>CM077156.1:37378974-37722072 GCA_039583875.1 Platanthera guangdongensis | reverse complement strand
TGGTCGGTGGCCGGTGAGCCTGTCATGGCTGGCCGCTTCTGTGAAACATGATTTGAGGAAAGAAAGAGCACGTCATGTCCGCCGGTGGTTGGCGTGAATTGATACAAAGTCTAACAATTTCCAATAGATTATCCAAAATTGTACAAAACATTCCAAAATATTTTATGAGGTCTAGAATTATATCGTAGAGAAGGCGCATGAGGCCACGATTAATGCAAGTAGAGCCTCAAATCCGTTATACTTCTGAATCAAGTAGAGCCTGCAATGAAAAAATCAAGCCGATTAATAGAAAAAAAAATTATGTGATGTTATTAAAACTTAAAAGCGTTGTTTCCATAACAAATAGAATATTACCCAAATCATGAAATTTTTTTGGGCAATTTCGGCTATCGTGCGTTGCAAGTTGACCACATGATTTAAAAACTCGTGTTGCTTTTGTGTGCTTCTCAATTGCAATCTCCATTGCGCTCTTAATTTTCTTCCCCCTGCCTTTTGTTTTTGTGTGAAGTGGAGGCAAGATATTGATTTCTTTGGGAATTTCTGAACGAAAATACCATACTCTGTTGGAACTGTACCATCAATATTTGCATCTTCCACAGATGATTTTTCCAGTTAGTTGCACAATTTGCTAACTCTATTAAAGCTTCATCACTGTATTTAGCAATTTCCATACAACTCGTGAGATTGTTCCAAGCATAAGCAATAAGTCTTCTTCGTTGTCACTTGTAGAAACATCACAAAAATGATTTACATCAATTTCATAAACTGTTAAGTAGAATTTATTTTGGCCCATCTCTTTAATATACATGTCACTGGTAGTTCGTTAAATCCTTGTCCTATTAGAATGGTTATAACATGACATATAATACCCTGGGCTTCATACATTTTGCAACTGCATGATACGGTTGAGCTACTAAAAAACACCTCTCTTAATTTCTGTAAAGGATTTTCCCCATCAAAGATACCGTATATTGTTAAGCATTTATTATTATCTGCATCAATTGTTATTATTTTTCTAACACCACATGTCATACAGGATGCCCATAATTCCTCTTGAAAAATATAAAAGTTTTTGTGTGTGTATATCCGACTTGCATGTTTTTCTAGCCCCAAACTAGTTTTTAACATAGGGTCGCCATTTAATGTATCATAATTTGCCTTCAACTCCTTATGTCTTTGAAAATCTATAGCATTTTCCAATGTCAAGTAAAACTCAACTAAACCAAGCTTGTTACTCACAAATGTGTTGAAGAATGAATTTTCACTTTCTGAGCGAGAAGTTGTGCGTAGCAAACCGTACAAAGGTATATCTCTAAAATATGCTGGAATCCATATTGAACGAATACTAAAGATATGGGTCAACCAATCATTGCATTCAAGATTAAATTCAGAGATTAAAGAGTACCAATTGGATTCAAACTCATGCGCCGAGTCTGACTTTCATACCCAAGAATGCAATCTATTTTGAAATCTGTCATCACTCATAATATTGCCTCCAAGTTTCTCTAAAAATTTTCTCAATATATGCCACATTCAATACCTATGCTTTGTAGAATTAAAAGTTGTGCGAATTGCACCAGTCATAGCAAGATCCTGATCAGTCACCATTAATGTAGGCTCAGTGCTCATACATTCCAAAAATTGTTTGAATAACCATGCAAATGAATCTATACTTTCATTAGAAAGAAACCCGGCTCCAAAATTAATAGATAATCTATGATGGTTAATGCCAGTTAGTAAAAGGTGAAAAAATCATAGAATACTTGTTTGTTCTATATGTCGTATCAAAAGAGACAAGGTCTCCGAACACAGAATAATTACATCGCGCAATTCCATCTGCCCAAAACAAAGATTTTAAATGTGCGTTCTCATCTAATTCATATGCGTAGTAAAAAGATGGATGTTTACTCTGTTGTATTTTAAAATTTTGTATAAAAATATGAGCATCTGAATCTTGGTCCAATGATTTCAAATTTCCTGAATAATTCTGAGCATCCCTCAATATAAAGCCAATATTGTTAAATCCTCCAACCTGTTCCTTCATAATGTGAAACACCTTTGTGACGCCTACATTTACTCGGCCTAAAGAGCATACCATGTTCTTTTGTGCATTGTTTAATTTCCTATTTGATCTTAGAAATTGCTTCTTACTCGGAGTGCACAATTCATGGTTGTGACCCTCATAGAAGATATTGACCACATATTTGCCTTCTTGTGTACATTTTATCGCTGCTTGTGCATGACAATCAGTTCTTATGTTTGATCTTTTCCGACTCACTCCTTTACCCTCGTCCGTATTAGACAAGTGTAGTTCAGTCTTTTTATGTCCTTGTTTAGAGCATACAAAGTACTTATATTGTAGTACATCATTTGAATCTAGACGTGTTGACCAACTATGGACACTGAATCCCACTATATAAGCATAATCCTTATAAGAAGATTCAAAATCTTGTACGGAATCATATAAACGGCCTAAAATTGGCTTTAGTTTCTCATCACATTGAGGTATAATTTCGAGATCCTATACATTGAAAAACACAACTAGTATGCTGAGAATAAAGTGAGATTAAAGCAAGTGATATGATGCTTGTAGTACAATTTACCTCCCCCCTAATTTGTGATTCAACCGTATCTGTCATAAACATCCGGCCTCCGCCATCCCCGCACTCGTCAACGCCCTTTTCAGCCCCGCAATTGCCGACCTCCACCATAAACCCACTGAATCTAATATGAACACAAGCACTGCCCTGATGTGATATAGATTTGGCCTGCAAGCTCTAGGCGCACAAAACTGTTGCAGGAGACCGCTCCCGTCGGAGAGAAGGGCAAGCCGAATATTTCTCCCGCCGTCGTCGAGAAGGCGACCTTTATTATTTCTCCCGCTGTACAATAACAGGTCGCGTGCCGCCTTCCGCCGTTGAGAAGAACTCACTGCTGCCGCCCTCTATAAGGCTTCTCGAGTAGGAGGCGCTGCGTAATTAAACGCCGTCGTCGAGAAGATCTCACTACCGCCGCCGTGGAGAAGGATTCGGTGTCGCCGTCGTCGAGAAGCACGCCCCGTTCCGCCTTCCGCCTGGAACAGTTTCTCCCGCCGTACAATAACAGGTCGAGTACCGCCTTCCGCCGTTGAGAAGAACTCACTGTCGCCGCCCTCTACAGGGCTTCTCGAGTAGGAGGCGCTGAGTAATTAAAAGCCGTCGTCGAGAAGATCTCAGTAGCGCCACCGTGTAGAAGGAGTCTGTGTCGTCTTCGTCGAGAAGCACGCCATGTTCCGCCTTCCGCCTAGAACCGTTTCTCAGCTCGCACGCCCGTACAAATCTCTTGCCCGTATTATATATATATATATTCTTTTGTCTAAACAGGAAGGAGGCGGGCAATTTAAGCGCGGGCGCGCGGAAAATGAAAATAAAGATTAAAGATGGCTCCGAATCATATGACTACCGGGCAACTAATTGCATGAGTGTTTTTTTGTTCTCATGAATAGTGAATTTTGCAAATTTGATCAAACATTATAGATGAATAGTTCTTTTCATTTTTGAATAGTGCTTTAATATTATCACAATCATATTTTTATATTTTTGAATAAGGAAATACAAGTTCAAAATGGAGGCACAAACGCGCGCCGAATTAAACGAAATTCGCATTGTAGGCGAACACTGACGCTACGAACCCAACGACGAAGACGGAACCAAAATCCGACATGCCGTTCTCGAGATATAAATTTTCAAAGTGTACGGCGATCATAAATTCTACAAAACTTCAGAAATTCGGCGAGACTAGAATATCGCTTGGATCGCGACGAAACTTGACGAGCATGAAAAATATTAAATAATTTAATTTCCTAACATGAAGTTTTCCATTTTCGACAAGGATTCATGAATTTGGCCGCCCCGACCGAACAGACGCGAAAACGCACTAACGGCGACACACCGTAAACTCCACGTTAACGTAACGCCCCTTACGTCGTTATGACGTCACCAAGAGGATTAAATAATTGTCAAAAATCAGGGGCATTACGGTCATCCCTCCAAAAAGAAAGTTTCGTCCCGAAATTTGAAACACGAAACGAAACAAGAGGGAAGAGGGAGAGACATGATAGAGGAATTCATTAAACAAGAATACTAACAAGGGGAGACTAGGAGAACAGCTAAGGATGAGATTCTCTCATTGCGGATTCCAATTCCTAAGTTGCACCTCTAGCGTCCTGATTACGCCAGAGAACCTTAACCATCAGAATTGCCTTATTTCTTAGCACACGATCTTGCGTCTCCAGAATACGGACAGGCTCTTCGATATACAAGAGATTAGGCTACAACTGGGGTACTGAGTCTAGGACATGCCGATCACTACGAACGCACTTGCGCAACTGGCTCACGTGAAACATGTCGTGAACACCCGGGAAAGAATCAGGCAATTCCAGTCTATAGGCAGAAACTCTGATGCGCTCCAGAATCTGAAAAGGTCCCACATACTTGGGATCTAGCTTATGGTTCCATCCAAATCTCTTAACACCTGACATCAGAGAGACCTTCAAAAATATCATATCCCCAACTACAAATTCCAGATCAACTCTGCGCTGATTTGCATACTTCTCGTATCGCTCCTGAGCCAACCTCAGCTTTTCACGAATATGCATTACTGAAATGCTCATATCCTCCAGTGCTTCTGGATCGAGTAAAGGCTTCTCACCAACTTCTGCACAAAATAGGGGAGTTCGATAATGCCTCCCATATAGAGCTTCAAAGGGCGCTATCTGCAAACTCTCCTGATAGCTGTTATTGTACGCGAACTCCATCTATCTGAGGCGTTTATCCCAATCTCCACCATGGTCCAGAATATAGCATCTAATCATATCCTCAAAGATCTGGTTCACTCTCTCCGTCTGACCATTTGTTTGAGGATGATAGACAGTAGAATACCTATGGTCGGTACCTAGAGCTCTTTGCAAGCTTTTCCAGAAACTAGATATGAACCTGGAATCTATATCTGACACGATACGCGTAGGCACACCATGCAACCTAATGACTTCATCCAGATAAAGCTTAGCTATCTTTTCCATAGAATAATCAATTTTGAAAGGCACAAAGTGGGCACACTTGGTTAGTCTGTCCACGATAACCCACACTACATCATGCCCTCGGGGAGATCTCGGCAAACCGGTTATGAAATCCATGGATAAACTCTCCCATTTCCAACTCGGTATGTCTAAAGTCATTAAATTACCACCCGGCCTTCTATGATTAGCTTTGACACGCTGGAAGGTATAACATTCAGATACAAATCTTGTGATGTCGTTCTTCATACCTGACCACCAAACAATCTGCTTCAAATCTCTATACATTTTCGTGGAACCAGGTTGATAAACAACACTTGAACCATACGCTTCACTGCATATTCTTGCTCGGATGTCCCCAACGGAGGGAATACAATATCTGCCACGGTACTATAGGGTACCAACGTCATCAATTGAAAAGTCAGGTAATTCCCCCTTTCTCAGTCCTACTGCGGATGTGCTTCAAATCATGATCGTTTTTTTGATGTAGCCTAGTGAGAGTAATCCACGAAGGCTCTTCTACCTCTAGGCTACTCGGCGAAGCGTTATTCCCTACGGTTATGTCCATGAGCAAAAACTCCTCTACAAGGGGTTGCACCGAGAGGTTAAAGATATGTGCGGGCTTTCGGCTAAAGACATCCGCTACTACATTAGCCTTGCCGGGATGATAAAGGATATCAACTTCATAGTCCGCAACATATTCTAACCATCTATGCAGGCGTAAATTCAACTCTTTCTGAGTGAAGACATATTTCAAACTTTTGTGGTCCGTGTATATTTTGCATGACACTCCATACAGAAGATGTCTCCACAACTTCAAAGCATAAATGATGGCAGTAAATTCCAAGTCGTGCGTAGGATAATTCCTTTCATGGACCTTCAGTTGTCTCGATCCATACGCAATCACTTTGTCATCCTGCATCAACACGCAACCGAGTCCAACTAGCGAGGCATCCACATAAACAGTGTAATCTACTCCTTCCATCGGTAATGCCAAAACTGGAGCAGAACACAGTCTTCTCTTGAGCTCTTGAAAAGCTTTCTCACATGCATCACTCCAAATAAAAGCTGTGCACTTTTGCGTAAGCCTTGTCAACGACGCAGAAAGCACAAAGAATCCTTTCACAAATCTTCTGTAGTAACCTGTCAACACTAAGAAGCTCCTTATCTCCTTAGGCGATGTAGGTCTCTTCCAATCCAAGACCGCGACTATCTTCGCGGGATCCACTGAGATACCATCCTTGCTTACAATGTGTCCTAGGAATGACATCTGAGACAACCAGAACTCGCACTTGCTAAGCTTCGCATACAGCTTGTGCTCCCTCATAGTAGCCAAGATCAAGCGCAAGTGCAAGGCGTACTCTTCTGCATTTCTGGAATATACCAGGACATCGTCAATGAATACAACTACGAACTTATCCAAAAAGTCCTTCAATACCCTGTTCATCATGTCCATAAAAGCTGACGGTGCGATCGTTAATCCAAATGACATTACTAGAAATTCAAAGTGACCATATCGGGAACGAAAAGCAGTCCGCTGAACGTCTGACTCATGGATTCTTAACTGATGGTAGCCTGAACGAAGGTCAATCTTCGAGTACACGGAACTACCTCGCAGCTGGTCAAACAAGTCTTAGATCCTAGGCAACAGATATCTGTTTTTGATAGTCAGCTTATTCAGTTCTCGATAATCTATGCACAGCCTCATCGTTCCATCCTTTTTCTTCACGAAGAGGACTGGTGCACCCTAGGGGGAAGAACTGGGTCTAATAAAACCACACTACATTAATTCATCTAACAGAGTGTGCAGCTCTTCTAACTCACGCGGTGCCATACGGTACGGTGCTTTTGCAATAGCGTGAGTGCCTAGCTTAAGGTATATAATGAACTCCACCTCTCTCTCTGGAGGAAGTTCAGGAAGACTAACAAGAAAGACATCTAGAAACTCACGCACCACAGAAACATCCTCAACCCAAGACACAATAGGTGTAGCTTCCAGAACAGAAATAGAAACAAGGAAAGAATCGCAGCCAGACTCTAGTAATTTACGAGCACGTACCGCAGAAATGATTGGAGATTCCTAACGCGGCAAACTATACACACTCATGGGTTGGCCATTGTCACTTTGAAATCCAAGCGCTTGTGCTTGCACTGAATGATGACATCATAGCTGGACAGCCAATCCATGCCCAAAATCACGTCGAAGTGTTCCAAGTTTAACACCTTCAGATCCGCAAAGACTAGAAAACCACCTAGGAAGATAGGGCATTTTAGGATACCCTGACTTGACATCACCATCTCTCCTGAAGGGAATTTGACATTCAGGGAAGTGTCTAACTGGTCGAGAACCCAGCGGTGTCGGTCTACAAAACTCCTTGCTACAAAGGAGTGAGTAGCACCCGAATCGAACAGAACGGGCGCCCACTTATTCTTCACCTTAAATCCACCTAAACACATTGCACGCTCAACTAAAATGCAGAAACTATAAATCTACCATAAGAGATTACCAGATGAGTCAGAGACTAACCTGAGATCACTTGGACCAATGATTGAGCTTCCTCCTTGGTCAGCACATTCAACTTCCCTTTTCCCTTATCCATGTGAGACAGGGGCAGCGGTAGATTCTGCAACGGAACTGCATGCAGCGCAGGCTGGCTCTGCGGGCAATTAGCCCTCATGTGTCCTTTCTGGCCACAGAGAAAACAAGCTCCAGCCTTATTGCGACAACGGGCCACATCGTGCCCACTCTTCTAGCAATAAGTACAAACAGGACCTCCCTTTAGTGCATCTTGGATCGCGTGTACCTGACACTACTTCTGCGCATCCAGTCACTTAAAGCACTTTTCAAAAGGGTGGCCTGGCTTACCAAAGAAGCTGCACGCTTCCCTTCGATCCTTCTTCGTTGTAGGTCCAGATGCCCTTGTACTTTCACCATCATCAGATTTCCTTTTGTCCTTCTTTGCATGCAATCCACGATTCTTCACATTATCTATCACCTCAACCTTCAAGGCGGCCTCTACTACTTCTGCAAAGGTAACAGATTTGTAGGCGCTAGCCAACTGCTGGATGCCAAACCTCAGACCACACAGGAAGCATTTTACTCTGCCTTCTACGGACGCTACCAGATCTGGGGCGAAATGACTGAGCTTGCTAAACTCAATCTTGTGCTCACTAATAGTGAGTTGCCTATGATACTAACTATCATAACCCACATTTTATCCGTATTTAAATAATATGTCAGAGTAAGAGAAATTACGCGCCGTGATGCCACGCCGTGCAGAGGACAACTGCAGACGTTCAGGCAACCAAGTCCTCACATTTACTCTCATGGAAGAGCCTTATGTTTAAGTTAAAAAAGTTTAAGTTCTTGAGTTTTCTGACCGTATCCCTCGGTCGGGTGGAACAACTAGTTCATAGGTAAGAAAATATAGATTTACGCAGCGGAAAATACTAGGCTTGATTCGTTTATTAACCTATATGAGAATGATCACATAGCATAAAATACAATGAGATATGACTTCTAAATTTAGTATAAATAAAAGAGATTTTCTATATCACTTCAAAGTAGTGTGTTTTATAGTTTAGAAGTTATGTCATGTAAACATTTCAGTATGCAACCTTATATACTTAAAAGTAACTACATGCATCCTAACATAAAACCTTCACAGAGAGCAAGTACAAAGAAGCAATAAGTAACAACAGTAAAAGTAACAAGTAAACTGTCATAAGAAGTCTAAGACTATGGGCGTCAACAACTGACACGAACCCATAGAGAAATAGCCATGTCTAACAAAATAACTACCTCAACACTCTGAGGTGGAAATAAATGGCTGCAGCAACTCGCAGCACCAGAAGCACAACTCTGTCAGCTAAACCTGCTACTGCACTGGACCCGAGGCATTTAAAAGAAGAACACTTAAGAAGCAAGATACAAGTGGTGCAAAAGAGTAAAAGGAGGACCAACAAACCTCGAAGTGAACGAGGGACAACAAATCAACTGCAACAAAAGTCAGTAGCAAAGCAACAGAAACAAAACAGTAAATCTAGCTAAGCAAGAAAGGCTAATCACAACAACTGGACAGAACAGAGTGTCAAACATCAGAAGTTCATATATTCATCCTTCTTTATTATTCATGTTGTTCATCATTTTAAATGAGACTGATCAGCTCAATAGGAAAAATTAATGTGCCGGGAAAAAGGTCCACAACGCACACAAACCTACCCAAAAGGGCACTATGCCGAGGGAGAAACCCCAACGCACACAGACCAATAGCTAAGGTAATGTGCCAGGGATGAAGGTCCACAATGCACACAGACTCAACCATAAGGCACTGTGCCGAGGGAGAAACACCAACACGCATAGGCCATCAGAGTTTTCTTTAGTTACATATTTATCTACGCAGAGTTTCTTTTATTCAACATGGACTAACGGTCAACAAACTTTAAATCGACTCTTAATGAATCCGACACTTGAAAGGGACACTTATTAACAAGGACTTACCTAACGAGATTTCAAGAGGGTCACCAAATGACATGGACTGCATAAGGACATTGCATGGGTTAAACAAGGTGAAGTACGATCAAAAAAACGGGACACGCAATGTAATGCCCCAAAATTTGAAAGAAGGACGAGCAGCGTCGAGAGCCATTTTGGGTCTTGGTGAGGGTCACACGGCCAAGGACACGGGCGTGTCCATGGCCGTGTCATACCGGGTTCGTCGAGAGCCTGGGAAGTCGACGATTTTTCGCTCAGTTCGTCGACTAGTGGGGGACACGCCCTCCGGCATGCCCGTGTCGGAGCCTGTGTCGCAGGCGTGTTCTCTCGAGTGTCGACACAGAGGTGTCAATATGGTGGTGTCGACACAATGGTGTAGACACAGAGGAGGTGTCGACACAGAAATGTCGACACGGTGGTGTCGACACGGAGGAGGTGTCGACACAGGCAGGGAACACGACCGAGGACACAGGCGTATCCAGGGCCGTGTCAAGCATGTTCGACGAATTCCTGCGAGTTCAAATACGGCCTGAGATACAGGCGTGTCCCAGGCCGTGTCCTTCTTAGGTTGTGAGACGGGACTTGTGAGGGGTTGGACACGGCCTGGAGCCCAGGCGTGTTCAGGTTGGACACGGCCGTGTCAAAAGTGACACGGGCGTGTCAAAAGTGACACGGGCGTGTCAAAAGTGACACGGGCGTGTCAAGGACCCGTGTCCTGTTTTGGGTGCGACAGTTTTGGCATCGATTGGGGAACACGGCCTTGGACACGGGCATGTCACAAGCCGTGTTCGGCCCAGGTGTTTTGTTTCCGGTTCGGATCGTGGCCGTTCTTTCCCTTCTTTTGGGATCTGATGGTCCAGGGTTTCCCTTGCTGAGTTAAGTCCGAGAATAGGGTTAAAAACCCTCATTCTTCTCCAAGCAATCTCTTTCTAAGATCTAGAGAGAGGTGAGAGTAAGGAAGAAGGTGAAGGAGAGATCCGGCTATTGGAGAGGCTTCAGTGCTCCAAATCGCGAGCCGAGTCCGGATCCGTGGAGGCAAGACCGTTGCGAAGGTTTTCATCCGGCTAGGTTGCCATGGCAAGGAAGAGGGGTCGAAAGGTAACGACACTTCTCCTCTTGGTTTTAGGATGCATGTTCTAACATCTTTTATTTTTCTAGTTTTTGGGCACCAAACTCTCAAATGAGAGGGGTTTGGGTCTCCAAGGTTTAAGATGAACTTCCGGGTCAATTGAGTCCGTCCCCAACATGTTTTGCATTAGAGATCCGCTCCGTTAGTGGATTAGGCATGGTGGGTGAAGTCGTAGTCGCGACCGTTAGTCTGACTCGGTGATGTTGCATACGAGCTTTAAGGATTCGTAGAGATCCATTGCGGCAAGATGCCGTTTGTGATGTTTTCCCCCTTTTCTCGAGTGAGTACGTGTAGTCAGAACCGGACAAGGTTAGCTCCTCAATGGCGGTAGATGGTTTCCTTGGTGAACAAGGTTAGCTCCGCTTTAGTGTAAGATGGTTTCCTTGGTGTGCGGGAACGCTGCAGTACGAATGAGGATCTAGGGTGTAATTGTCTTGGATTGTGATGTGCCAAGGTGTGGCTGTGTCTCTGTGGTCGGCTGGCTATCCCGTGACGTGCACGTCATATATGGAGAGTGTCCCGGCGAGACTAGTCCCCTTCTGTGAGACTGATGAGAATGCCAAGCATGGGGCAAGCCCTAGCAATGAGGCCATGAGCGGGTGGGGTCCAGCAAGGCTTCTTAGAATCGGTCTGTTTGTGTTTGTTGGAATCCTGACATGAGAAGTCAGAGCTTGCAGGTAAGCCCGAGGCTAAGACCTTGAGCGGGTGGGGCCTTTGCAAGATTTCCGTGTGGCAGCTTGTGTGTCGTTGGGGGAATGTTGGTAACCCCCATTGTTTGCGGCTTTATGCCAATGGGGAAATGATGAGTACCCATATGATGTGATGATGTGCTAGATGCATATGCGATAGGGTGCCCTGGGTGAAGCCCAAGTTTTTGCATACATGCTGCATAAGTAGGCCCTTTTCATTATGTGCTCAACAATAGAGAACATGTATGTTGTTTGAGACATCCAAGCCTGTTCTTAGTGTATTACTTGTTTATATATATATTGCATACGCTGACTTGCAGGTTGGAGGGGTTTCCCCGGGGTCCGTTAGGGGCGGCCGGGAGGAGATGTGTTGGTTACACAGTTTGAGGTCAGCCTTTGCTGACCCACGTTACAATCAAATTTTTACAGGACAAAGATCGCAAGCAGGAGCTAGCTCGCCGGCCAAAAGGGCCTAAGCCTCGTGAAGTGTACCTTTTTGCTGTAGCTCTACTTTTATGATATTGTATGCTTGATGCTCATGATTTCTGGCTTGCACGCCGAGGTAGTCTTGGAGTGCTTATGCACATTTTTGACTGGTGCTATTATTTGAGTTTTGGACTCACTTCTGTTGTATGGCCTTAAGGCCGCTTCGATACTCCTATATGGTGTGGATAACTTCTAGTCTATTTGTTTTTTTTCCGCTGTGCTGTGGTTAGGAGTTTTGAGATCGGGGAGTTATATCATCTTATAATACTGAAGCTGTGGCGTCTGTATGTTGTAGGGCCCCGGCCGGACCCATATTATACGGTCATTACAGGGGAGGTGTTACAATTTGGTATCAGAGAGAGGTTTGGTTCAAGGGCAGTGCATAAAGAAGTTATCCACATAGGAGTAATGCGGGACCATGAGTGTCGTTATATTTGAGTCTTGCGATTAGAGACTGATTCCTTATTTTCTTGCTTCTTGAAGAGTGCAAGCAACGAGGCGGGTACATCGAGACCAAGAGAAGAGCTTTCGGCAAGCAGCGCCACAGCTCAGGGTCCTTCGGGCATGGGTGTAAACCCGGTCGACTTCTGTCGCATGATTGTAGAAGCAATGGTGGCAGCCCAGGCTGTAGCAACAGCTCAGGTAGCAACCCCTGCTACACTGGATATGGCGACGACGGTGCCGGGCGGAGAAGCCAGACGAGTAGAGCCGTTGGCAGAAAGGGTGGTTGTCGGGCAAGGAGACCTGCAGATGAGGTACTTTCTGAGTTCCCCCCCCCCCCCCCCGACATTCAAGGGTATCGGTACTCCGACTGATGCGGAGGATTGGTGGGCACGGATTCAAGAGCTTATGAGGGCGGCAGAGACGCCGGAAGAGAAGAAATCTGAATTTGCGGCCTTCATGTTGGAGGGAGACGCAAAGTTGTGGTGGGTGAGCCATAGCGGCCGCCAAATTCCTGGACGCACCCCGTCGATGGAAGAATTTGGGAATGCTTTTCTAAAGAGGTACATTCCCGTTTCTACGAGGTTGGCCCTTCAGAGGCAATTTCTGCACTTGATGCAGCGAGATAAGACAGTGGACGAGTATGTGCAGGAGTTCACCTGTTTTGGTCGTTACGCGGGAACGACGATGACAGATGATGTAGAGAGGGATAACCTCTTTTACCAGGGGTTGAGGGAGAATCTAAGGCAACACCTCATTGCCATGAAGAGAGCTGGTTTTAACGAGCTAATTGAGGCTGCCAGGACGTTGGAGAGTGATCTAGAGCGAAGCCAACGCCGCAAGGGTTTTGCACCCAAGCAAGGAGAAGGGAAGCCTTCTCAATCCCAAGGAAAGTCAGAAGGGAATAGATGGAGGAAGAAGTTTCACCCATACAAGTCCGACGAGAAAAGCAGGTGGACGTCCGGAGGGTCTCACTCTAAGGGGCCACCGATGTGCTTCAACTGTGGCAAGGTGAGGCACATAGCTCGTTTTTGTAACCAAGGGGGTGCAGAGCAGGAGACAAGGCAGGAGAAGACTGTACGCTCCGGCCCCAATGCTATAGAGAAAGGGAAGATGGTGGAGTCGAGCGCTTCTCGGTTCCAACCGGTGCAACCAAGGGCTTTCAACCTTGGACAGCAGGAAGCGATCCGCCAACCTTGCGCTCATATGTTTAGACCATTATTGTTGATGTCTGTGTTGTAGGCTTTGTGTTGGTTTCCAGTTACCCCGCTAGAGTACTGTTTGATACGGGAGCGTCACACTCCTTTCTTGCGGAAAGCTTCATCCGGAGGATTGGAGTTGAGTCATTTTCGGCGGACGCGGAGCTAAAGGTGCGCATGCCCAATGGGTCGTCCATGACCACCGGAAGGAAAGGGCGCATTTGTTGGGAGCTAAGCGGAGTTGACTTCGTGTTGATAGCAGCGGTCTTACCGTTGGTCAAGTTTGATGTGATTTTGGGAATGGACTGGCTAGCGAAGCAACGTGGCAGTATTGATTGCCTATCCAAGGTGGTGACCCTAAGAAGTGAAGGGAAGTCAGAGGTCAAATTTGAGGGCCTCAATGGAGTGGTCTGTTCTCTGATTTCGGCCTTGCAGTTGGCGCAGGCAGTTAGCCAGGGTGGAGTAGCGCTTGTAGCGTTATTGGAGGTTCACCTTTCCAGGTTATCACTTGGGGAAGTGCCTATGGTGGCAGAGTTCGAGGATGTATTCCCGGATGAACTTCCTGGAGCGCCTCCTCGACGGGAGATCAATTTCTCGATTGAGTTAGTACCAGAGGCTAGGCCGGTGTCGCGTCCTCCATTTAGGATGTCACCAAAGGAGTTGGATGAACTCAAGGTTCAGTTGCAGGAACTGTTGGAGCAAGGATATATCAGACCCAGTTCTTCACCGTGGAGCGCGCCGATGTTGTTTGTAAAGCAGAAAGACGGTAGTATGCGGTTGTGCATAGACTACCAAGAGCTGTATAAATTGACTGTCAAGAATAAATATCTGATTCCTCGAATAGACGACCTGTTCGACCAGTTGGTGGGGTCGGTAGTGTATTCAAAGTTGGACTTGAAGTCAGGATACTGCCAGTTGCGGATTCGGGACGAGGACATAACCAAGACAGCGTTTGGTACGAGGTATGGACACTTCGAGTTCTCGGTGATGCCGTTCGGGCTGACGAACGCACCATCTGTATTCATGGATTTGATGAATCGAGTATTTCGAAAATACTTGGACTCTTTTGTAGTTGTCTTTATTGACGACATCTTGTTGTATTCAAAATCGGAAGTGGAGCATGAGACTCATTTGAGAATGGTCTTGCAAGTGTTGAGGGAGAACCAGTTGTATGCAAAGTTCTTGAAATGCGAGTTCTGGCTAGAGAAGGTGGCATTTTTGGGCCACGTGATTAGTGGGGTGGGGTGGCGGTAGATCCAACAAAGGTGGAAGCCATCAGAGATTGGCCGATTTTGAGAACCGTGGCGGAAATCCGAAGTTTTCTTGGACTAGCCGGGTATTATAGGAGATTCGTGGAAAACTTTTCGCGGATAGCTCTACCCCTCACCTCACTCACTCGTAAAGACCAGAAGTTCGTGTGGACTCAAGAGTGCAGTCAGGTATTTTAGACGATGAAGGAAAGACTGATGACGGCTCCAATTCTAAGTCTACTGAAAGGGACCGAAGGCGTTCAGATCTTCAGTGACGCATCGGGATACGGTTTGGGTTGCGTGTTGGTGCAACATGGCAGTGTAATAGCTTTTGGGTCTAGACAGATGAAGTCTCATGAGAGGAATTACCCCGTTCATGACCTAGAGTTTGCGGCGGTAATTTTTGCATTGAAATTGTGGCGGCACTATGTCTATGGTGCGAAGGTAGAGATCTTCACGGATCATAAAAGCCTGAAGTATCTCTTAGATCAGAAGGACTTGAATATGCAGCAGCGTAGGTGGGTCGAGTTCCTTGGAGACTATGAGGTGGCGATTCAGTATACACCAGGAAAGGCCAATGTGGGGGCCGATGCGTTGAGTAGAAAATACTCTGGACAAGGGAAATGGATTGGCGCTCATGATGAGCGGTTGGTGCGGGAATGGGAGTCCCTCGGCCTGGAGTGCGTAGCAAGAGGCGAGGCTAGCGTGGCTCGATTAAACTGGATTGAAATGCAGAACGACTTGTCCGATCGTATACGGGAAGCGACTCGTTTGGATGTGGAGTTTCAGCCATTCGTGGTGGAAGCTCAAAAAGGCGAGAGCAGCGCCTGGGAGATGATTGACGAGATTTTGAGGAAGGATGGAAGGATTTGTGTACCGCAGTTTGCCAAGCTCCGTGAGGAGTTGATGTTTGAGGCTCACTTTACAAAGTACTCCATTCATCCGGGCAGTACAAAGATGTACTTGGACATGAAGAGATCCTTTTGGTGGCCTGGACTGAAGCGAGACGTAGCTTTGTACATGAATCGATGTCAAACTTGTGCCTTGGTGAAGACCGAGTGTCAGAAGTCGGGCGGGTTCCTGAAGCCTCTTCCAATCCCCGAGTGGAAATTTGATGACATCTCCATGGATTTTGTGCATGGGTTACCTAGATCACAGCAGGGTAACATCGCGATTTGGGTGATTGTGCATCGCTTAACCAAAGTGGCTCACTTCATCCCAAACCGAAAGGAGGACAGCGTGGAGAAGCTGGTGGAGTTGTATGTTCGCAACATTGTGCGGCTACATGAGATCCCTAAAAGTATAGTCAACGATCGTGATGGACGTTTCACGTCCAAGGACTGGAGGTTGGTTCAGAAGAGTTTGGGAACGAAGCTAAAGTTCAGTACGACTTTCCATCCTCAAACTGACGGGAAAACTGAAAGAACGAACCGTAATATGGATGATATGCTGAGGATGTGTGTTCTTGACTTCGACAAGAAATGGGAGGATCACCTCTTCATGGTGGAGTTCGCATATAACAACAGTTACCAAGCAAGTATAAAGATGGCGCCATACGAAGCTCTGTATGGGAGGCAGTGCCGAAGACCGATGTCATGGACAGAGGCGGGAGACACCAAGCTGTTGGGAAAAGAAGTGGTGGCGGATGCTTGTGAGTTGGTACGGACCATTCAAGAGCGCATGAAGGTGGCTCAAGATCGTCAAGCAAAATATTTTAATGCGCGCCACAGGAAATTGGAGTTCGCGGTAGGCGATTGGGTCTATTTGAATATCAAGCCGTTCAAAGGCGTTTCACGGATTCGCCGACTCAAGAAATTGAGTCCAAGGTTTTTGGGCCCATTTGAAGTTGTTGAACGAGTGGGAGAAGCAGCGTACCGGTTGGCGTTGTCCGCAGAGTTGAGTGGATTGCATGACGTCTTCCATGTTTCCGTCTTGAGGAAATCCTTGGTAGAGGCTAGTGTGGTGATCGAATCGACATCGGTGCTGATAGAGGAAGACTTGAGGACGCGAGTCCATCCAATTACTATAGAGGACTCAGAAGTTCGGCAGTTGTGGAACAAAGAGGTCAAACTCGTAAAAGTCCGATGGGACAACTGCGGCCGTGAGGAGCTCTCTTGGGAGCGAGAACAAACCATGCTGGAGGAATATCCAGAGTTTTTCCGTTCAGGTATCTTTTAATTTTGTGTACCTTTTCTTGCTTTTTGATAATTTCGGGACGAAATTCTTTTAAGGGGGAGAGAGTTGTAACGCCCAAAAATTTGAAAGAAGGACGAGCAGCGTCGAGAGCCATTTTGGGTCTTGGTGAGGGTCACAGGGCCAAGGACACGTGCGTGTCCATGGCCGTGTCATACCGGGTTAGTCGAGAGCCTGGGAAGTCGACGATTTTTCGCTCAGTTCGTCGACTAGTGGGGGCCACACCCTTCGACACGCCCGTGTCGGAGCCCGTGTCGCAAGCATGTTCTCTCGAGTGTCGACACAGAGGTGTCGACATGGTTGTGTCGACACAATGGTGTCGACACAGAGGAGGTGTCGACATAGAAGTGTCGACACGGGGGTGTCGACACGGAGGAGGTGTCGACACAGGCAGGGAACACGGCCTAGGACACGGGCGTGTCCAGGGCCGTGTCAAGCGTGTTTGATGAATTCCTGCGAGTTCGAACATGACCTGAGACACGGGCGTGTCCCAGGCCGTGTCCTTCTCGGGTTGTGAGACAGGACTTGTGAGGGGTTGGACACGGCCTTGAGCCCAGGTGTTTTCAGGTTGGACACGACCGTATCAAAAGTGACACAGGCGTGTCAAGGACCCGTGTCCTGTTTTGGGTGCGACGGCTTCAGTGTCGATTGGGGAACACGTCCTTGGACACGGGCATGTCACAAGCCGTGTTCAGCCCAGGTGTTTTGTTTTCCAGTTCGGATCGTGGCCGTTCTTTCCCTTCTTTTGGGATCTGATGGTCCATGGTTGCCCTTGCTGAGTTAAGTCTGAGAATAGGGTTAGAAACCCTCATTCTTCTCCAAGCAATCTCTTTCTAAGATCTAGAGAGAGGTGAGAGCAAGGAAGAAGGTGAAGGAGAGATCCGGCTGTTGGAGAGGCTTCGGTGCTCCAAATCGCGAGCCGAGTCCGAATCTGTGGAGGCAAGACCGTTGCGAAGGTTTTCATCCGGCTAGGTTGTCATGGCAAGGAAGAGGGGTCAGAAGGTAACGACACTTCTCCTCTTGGTTTTAGGATGCATGTTCTTGAATCTTTTATTTTCTAGTTTTTGGGCACCAAACTCTCAAATGAGAGGGGTTTGGGTCGCCAAGGTTCGAGAGGAACCTCTGGGTCGATTGAGTCCGTCCTCGGCATGTTTTGCATTAGAGATCCGCTCCGTTAGTGGATTAGGCATGGTGGGTGAAGCCGTAGTCGCGACCGTTAGTCCGACTCGGTGATGTTGTATACGAGCTTTAAGGATTCATAGAGATCCGTTGCGGCAAGATGCTGTTTGTGATGTTTGTGATGTTTTCCCCCTTTTCTCGAGTGAGTACGTGTATTCGGAATCGGACAAGGTTAGCTCCTCAATGGCGGTAGATGGTTTCCTTGGTGAACAAGGTTAGCTCCACTTTAGTGGTAGATGGTTTCCTTGGTGCACGGGAACGCTGCAGTACGAATGAGGGTCTAGGGTGGAATTATTTTGGATTGTGATGTGCCAAGGCATGACTGTGTCTCCGTGGTCGGCTGGCTATCCCGTGATGTGCAAGTCATATGTGGAGAGTGTCCCGACGAGACTAGTCCCCTTCTGTGAGACTGATGAGAATGCCAAGCATGGGGCAAGCCCGGGCAATGAGGCCATGAGCGGGTGGGGTCCAGCAAGGCTTCTTAGAATCGGTCTATTTGTGTTTATTGGAATCCTGACATGAGAAGTCAGAGCTTGCAGGTAAGCCCGGGGCTAAGACCTTGAGCGGGTGGGGCCTTTGCAAGATTTCCGTGTGGCGGCTTGTGTGCCATTGGGGGAATGTTGGTAACCCCCATTGTTTGGGGCTTTATGCCAATGGGGAAATGATGAGTACCCAAATGATGTGATGATGTGCTAGATGCATACGTGATAGGGTGCCCTGGGTGAAGCCCGGGTTTTTGCATACATGCTGCATAAATAGACCCTTTCATTATTTGATCAACAATAGAGAACGTGTATGTTGTTTGAGACATCCAAGTCTGTTCTTAGTGCATTACTTGTTTATATATATTGCATACGAAGTGCTGACTTGCAGGTTGGAGGGGTTTCCCCGGGGTCCATTAGGGGCGGCCGGGAGGAGATGTGTTGGTTACACAGTTTGAGGTCAGCCTTTGCTGACCCACGTTACAATCAAATTTTTACAGGGCAAAGATCGCAAGCAGGAGCTAGCTCGCCGGCCAAAAGGGCCTAAGCCTCGTGAAGTGTACCATTTTGCTGTAGCTCTACTTTTATGATATTGTATGCTTGATGCTCATGTTTTCCGGCTTGCACGTCGAGGTAGTCTAGGAGTGCTTATGCACATTTTTGACTAGTGCTATTATTTCAGTTTTGGACTCACATCTGTTGTAAGGCCTTAAGGCTGGTTCGATACTCCTATATGGTGTGGATAACTTCTAGTCTGTTTGTTTTTTTTTCATTGTGCTGTGGTTAGGAGTTTTGAGATCGGGGAGTTATATCATCTTATAATACTGAAACTGTGGTGTCTCTATCTTGTGGAGCCCCAGCCGGACCCATATTATATGATCATTACAGGGGAGGTGTTACAATTTGGTATCAGAGGGAGGTTAGGTTCAAGGGCAGTGCATATAGAAGTTATCCACATAGGAGTAATGCGGGACCATGAGTGTCCTTATATTTGAGTGTTGCGATTAGAGACTGATTCATTGTTTTCTTGCTTCCTTGAAGAGTGCAAGCAACGAGGCGGGTACGTCGAGACCAAGAGAAGAGCTTTCGGCGAGCAGCGCCACAGCTCAGGGTCCTTTGGGCATGGGTGTAAACCCGACCGACTTCTGCCACATGCTTGCAGGAATAATGGTGGCAGCCCAGGCTGCAGCAACAGCTCAGGTAGCAACCCCTGCTACACCGGATACGGCGACGGCAGTGCCGGGCGGAGAAGCCAGGCGAGTAGAGCCGTTAGCAGAAAGGGTGGTTGTCGGGGAAAAAGACCGGCAAATGAAGTACTTTCCGAGTTTCCACCCCCCGACATTCACGGGTGTCGGTACTCCGACTGATGCGGAGGATTGGTGGGCACGGATTCAAGAGCTTATGAGGGCGGCAGAGACACCAGAAGAGAAGAAATCTGAATTTGCCGCCTTCATGTTGGAGGGAGACGCAAAGTTGTGGTGGGTGAGCCATAGCGGCCACCAATTTCCTAGACGCACCCCGTCGATGGAAGAATTTGGGGATACTTTTCTAAAGAGGTACATTCCCATTTCTACGAGGTTGGCCCTTCAGAGGCAATTTCTGCACTTGATGCAGCAAGACAAGATGGTGGACGAGTATGTGCAGGAGTTCACCCGTTTGGGTCGTTACGCGGGAACGACGATGACAGATAATGTAGAGAGGGATAAGCTCTTTTATCAGGGGTTGAGGGAGAATCTATGGCAACCCCTCATTGCCATGAAGAGAGCTGGTTTTAACGAGCTAGTTGAGGCTGCCAGGACGTTGGAGAGTGATCTAGAGCGAAGCAAACGCCGTAAGGGTTTTGCACCCAAGAAAAGAGAAGGGAAGCCTTCTCAATCCCAAGGAAAGTCGGAAGGGAATAGATGGAGGAAGAAGCTTCACCCGTACAAGTCCGGCGAGAAAAGCAGGTGGACGTCCGGAGGGTCTCACTCTAAGGGGCCACCGACGTGCTTCAACTGTGGCAAGGTGGGGCACATAGCTCATTTTTGTAACCAAGGGGGTGCGGAGCAGGAGAAAAGGCAGGAGCAGACTGTGCGCTTCGGCCCCAATGCTGGAGAGAAAGGGAAGATGGCGGAGTCGAGCGCTTCTCGGTTCCAACCGGTGCAACCAAGGGCTTACAACCTTGGACAGCAGGAAGCGATCCGCCAACCCGATGTGGTGACAGGTATGAGGAAGTTTAAGTTTAACCTTGCGCTCATACGTTTAGACCATTATTGTTGATGTCTGTGTTGTAGGCTTTGTGTTGGTTTCCGGTTACCCCGCTAGAGTACTGTTTGATACGGGAGCGTCACACTCCTTTCTTGCGAAAAGCTTCATCCGGAGGATTGGAGTTGAGTCATTTTCGGCGGACGCGGAGCTGAAGGTGCGCATGCCCAATGGGTCGTCCATGACCACCGGAAGGAAAGGGCGCATTTGTTGGGAGCTAAGCAGAGTTGACTTCATGTTGATAGCAGCGGTCTTACCGTTGGTCAAGTTTAATGTGATTTTGGGAATGGACTGGCTAGCGGAGCAACGTGCCAGTATTGATTGCCTATCCAAGGTGGTGACCCTAAGAAGCGAAGGGCAGTCGGAGGTGAAATTTGAGGGTCTCAATGGAGTGGCCTGTTCTCTAATTTCGGCCTTGCAGTTGGCGCATGCGGTTAGCTAGGGTGGAGTAGCGCTTGTAGCGTTATTGGAGGTTCGCCTTTCCAGGTTATCACTTGGGGATGTGCCTGTGGTGGCAGAGTTCGAGGATGTATTCCCGGATGAACTTCCTGGAGCGCCTCCTCGACGGGAGATCGATTTCTCGATTGACATAGTACCGGAGGCTAGGCCGGTGTCGCGTCCTCCGTTTAGGATGGCACCAAAGGAGCTGGTTGAACTCAAGGTACAGTTACAGGAACTGTTGGAGCAAGGATATATCAGACCCAGTTCTTCATCGTGGAGCGCGCTGGTGTTGTTTGTAAAGAAGAAAGACAGTAGTATGCGGCTGTGCATAGACTACCGAGAGCTGAATAAATTGACCGTCAAGAATAAATATCTGATTCCTTGGATAGACGACCTGTTCAACCAGTTGGTGGGGTCGGTAGTGTATTCAAAGTTGGACTTGAGGTCAGGATACTACCAGTTGCAGATTTGGGACGAGGACATACCCAAGACAGCGTTTGGTACGAGGTATGGACACTTCGAGTTCTCGGTGATGCCGTTCGAGCAGACGAACGCACCATCTGTATTCATGTATTTGATGAATCGAGTATTTCGAAAATACTTAGACTCTTTAGTAGTTGTCTTTATTGACGACATCTTGGTGTATTCAAAATCGGAAGTGGAGCATGAGACTCATTTGAGAATTCTCTTGCAAGTGTTGAGGGAGAACCAGTTGTATGCAAAGTTCTTGAAGTGCGAGTTCTGGTTAGAGAAGGTGACATTTTTGGGCCACGTTATTAGTTGGGATGGGGTGGCGGTAGATCTAACAAAGGTGAAAGAAATCAGAGATTGGCCGATTTTGAGAACCGTGGCGGAAGTCCGAAGTTTTCTTGGACTAGCCGGGTATTATAGGAGATTTGTTGAAAACTTTTCGCGGATAGCTCTACCCCTCACTTCACTCACTCGTAAACACCAGAAGTTTGTGTGGACTCAAGAGTGCAGTCAGGCATTTGAGACGCTGAAGGAAAGACTGATGACGGCTCTAATCCTAAGTCTACCAAAAGGGACCGAAGGCTTTCAGATCTTCAGTGATACATCGGGATGCGGTTTGAGTTGCGTGTTGGTGCAACATGGCAGTGTAATAGACTTTGGGTCTAGATAGCTGAAGCCTCACGAGAGTAATTACCCCATTCATGACTTGGAGTTGGCAGCGATAATTTTCGCGTTGAAATTGTGGCGGCACGATGTCTATGTTGCGAAGGTAGAGATCTTTACGGATCATAAAAGCCTGAAGTATCTCTTAGATCAGAAGAACTTGAATATGCGGCAGCGCAGGTGGGTCGAGTTCCTTGGAGACTATGAGATGGCGATTCAGTATACACCAGGCAAGGCCAATGTGGTTGTCGATGTGTTGAGTAGAAAATACTCTGGACAAGGGAATTGGATTGACGCTCATGATGAGCGGTTGGTGCGGGAATGGGAGTCCCTCGGCCTGGAGTGCGTAGCAAGAGGCGAGACTAGCGTGGCTCGATTAAACTGGATTGAAATGCAGAACGACTTGTCCGATCGTATACGGGAAGCAACCCATTTGGATGTGGAGTTTCAGCCATTCGTGGTGGAAGCTCAAAAAGGCGAGAGCAGTGCCTGGGAGATGATTGACGGGATTTTGAGTATGGATCGAAGGATTTGTGTACCACAGTTTGACAAGCTCTGTGAGGAGTTGATGTTTGAGGCTCACTTTACAAAGTACTCCATTCATCCGGGCAGTACAAAGATGTACTTGGACATGAAGAGATCCTTTTGGTGGCCTGGACTGAAGCGGGACGTAGCTTTGTACGTGAATCGATGTCAAACTTGTTCCTTGGTGAAGGCCGAGTGTCAGAAGCCGGGCGGGTTCCTGAAGCCTCTTCCAATCCCCGAGTGGAAATTTGATGACATCTCCATGGATTTTGTGCATGTGTTACCTAGATCACAGCAGGGTAACGACGCGATTTGGGTGATTGTGGATCGCTTAACCAAAGTGGCTCACTTCATCCCAAACCGGAAGGAGGACAGCGTGGAGAAGCTGGTGGAGTTGTATGTTCGCAACATTGTGTGGCTACATGGGATCCCTAAAAGTATAGTCAGCGATCGTGACAGACGTTTCACGCTCAAGGACTGGAGGTTGGTTCAGAACAGTTTGGGCACGAAGCTAAAGTTCAGTACGGCTTTCCATCCTCAAAATGACGGGCAAACTGAAAGAACGAACCGTACTATGGAGGATATGTGTAACATCCCGAAACTCAAAAGTGCGACGGGAGGCGTTTTGGGCCAAATCTGGTATTTGGCAGGGGGCACACGGCCTGGGACACGTGCATGTCCCATGGCGTGTCAGGCTCGAGTCGACGATTTGGCCGCGAGGTCGACAAAGTTTGGAGTCGACGATCCTCGAGCAGCGAACACGGCCTGAGACATGAGCGTGTCTCAGGGCGTGTAGAGCCCGTGTCAACGATCGGCCCGGGGAGTCGACATTTTTGCTCGACGATGTGTCGAGACAGGGAACACGGCCTAGGACACGGGCGTGTCTAAGGCCGTGTCGGGTGGTCGACGAAATTCGCTCGACGAAGTGTCGAGACAGTGAACACGGCCTGGAGCCCAGGCGTGTTTGGGTTTGACACGGGCGTGTCAAATAGGACACGGGCGTGTCCAAGACCCGTGTGAGTCTTGGGTTGTTTTCGGTGTTGTGTCGATGGGGGCACATGGCCAACCACACGGCCGTGTCATTTGGAACACGGGCGTGTCTGTTTAAACACGGGCATGTCGGGACCCGTGTAAGATTCGTAACGCGTTGATTTTGACGGCGAATGAGGGACACGGCCCTGGACACGGGCGTGTCGCAGGCCGTGTTCGGCCCAGGTTTTACTTTTCAGCTACGAATCGTAGCCATTCATTTCCTGATTTTGGGATCCAACGGTTGGGGGTTGTTCATACTGGGATATACCCGGGATTGGGCCTTTGAAACCCTCATTTCACTTGAGTGGTTATCTTTCTAAGTCAAGAGAGAGGGGAGAGCAAAGGAGGAAAAAGAAGCCTAGATCCGGTCACCGACGGAGCTTTGGAGCTCCAAATCGCGAACTGACTTCGGATCTACGGAGGCAAGGAGAGTGCGGTGCTTTTCATCCGCTTACATTTCCATGGCGCCAAGAAAGAACACTAGGGTAATGATTCTCTACTTGAGCATGTGAAGCTCTCCTTCTTTTGCATAGGAAGCCCACTCCCGCGAGTTTGCGGTGTGTTGGAGGCGTTCCTTCGGGTAGATATGTAAAGTCCCCGTTGTATAGAGTCCGTAATCGAGAACGGACTTAGGCATGGTGTGTGAAGCCTATCCGTACATGTTGGTCTGGATCGGTGATGTTGCATTACATAAATGCCGGAGAAGACTCTGTGCGAATGTTTGTTTTTCGGCTTTTCCTACGAGGTAGATTGCAACAGGGAGCCTTGGGGATTAACTCCAAGGTGCACCCGAAAAACTAGGCAGACGCATGGTTCTGCCAGCATGATGGTCGGGGAGCCAACTTGAACATAACTGGGTTATGTGATGTGTAAACGAATTGGGACTCGGGGAAGTTTGACCAGCGCCTATGTTCTTAAGTTGACATGGCGGTGTGAGCAACGGGTTAGACGGAATCGTACCCGCTCTATATCGTTCGGTAAAGAGACCTAACGGTACGTGGCACTTGCCATTGGCATAGATAGAGGGTCTTAGGCAGTGGCGAGAAATACCAAATGCTCACGAGTTATGGCCGTCCAAAGGGACAGTGGTGAGTCGGCGGACTTTGACTGTGATCACCGAGAATGTGCCCTGAGTGCACGGGGTGTGTGGCCGTGTGAGCCTACGCCTGTGATGTAGTGACATTACTATACTTCTTGGTTATACCAATAAAGTGCAGAGAAGGAGCATCGCCGCCCCGGATTTGGGGGCGGCATTGTTATAATTTGGTCAGCGTTGCTGACCGTTGCTTTTTTTGCCACCGTGCGGTGGATTGTGCTTGCAGGTGCTGTTGGACCGAGCGGTCAATAGCGGGCTAAAGCCCAAGTTGCTGTGCCGACCCTCGAAGGCCTAATTTTTCGATGTTTTCTTTTATTAATGTATGGCCGGCCTGCGTGCCGAAGTTTAGAAAACATTTTAATTGAGCAAACTATTGTAAGGCCTTAAGGCCAGAACTTGTGTATGTTGTACTTCATTCCTTTGGGATTGTTTAGTGGACATTCATGCTATTTTTGATGGGTTCTTTTTATTGCAACTTTTAAAACTGCTTCCGCTAGAATACTCTGTGTAGGACGTTGGATTGGTTGGATGGTTTCCATTGAGTAACCTTCTGGTCTGTCTGTGGTATATGGCGTCGGGCCCCGGCCGGACCTACTGCTTTATACTATGCGACGGATAGGGGGTGTTACAATTTGGTATCAAACTACTCGTTTCGGTTAGGCTTAAAATGAATTTGTGGGCGAATTCTTTTAAGGGGTGGTGAGCACATGTCTGCTCGTCATCGTTATCACAACAAAAGAACCCATGAATGTCCACTTAGGAATGAAAATACACGTGTTTGAGGAACCTGCGTGTTCCTATAATTGCGTTTTGCAATTTTGTTTGGTCGCTTAACGGTGTTTTGTACCACTATAGGTGACCAGAAGCGGTGCTGGGTCGTCGGAACGCCGAGTTTCTGAGGCTAGTAGTGCACCAAATGATGCTCCTGCAACACCTCCATCAGCTGAGACCATACGATTGGTGGCCGAAGCAGTGTTTGTCATGATCAATGCGCAGCCTGCAAGGCAAATGCAGCAGCCCGCTCCTGCAATGGAGCAGGTACCTCTTCTAGAGGTTGAGCCGAGAAGAGTGGAGCAGGTAGTAGTGGAGCCGTTGGTGCCAAGGAGGGCAACCGAGAGACAGCTCAAACATGTCATGAGATTTAATCCTCCGGTATTCTCGGGGTTGGGAACCCCATCTCAAGCTGAAGACTGGCTCTCCCATGTGAAGAGAGTCTTAACAGCGACGAAGACGGAGGAGTGGCAGATGACCACTATAGCTACATTTCTGTTGGATGGAGACGCTAGACTGTGGTGGGAGGGTTTGGAGCTGCATCTATTGAGAGGAAGGCAACTTACAGACGTCTCGATGGAGGAGTTCTCGAGACTGTTCTTGGCTAGGTACCTCCCTTCGGCACAGAGGATAGCGTTGGAGAACGAGTTCCTGAAGTTGGTTCAAGGATACAGTAGCGTGGATGAATATCTCCACGAGTTTACTCGATTGAGTCGGTATGCTAGCTCCACCATCGCGGATGAGGAGCGCAAGACGAATCGATTCTACGAAGGGTTGAGAGATGAATTGAGGCTACTACTGTCGGGGCCTATGACGCAGGGATTCTTGACCCTGGCCAACACGGCCCGGTCCTTGGAGAAGGACATGAAGAATGTACAAGCAAAGAAAAGCCTTGGTGATAAGAAGTCTGAGTTCAAGGTGCCGGCTAACTCAAAGCCTACGTACCGAAGGTGGGCTAAGAAGGTTAGGACTTCGGGTCCAGCTCCTTCTTCTGGTGCTTCTGGGGTGACTACGGGTCGTACCCCAGGTGCATGATTTACTTGTGGGAAGTCGGGGCACTTTGCCCGCGATTGCTAGAGCGGACGTCCCAAGTCCGAGCGAAAGCCGGGAGCCACTTATGAAGAGAAGGGAAAGGCGGTGGAGTCGACCGCGTCCCATTATGCTCCGGCTCAACCAAGGGTTTATAATCTTGGCCAGCAGGAGACCATCAAACAAGCAGATGTGGTGACATGTACGGTCTAATTTGTAGCAAGTTAAGTTTCTTTAAATACTTGTTATGCACATGTTACCTTACCACTGCTTGTTTAGGATTTGTTTTGATTTGTGAAAATCCGGCGAGAGCACTCTTTGATACGGGAGCTTCACACCCCTTCTTGTCCGAAGGATTCATATCGCGCATCGGAGTACCTTCTTCGATGGCGAAGGACAAGTTGGATGTTTTGTTACCGAATGGGTGTTCGATGCACACGGATAAAATCTGCGGTGTTAAGATTCGCATTGGGAATCAAGAGTTCGATCTGCAAGCGTCGTTACTACCATTGGTGGAGTTCGACGTTATATTTGGCATGGACTGGCTCTCGGAGCAGCAAGCCTATATTGATTGCGGTCGCAAGTAAGTCAAGTTGGGAGCAAGTCGTGAGACGACTTTTACGGGCTTGAAAGGGTCGAGCAAGACGTTGATGTCTGCTCTTCAGGTGGTGAAGGCGGTTCGTGCTGGTGCAGAGCTGTTATTTACACTAGTGGAGGTTGCAAAGCCAAAACCTACGTTGGATAGTATTTTAGTGGTAGCTGAGTACCCTGATATGTTCCCCGCCGATCTTCCTGGAGCCCCGCCTCAACGGGAGATATATTTCACTATTGAGCTAGTGCTAGGTGCAAAGCCTGTGTCACGATCTCCATATCGGCTAGAGCCTAAGGAAATGGCGGAGCTGAAGGTGCAACTTCAAGAGTTGTTGGAGCAAGGGTATGTGCATCCAAGTTCTTCGCCTTGGAGCGCACCGGTCCTCTTTGTTAAGAAGAAGGACGGAAGCTTAAGGCTTTGTATTGATTATCGGGAGTTAAACAAGCTAACAAAAAGAACAAGTACCCAATCCCAAGGATCGATGATCTTTTTGATTAGTTGGTCGGGTCACCGGTGTACTCCAAGTTGGATCTCAAGTCTGGTTACTATCAGCCGAGGATAAGGGAAAGTGATATCCCTAAGACAGCGTTCAGTACAAGATACGTGCATTACGAGTTTACGGTCATGCCGTTTGGGCTGACGAATGCGTCGTCAGTGTTCATGGATTTGATGAATAGGACCTTCAGGGAGTACTTGGACCATTTTGTGATCGTCTTCATCAACGAAAGTTTGGTGTACTTGCACAGTGAGGAAGATCACTTCAGGCATCTTCATTTGGTTTTGGAGACACTAAGGAGGAATCAATTGTACGCCAAGTTCTCGAAGTGCGAGTTTTGGTTGTCCTCAGTGGCGTTCCTCGGTCATATAGTGAGTGGGGAAGGTATTGCAGTGGATCCGACGAAGATTGTTGCGATACGGGAGTGGCCTGAGCTTTCTACGGTAGCGGAAGTCCGAAGCTTTCTGGGGCTTGCTGGCTATTATAGGCGCTTCGTAGAGAACTTCTCACAGATAGTGTTACCTCTCTCTACTTTTACGAGGAAGGAGCAGAAGTTCGTTTGGACGCCGGAGTGCACGCGAGCTTTTGAGGAGTTGAAATGTCGGTTGACCACGGCGCCTGTGTTGAGTTCGCCGAGTGGGACCGAAGGTTATGAGATTTATAGCGATGCTTCGGGCAGTGGTTTGGGTTGTGTGATGTTACAACATGGAAGCGTTATAGCATATGGCTCGAGACAGCTGAAGGTGCGCGAGAGGAACTATCTGGTCCATGACTTGGAGTTAGCGGCCGTGATTTTTGCCTTGAAGATGTGGAGGCATTATTTGTACGGTGTGAATATTGATATCTACACCGATCACAAGAGCCTGAAGTATTTGATTGATCAGAAAGATCTGAACATGCGGAAGCGTAGATGGATGGAGTTCCCGGGGGACTATACATTCAAGATCCACTACGTGCCTAGTAAAGGTAATTCGGTTGCGGACGCGTTGAGTCGCCGGGCCCCATCTCAAGCCAATTCGCTGTCGGTCCATGACGAGCGGTTGGTTCTGGAGTTAGAGGCGTTGGAGATCGTTTGTGTTGATAAGCAATCAAGTGCTGGAGCAGTATTGAATTGGACAGAAGTCCAATATGACCTGGCTGATCGGATTCGGCAGGCGTTGGATATGGATGTCCACATGAAGTAACTCATGATAGAGGCTCTGGATGGGTCAAATTCCCAATTCGTTGTGAAGGACGGATTACTTTGGAAAGACGGTCGTCTGTGCGTCCCCGGCGTGGGCATTTTGTGGGTGGAATTGTTGTACGAGGCGCATCATACCAAGTACTCAATTCACCCGAGGAGCACGAAGATGTACCGCGATGTTAAGAAATTGTTCTAGTGGCCAGGATTGAAAAATGATGTGGCGCTCTACGTGGCGAAGTGTCAAACTTGCGCCTTGGTGAAGGTGGAGCGCCAAAAACCGGGCGGATTCTTGAAGTCCTTGCTTATTCCGGAGTGGAAGTTCGATGACATCACTATGGACTTTGTGAACGGGTTGCCAAGGTCGCAAAAGGGGAACGACGCCATTTGGGTGGTCGTAGATCGTCTAACGAAGGTGTCCCATTACATTCCGCATAGGAAGGATGATCTGGTTGAGAAATTGGCAAAGTTGTATGTAAACAATATTGTGGGGCTTCATGGTGTGCCCCGCAGCATCGTGAGTGATCGAGATGGACGGTTCACGTCCAATGATTGGATGCTGGTGCAGCAAATATTGGGAACAAAGCTGAGTTTTAGCACAGCCTTCCATCCGCAAACGGATGAGCAGACCGAGAGGGTCAATAGGACAATGGAAGACATGCTCCACATGTGTGTCCTGGACTTTGAAAAGCAATGGGAATATCACCTATACTTGGTGGAATTCGCTTACAACAATAGCTACCAGGAGAGCATTCAAATGGCGCCCTTCGAGGACCTTTATGGTAGAAAATGTCGCACGCCGTTGTCCTGGTTGGATACGGGTGAATCAAAGTTGTATAAGAGATTAGAGGTGGAGGATACTACCTCTTTGGTGAGAACCATTTGGGAGAGGTTGCTAATCGCTCAGGACAGTCAGGCGAAGTACTATAATGCCAAGCACAGGAACGTGAAGTTCGCTGTGGGCGACTGAGTGTACTTAAAGATCAAGCCGTTCAAGGGTGTCTCGCGGGTGCGGCGATTGAAAAAGCTAAGCCCGAGGTACCTTGGGCCGTTTGAGGTTTTGGAGCGGGTTGGCGAAGCAGCCTATCGTTTGAAGCTATCAGTGGAGCTTAGTGGTCTACATGATGAATTCCATATATCAGTGCTGCGGAAGACGGTGCAAGAGCCTACGCAAGTGATCGCGGTCGATCAAGTGTCGATTGATAGTGGGTTGACGACAAAGGTCAAGCATGTACTGTTGGAACACCCTATTACTAATTTGGGTCAGGATCACTATGTCTCTAGGAAACAATGCTTGACCTCCTGTATAGCTTAATAGGTCAATTAGAATTGAGTATAAGGGTTAGAAGTCTAGGTTTGGAAGCTGCCCTGAAGACCAAGATTTTCTATTTGGAGACTAAGTCATATCGTCGAGCTCAGTACGACGATTCGTCGAACTCCGATCGACGATCGTCTAGCTCAACTTCGACAGATCGTCGAACTCCATTCGACGATCGCTGAGCTCAACTTCATTATATCGTCGAACTCCGTTCGACGATCGGTGAGCTCAGGTCGACGATTTTGACTCTGCTTTGGATCTTTATCTCTGAGCTCAGTTCGACGATCTTTGAGCTCAGATCGACGATAGCAGAGCTCAGTTCGACGATTTCAGATAACTTCAAGGATGTTTTTAGATTCAAATTCAAATCAGTTAAGGAGTTATTCTGCAATTAATTCAGAGATTTCCTAGCCGTTTTCATTCATTTCTGGACCAAGTTTCAAGGGATTTTTCAAGTAATATTTCTGTGGACTTTCCTCCAGAAGAGATTTTGCAATTAAAGATGCAATTAATGCAGGCTAACGACTATACTTGACAGAGAATGTTATTCTATTCTGTACCAGAGAATAAAAGATAGAATATTTTTGAGTCTCTAAGTGAATACAGAGAGAGACACACAGATTACAGAGATACATTCAAAAATATTCTGTCTCAAGAAATTCTGAAGAACACCCATCCAAGGAGATCAATCTTTTCAGAAATCTTCAGATCTCTTTAGTTTCAAAGTGTTCAAGGCCAACATATTTCCAGACTCCAGACATTCAACATTTCAGCTATTGCTGAAATCATCTATTGCTGGAGTTCAATCTTTGAAGGCCTATCACCCTCAGCAAAGCTTTTCTTCCTGAAGATCTCAAGGATTCAGGGGGAGCTTTGACATCAACAATCCACATAGTCTTCTCAGCTGTTTGAGAAAGAGAAGACTGTCATCACTCTCTCACCCCCTCTCTATAAAGGGTTTCTCAAACTCCCTTCAAATGTTTGAGCTTGGTTTTTGAGCACCTTGTCAAAAGCTCATTGGTGGCAAGACACCTGATCAAAAAATCTGCTTTGTTTTTTGAGCACCTTATCAAAAGCTCATTGGTACCCAGGACACCTGATCAACTCATCCTGCAGTGGATTCCTACCTAGGGTGGTAGAAGAGTGGATGTACCCAAGTTTAGGGGAACCACTATATTTCCTTGTGTCTTCTGGTTTTGCTTGTTTTTATGTTTGTTTCTGGCCTTGATTACTCTGTGATTAGCTTTTGTTTAACTTAGTGCTGTGATTAGTTTTATTCTGCTTCCCTGCTCACACATATTACAACAACTGTTGTAAAAAGTTTCAAAGCACCATATACTCTATTCACCCCCCTCTAGAGTATATCAGATCTAGCTGCACTTTCAATTGGTATCAGAGGGAGGTTGGTTAAACATACCATACCTGATTGGTTGTACAGGCTAACACCTGAACCCAAAGATCCCAAGTTAGATCTGTTTTTCCTTTGTATTTTATTATTAGATTTTGCTTTCACAAATCATGGCCCAAAACAAAGATTATGCTAGCACCAGACCTCCAGTGTGCAATCTATCCAAGTTTGCACTTTGGAAAGCAAGGATCATACTATACATGAATTCTATTGACGAAGATATTTTTAATTCTGTTTTGACAGTATGTCCAAGACCCCCAGAGAACACAAGCACAAATGTTGTTCCACCTCCATCAGGAACAGATGCTGATATCAAGAGATGGAAGGTAGCTGATGCCAAGGCTATGAACATCTTGGCCCAGACAATGTCTGATGACATATTTCAGAAGGTGGCTGAATGTAATTCAGCTAAGGAAATTTGGGACAAACTCTCAGAAATAGTCTCAGACTCAGCTGATGAGAGAAAGGATAGGAGATCCCATCTCATCTCTCAATATGAGAATTTCAAAAAGGGAGAAACTGAGTCAGTGGGAGACATGTACAATAGGCTAAGTCTAATTGTCAGTGAACTCAGGACATTGGACAAAGAGATCTCTCTAACTGAACTCAATGACAAGATCCTAATGTGTTTCTCTAGCACTTGGGATTCAAGAATCTGGCCAATTAAGGATGCCAGAAGTCTGAATGAGATCACTACTGAATCTCTATTAGGTAAGCTCAAATCTTATGAGCTACTCATCAAAAATAGAGAAGAAGAACAGAAGGCTGCCTCACCAGCCACAAGAAAAGAGAAGACCATAGCCTTCAAGGCAACTGAGGATCTGCCTGAAGACAAAGCCACAGGCAATGATGAACTGCTCAGTTTGTTGGCCAAGAGATTCTACAAGATGGCCAGAAAGGATTTCAGAAGGAGATCATACAAGGAGCAGGATAAGCCAAGATATGACAAGTCCATTAACAATAATAAAGATATTATTTGCTTTGGTTGCAGGAAACCAGGGCATATAGTTCCTGACTGTTCAGAGAACAAGAACAAGGACAGAAGGGACAGGAAAGAAAGAAGAAAGGAGAAAGACTCCAAGAGGAATGGCAATGGCAAACCCTCATCAAGCAAAAATAAACATACAAGAAAGGGGTTTGTTGCTGAATCCTGGAGTGAGACTGAAGAGGAGTCAGAAGCCTCATCCAGTTCCAGTGATGATGAGGATGATGTAGAAGAAAACGAATTCTGCATGATGGCAATCATTGCCTCACAGCATAATTCAGAAGAAGAGGAGTCAGAGTCAGACTCAGAGACTCAACCTGAAAAAGATCAGGTAATTGGTTCTTTTGATTTTAGTTCAGAGGATTTTAAATCTGAATTTAAAGCACTGTGTTTAGACCTGCTAAAGTCTGAGAAAGAAATTATCTCTCTCAGAAATCAATTATCTGAACACAATACTTTAAAGTCAGAAAACCTCAAACTCTCTCAGGAGTTGGAGTGCTATAGGGAGCAGATAGCTTCACTGAAAAGTGAGCTCTCTGAGGCCAAGAAGCTTGAAGAATCCCTCAATGGGAGAAGCATCAAGCTGATGGACATCACAAGCACAGTGAACTCTAGATTTAACAGTACACTGGGTTTGGGTGCTTCATCCAGCCAACCTATAGTTCTAACAACTCCAATCAAATTCATTTCTGACAAAGGAAAGGGAGTTGTAGAGGTTGCTAGGAAAAATTCTGATCTGCCTCAGAAAACTAAGCCCCAGCAGAAATCGTCGAACAGAGATCGACGATCGCCGAATGAAGATCGACGATCGCCGAACGCAGCTCGACGATCTCAGGCAAAATCGTCGAACGCAGATCGACGATCTCAGCCAAAGTCGTCGAACGCAGGTCGACGATCTCAAATACCTGACCTCAGCCATAGTCGACCGTCGAACGGAGCTCGACGATCTGACCCAAGATCGTCGAATGCAGCTCCAAGATCGTCGAACAGAGGTCAGAGCTCTGGAAAATTTTTTAAAGGCAAATCAAAATTGAATCCTAAGGGTCCTTCATCCCAAATCTTTAACCCTTATACTGAATGGATTATACCTCCAAGGAGATATCATCCTGAAGGTTATAAGAGTCAACCTGAGATGTCTTTCATTTCAGAATTTAAAGGTTATCAACCTAGGCCCAAGGTAAACTGGGTCAAAAACAAATGAATTGTCTTATGTGCAGGTGAAGACCTATCCAACATCTAACCAACAATGGTACTTGGATAGTGGGTGCTCTAAGCACATGACAGGGAACAAGGACAACCTCACATCCTTCAGAGCCAAGCTTGGACCCAAAGTTATCTTTGGTGATTCAAACTTTGGACAGACTAAAGGATATGGTGCAGTCTAGATTGGATCAGTAACTTTCAAGAAGGTAGCTTATGTGGAAGGACTGAAGCATAACCTAATTAGCATCAGTCAGCTGTGTGATGAAGGCTACCAGGTGACCTTCAGCAAAGCCTTATGCAAAATCAAGTCAGAGGACAACACAACTGTGTTGACAGGTAAAAGAAAAGGTAACATCTACCTAGTAGATTTTCTTTCAACTGATGTAGATATCTGCTTGTTTAATTCTGTCTGTAGACCAAATATTTTATGGCATAAGAGACTAGGACACCTAAACCTTAGAACTATTGCTAGGCTATCCAAAGACAACCTTGTTAGAGGACTACCTTCTGGATCCTACAAGAAGGAAGGACTCTGCAGGGCTTGTCAATTAGGCAAGCAAACTAAAAACAGCTTTAAGTCACTTAATAAGAGTGATTCACCTAGGATATTGTATCTGTTGCACATGGATCTCTTTGGACCCATCACAGTACAAAGCCTAGGAGGGAAATCCTACACTTTAGTAGTTGTAGATGACTTCTCTAGATTCACTTGGGTGTTCTTTCTAAGGAAGAAGTCTGATAACTTTAAGTGTCTGACAGAGTTTCTCAAATGTATACAGATTGAGTTCAATACTCACATTGCCCTGATCAGAAGTGATCATGAGACAGAGTTTGATTCTCTTCTTATGCAAGAGTTCTGTCAGAGTGAAGAGATCAGGCATACTTTCTCAGCTCCTAGAACTCCTCAACAAAATGGGGTAGCTGAAAGGAAAAATAGAACCCTTATTGAATCTGCCACTACATTGTTGTCAGATGCTCATCTACCTCTATCCTTTTAGGCAGAGGCAGTGAACACCTCCAACTATGTGCTGAATAGAAGTCTGATACATAAACTAAAGGAAAAGACTCCCTACGAATTACTCAAAGGGAAGAAACCTAAAGTTGACTATTTTAGAGTCTTTGGTTGTATTTGCTACATTCATAATAATGACAAGAAATATTTAGCAAAATTTCAAGCTAAAGCTGATGAAGGAGTGTTTTTGGGATACTCCATGATCAGCAAGGCTTATAGGGTCTATAATAAATCATCTTTAAAAATTGAGGAATTTGTTCATATATCTTTTGATGAAACTAACATGTCTTTCAAGGAGAAGATTTCTTCTACCATAGAACCCTTGCAGGAACATTCTCTAGTTGAAGACTTGAACAAGTTACAGGTTACTCAAGAGGATGAAAGCAGTGGAGATGAAGAAAATGCTCAACATATTGAAGAACAACTTGAAGAGCCAGTTGTTGTACCACAAGAGGAAACAACAACACAGGTTGGTGAACAATCAACACCCCCTGTTAATTTAGTAACATCATGAGACCATCCAATTTCCCAAATAATTGGAGACATCTCAGCTGGTGTGCAAACCAGAAATCACGTCAACCAAAACCTGTTGCACACCTGCTTCCTATCTCAAACTGAACCTCAGTCCATTCAAGATGCAGAGCAAGATCCACACTGGATCATTGCAATGCAAGAGGAGTTGCATCAATTTGAGAGAAATAAAGTATGGGAACTAGTGCCAAAGCCTAAGGATCATTCCATTGTTGGAACAAAATGGGTATTCAGAAACAAGTTGGATGATCAAGGAGTAATTATAAGGAACAAGGCAAGGCTAGTTGCTCAGGGATACTCTCAAGAAGAAGGAATAGAATACGACCAGACTTTTGCACCTGTTGCAAGATTAGAAGCCATCAGAATATTTCTAGCTTATGCAACACACAAAGGCTTCAAGGTATATCAGATGGATGTCAAAAGTGCATTCCTAAATGGAGACATCAAAGAGGAAGTTTATGTCAGACAACCTCCAGGTTTTATCTCTCCAACTTTTCCTGATTATGTTTTTAGACTGAACAAAGCATTATATGGTCTCAAGCAAGCCCCTAGAGCATGGTATGAGACCCTAGCATGCTTTCTCTTGGAAAATGGTTTTATAAGGGGTAGAGTAGACCAAACTCTTTTCATTAGAACTCATAAGTCCCATACCCTACTAGTACAAATTTATGTAGACGATATCATTTTTGGTTCTACTGACTCCAAATTGTGCAGAAGGTTTTCCAACCTGATGCATTCTAAGTTTGAGATGAGTAGCATGGGTGAGCTATCCTTTTTCCTAGGATTGCAAGTCAAGCAGCATGCTGAAGGCATCTTCATTTCTCAAACCAAGTATGCAAATGAATTGGTTAAGAAATTTGGTATGTCTGAAGCATCTTGTATGAAAACACCCATGCCTACTAATGCTGTATTGGATGCTGATGAACATGGGAAACCTGTTGATCAGACAACATATAGAGTAATGATTCGCTCTTTACTGTATCTTACAGCTAGTAGACCAGATATAATGTTTGCTACATGTATATGTACTAGGTTCCAAGTAAGCCCTAGAGAGTCACACCAAACACTAGTAAAGAGGATTCTCAGGTATGTTAAAAGTTGTCCAAATCTAGGTCTCTGGTATCCAAAAGATTCAGCATTTGATTTAACTGGATTCTCTGATGCTGACTATGCTGGATGCAGAATTGACAGGAAAAGCACCAGTGGAACTTGTCAGTTCCTTGGTGACAGACTTGTCTCTTGGTTTTGTAAGCAACAAACATCTGTGTCAACTTCAACTGCTGAAGCTGAATATATGGCTATAGGCAGTTGTTGTTCACAAATCTTGTGGATTCAAAACCAACTCCTAGACTATGGCTACAACTTAGAGAAGTCTAAAATCTTTTGTGACAACACCAGTGCTATTTCTATAGCTCAAAATCCAGTCCTCCATAGTAGGACAAAACACATAGAGATTAGACATCATTTCTTAAGGGATAATGTTGAAAAGAATAAAATTGAACTACAATATATCCCAACTGATTTACAAAGGGGAGATATTTACATCAAGCCATTGGATGAAAAGAAACACACATTCTTCCTAAATCAGTTAGTAATGTTAGATGGAGGAAGCCTTAAATAATATCCAAGATTTTGAAAGCTTAAAATTGACCAAGACTAGGCAAACATTCTGATTTGTTCTTAGTGTCTAGAATATTTCTTATCTCTGAACTGCGCTCGATGATTTGCCCCAAGATCGTCGAACGGAGATCGACGATTTCCGAAATCGTCGAACTGAGTTCAGCGTCTCTCAGATAGTATGAACTATCTCTTCCGATCAACGATCGTCGAACGGCGCTCGACGATTTTGTTCTCTGAACGATGGTCGAACGGAGCTCGACGCTCTCCAATATCGTCGAACGGAGATCGACGATGTTGAAGACTCTTCAGATTCCCTTAGCAGCCTCGATCGTCGAACTGAGTTCAACGATCTTTCCAATTCTGCGTCGAACCCTAATATAAAACTCTTTTTTCGCCGTCGTTCTCTCTTGCGCTTTCGATTTCTCTGCAAGAATTTTCTTTTCCCTCCAAACAGTTCTACACTTGGTCGTTTTGTTTGTTGAATTTTTGCAGGTACCAATGGCTGTGTCAGTTGTGTTGGAGTTACCATGGTGATCTGGAAGTGGTCAAACATGTAATCTCACTGCCAACACGATATGAGCCTGCAGGGTCGCACATAAGAGATGTGGAGAAGTTGGATGATTGACTGTGTTGGTAAAGGTTACCAAACACCGACCCGAATGGGGTTTTTGGGCAAAGTGTTGCCTTGAAGTCTTGGTAAGCATCGTCGAACGAGAATCGACGATTGTCGTCGACCCCGTCTCGACGATCGACGAGAATCGACGAGTGTCGTCGACCCCGTCTCGACGATCAACGAGAATCGACGAATGTCGTCGACCCCGTCTCGACGATCGACGAGAATCGACGAGTGTCGTCGACCCCGTCTCGACGATCGACGAGAATCGACGAGTGTCGTTGACCCCGTCTCGACGATCGACGAGAATCGACGAATGTCGTCGACCCCGTCTCGACGATCGACGAGATTTGACGAGTGTCGTCGACCCCGGCTCGACGATCGACGATCGACGAGTGTCGTCGATCGCGGCTCGACGATCGACGAGAATCGTCGAGAGTCGTCGATAGAGGCTCGACGATCGACGAGAATCGTCGAGTATTGTACTCCGATTCTCGCCGATTCTCGCTGACTGATACTCGCCGAAACTGGGACCCTATTTTACTGGGTGGTCGGCGGATAGCGATATTCCTAAGTCCATTTATTCCTTCGGTATAAAAGGGACACTTAGAGTTTTCGGGAATTATGCTTTTGGCAGCCGATCGAACCGAATCCTGCGACGGAAGCATTCTGCCTTTCAGTTCGTTCCGCCGATCCCGAATCCCGCCGCCGACGGAAGTGTTCCGCCGCCGCCATGCTCGCTCTGTCGACTTCCTTCCCTCCGGCGATCGTCGCTGGCGCTGCAATCCCTGGCGCGGACCTAGCAGTCCGTGGGAAAGCAAGGTGCGGTCATCATCCTTCCCGATCTTCCGTGCGACGGAACGTTCGGTGGTCTCCCGCTCGTGTGGATTTCTGTAGAGATGTGGACATTATTCCACGTACAACTCGCCACCAGCAGGAATACAAAGTTTGGAGAATCTCCGTTGAGTTGTGACTCAACGCCACCGAGGTAATTTTTGCCTAGTTGTATGTTAACTTCTTGATTCAACTATTATGGCCCGATCCCATCTCTTTTGGGTTTTTCTTGATGTTTTATTCTTCCGCTGCGTGCACAAGCGTTGTGCCATCCTCACAGAGAAACCCAACAAGTTGCTGTTCTTGCTGCTATGAAGTTTGATGCTGGTTTTGACATCGACATGGAATCATTCAGCACGACTTACCAGGTTTTTCAAGACATTTTGGGATTGTTCAAAGACCAGAATCTGACAGCAATAATGACCACTAGGATCAAGCTGGCTTCTGATGAGATAAAGGAATGGGTTTTTACTGCCCACAATCAAGATAACAACACCATTGTTGGGTCTATCTCTGGAACTCAGGTACCCTTGACCCCAGCAATTTTGACAGAAGTTTTTGAGTTAAGGAATGGTGAAGATACTGCTGAATTATCTGGAGAAGAGTATTCTGAACTGCTTGCCAGAATGGGTCATTCAGTGGGCAATCCTAGCAAGCTCTTCAAAAGGAACCTATCTGTGGAATACAGATTTATGGCAGATGTTGTTGGGAAAGTGCTACTGGCTAAGCACTCTGCCCATGATACAATTTCAAGGTATCAGCTCTGCCTCATGGGAGCTCTTGTGGAAAGAAAGAATCTGAATTGGGGAGAAATCTTCTTTGACCTCATCAGGAAGAAAATCAACAAAATCTTTGTAAACTTTGGGAGAATCATTGGAGTGTTTCTGCAGCACAGGTGCACTGCCTTGCTAGTCTCCTCTGGAATTCATATAAATGCCTCCAAGAGACTGTCTTGTGCCCTCTTTGGAAAGTGGGACAGACAAATCAGCAAGCCCAGCATGCCCTCCTCTAGCACTCCTTCAGGCACAAGCACTCTAAGAGTCACTCCTCCACAGGTTTCTGCCCCTGCAGATGACCTGGCTGCTGTTGTTGCCTCTCCTCCTCCTCCTCCAATTCCATCCCTTCCCATACCATCTACCATTACAGCTCCATCCACCATCATCATATACAGCCCCTCTCCAACATCCACACCATCTCCTGTACCTATTCTTCCACCACCAAAAGAACATTTCCACCCACTATTTTCCTACCCTCCACCAGATGTCACCTCATCTCTCTCCATTCCATCCTTCACCCTAATAGATGATTCCTTTATGGATGATTCCCCATCAACTCCTCCTGAGCTACCCTCCTCCTCCACTTTATTTCAAGACCTTCTACACCACATCATTGACCAACCAACATTCACCCCATCTATCTCCATTCCCCTGTCCTCCATATCCACCTTACCCAGACCTCAGCCATCCCTTCCACCCTACTCCAGCTCTCCACTACCAGAACCCTCAGCTGCTCCTATATCTTCTACCTCTGCTCCAGCCCTTGAGCAAGTAGACCTCCCAGCCCTTGCTGACAGGCTGTATGAGTTGCTTGCCCCCAGGCTCTCTCTGCTGTTGGAGACCTCATTGGCTCCACTACACCTGTCAGTGACAGCTCTCTCTGCCAGGCTCTCTTCCCTCTTCCCTCAGGCAGCTCCTACAGCAGTGTGCCTTGATCCAGACTTGTCTGAATCTCGGCAGGGGGAGATGCCATATGAAGTGAGTCTCCATGCTACTGCTGTTGCTGCTGCTGCTTCTGTGACTGCTTCTGTGAGCATGTCTGCTGCTGCTGCTGTCTTTGCTGCATCTTCAGCTCCTCCTCTTGCTGCTGTTGCTGTGCCTCAAGCACAAAGTCCTCCTGCTGCAGTCCTTGTAATAGACCTCAGGTCTTTGCTATCAGATTTTGATCAGTATTACTTCAGCTGTCTGCCAGAGGCCAATGCTGTCCAGCCTCCAGAAGATTTATCCAAGGCACTTGTGCCATTTTCTTGTTGTGACCCAAGCATTATCTCCTCCTTTGTCAATTCAGTGTTTGCTGCTGCTGAAAATGTTGATGCTGCTGCTTCTTATGAAGAAAGTATTTTTGTTGCTTCTGATATTGTTGCCCCCTACTTGTAACGTCCCGAATCGCTCTAGGCCCCTAGTGTGTGTGTTTTGAGTCAGGAGGGCTGACTTGAGTCCTGAGAGTGCAGGGAATTGGACTGCACTTGTGGGGAAGTGGAGAATCAGTGTAAAAAGGAAGTAATACGGGTAGGGACACGGCCGTATGCCTACCCGTGTGCGTCAAGTTGAGCTCGATGTGCCGTCTCGAGATCGTCGAGCTGTGTCGACACCAAGGGACACGGGTAGGGACACGGCCGTGTGCCTACCCGTGTGCGTCGAGTTGAGCTCGACGACCCGTGTCGAGATCGTCGAGCTGTGTCGACACCAAGGGACACGGGTAGGGACACGGCCGTGTGCCTACCCGTGTGCGTCGAGTTGAGCTCGACGACCCGTGTCGAGACCGTCGAGCTGTGTCGACACCAAGGGACACGGGTAGGGACACGGCCGTGTGCCTACCCGTGTGCGTCGAGTTGAGCTCGACGACCCGTGTCGAGATCGTCGAGCTGTGTCGACACCAAGGGACACGGGTAGGGACACGGCCGTGTGCCTACCCGTGTGCGTCGAGTTGAGCTCGACGACCCGTGCCGAGATCGTCGAGCTGTGTCGACACCAAGGGACACGGGTAGGGACACGGCCGTGTGCCTACCCGTGTGCGTCAAGTTGAGCTCGACGAGAAGTGTCGAGATGCAACCCGAGAAGTACACGGCCAGTGACATGGCTATGCACACGGCCGTGTCATGTGGACACGGGTCGGGACACGGGCGTGTCCCAACCCGTGTCAAGTATTGAACCGACATGGAAACGGTCATTGCCGCTTCGCCAGGCGGGACACGGGTAAGGACACGGCCGTGTCCCTACCCGTGTCACATTTTATATATAAAGGGGAGAGAAAACCCTAGCCGTTTTCATTCTCTTTTCATCCCCTATTTCCAGTGAGGACTCCTGTGAGAGGGAAAAACTGCAGGAGCAAGTCCTACCGAAGGAGATCCGCCATCGCCGTGAAAGAGAAGATGCCGCCAAGGAGAACTACGAGATCCATGGCTAGAAATGGTGGTACCGCTGGAGCCAATGTGAGTTTCCTACCCTCTCCCTTGGTGCTAGATCTATAGTCATTTTCCTAGGAGAGACATCGACTCAAGAGAGTCTTGATGGAGAGGAGAAGATTTCTAGGTTTGGCCATGTTAGAACTTGTGTTCTAGATTTTAGATCTCTTCAACCCTTCCCCTTTTCTTCAATATGACGATGGGTGGATGGTCTCGTGAGGAGTTTATGTCCTTTGAGGTTGAATAAGGGAGAAGAATATTTCTGGAAAATTTAGGAACGATCGCCTTGACGAGGAAGACGAACCGATGCCGTTCATTTTCCTTTAAGATGCGCGCAGAATCTGTATTCTGCGCGCAGCGATCTTATAGGCCATTTTTATGTATGCTATGGCCAGATCTGGGCTTTCGGCTTAACACGAAAGTTGAAACCTTGAAAATACCTTTCCAACGAATAGTTGCACGACTTCTGGCGAAGTCTGTAGCCACGGGAAAGTCTAAACGAAAATGGTGTTCAATAAACCTTGTATGCAGAAACTGTGTTATGTACGCAGCGGACTTCAAGTCCGATTTCAAATAGGATAATTTCAAATCTGGGTTGAGCTCTGAATATGAAAGATGTAGTCCATGGAAATACCTTTCCATCGAGGGGTTACACGACTTCACCGGATTCCTGTAGCCTCGGGAATCTCCGGTCGAAGTTGCTGTCCAGACTATTTCTGCACTTAAAAATCTGGGTTTATAATATTTGGATTTGGATTAGGAGAAACTAATATTACAGGTAACCCTGAGGCTTGGATAAACTCTTATAAATAATTAATTCAGTTGCATAAATGATGAAGATTATTAATCGGATTCCATGTGATAGAATTGTAAGATAGTATACTTGGATGATTTGACTTGTTAGAAGTTAGTAGATTTTTTATACATGTGCATCTTGATATATTGTGTTGAAATCACCTGATAAGACATATAGAAGGGTAACTCATGGCCATGTGAATGTTGATTAGTGGATTGAATTTGGTAGTCCAATACTTAGAGAGTCGTCTCCCTACGGGTTGTATTGTGAAGGGATGTAAGTGCGGTGTTGACCGTCACTTGTTTTGGTTGTGTTGAGATAAGGTGTGGATGGATGGTTGGGCTGTGCCCTCGTGTTGCTTCCGAGGCCCCTTCCATGTTATGTTGATGTGGTATTTGCATGTGGTGTGAGTCGACACGCGGTGTCGTAATCCCGGGTTAAGGATAGTGTGGCAAGTCTACGGGCTCGCCAGTCGTCACACCGACGGGAGTTGGCAGTTAGACTTGGTCGGTTTGGGCTGTGTCCTCGGTGTTCACGTCCCGAGGCCCCTCCGACCATGTGAACGGTTGGGCTGTGTCCTCGTGCTTTCTTCCGAGGCCCCTTCCGGGTCACGCAAGGCCAGTTCGGGCTGTGTTCTTGGTGCACATCTACCCAAGACCCCGCTGGGCCATAGTACGCATGGGCTCCGCTGTTGTGTTCTTAGCGTTGAGGCGTACGGAGGCCTAGGTGAAGTAGTGTGATACCTGCCTAGTAGTAGAAGTGCCCGTTCTACTGTCACCACCTGGCCACGGCGGCTGATGCCTGAGAGGTTAGCTACCTGCTCGAAAAGTGGGAACTATAGTCTGTGTCGACATAGCAATTGCATGGGTGTGCATGGGTGAGTCATTGCATAGCATTCATAGCATTTCATAACATTGCACAACAAGATCCTCATCGTATAAGTTTGTATGGCACTCTTATACGATGAGTTACTTTATGTAACCCGATCCTTAACTTATAAGTTTGTATGGGCATTCTTATAAGTTAAGTTACTTTCCTGCTGTTACTTATACTTGCTAGTTTAGTGTAGCTCTTTCATATATGTTGACTATGATGCTGTTACTCTTACACTACTGCCACTTGCTTGTACTTCCTTTACTTGCTTACTTGTTATATACTATACTCTTGTTTATTTTCTCCGCCCGGTGCCGAGGAGTCGCCGGGGGAGCGGATGTGAAACCACTTAGTCGTTTCGACTAACGGTTGCTACGTCTTCCTTTTTAGGAGGTCACGCCGCAGGTAGAGCAGCCGCAGACTACGCCGCAGGACAGCCAGGCCAGGACGACAGGGCCTGACGTGACGGTGTCGTCGATACCGTCTGTTACCGATGTTAGTGTTTTGCTTACTCTGATGTAGCCCGTTTGGGCAATGATTAGCTGTACTCTGATATATAGTAGAAGCATGTTTTAGCTTCTATTTATTGATGTATTTGGACATTATAACTTAGTGTGGATTTTGACTTCTCATGTTTATTTATTTGGTTGGGTTGGCATGATTTATTGATATTGTTGTAGCCGGCGGGATAGGCGTCTTGTGGTACAGGTTAGCCCGTGTGCTAATGCTACCGCAAGGCGGCTGTTCCGGGCATAAGACTCCCCCTTCGTGCCGTGTTTTGGGATCCGGGGAGGGGGGGGGGGTCTTACAAATGGTATCAGTTTGCCACGATCCTCAACTAAGAAGTCATTCAACAGTGGTGCCACCCCCGTTTGGTTAGTCAGTTTGGGGACAAACTGACTTAGCGGAAGCAGTGGTGTGCCCATATGTAATTCACATTAAGTTTGTCCAACTTTGACCTTAAGTTTAGCCAACCTGACCACAAATTTGTCGTGTATGTGTAGGTTCCACTGCATGTTTAGCCGATGGGGGGTACTCCTACCCCTCCCATACCCACTCAGTTCGAACAATCTGAGTTGGGGCAGACGCTCACCGCCATTCTTAATGCTTTTAAGGCACAGCAGACTCCGGTGCAACAACAGGCCCTGAGCTCCAACTGGCTGAGCACCTTCCGGGCTCTCTCCCCTCCCGTCTACCTTGGGACGGAGTCAGCCGTACGTACAGAGGAATGGCTAGACACGATACAGGAGTTGTTGGCGGGTATCCGTTGCCCAGCCAACATGGCAGTGACATTGGCAGTGTCTGTCTTGGACTTACATGCGAAGAGGTGGTGGAAGTCCCTCATGGGCTCTACCTTCCAAGGCCGGATCTACACAGAGATAAGTTGGAACGAATTCTCGGGTGTTTTCTTGGAGCACTTTATCCCTACATCGGCCCGAGATGAGCTTGAGCAGAGGTTCCTTCTATTAAAGCAGGGATCAAAGTCGGTTACAGAATACCAGCGGGAATTCCAGCATCTCGCAAGGTTTGCGGACTCTTATGAGTTGGATGACAGAGGTTATGCCAAGCGCTTCTATAAAGGGCTGCGAGATCCCCTAAGGCAGTCCCTTTTGTTTATAGCGGATGGTAGCTTGGCGGAGATCATTGATATGGCGAAAAGATTGGAGGCGGACCACCTGGGATGTAGTAAGAGGCCTGCGGAGGACGTGATGGAAGCCGGCCCAAGTAATAGAAGGAGACGGGACTTCAGAGGAGGAAGAGGTTATCAAAGAGGTGGCGGGCGTGTCCACCGAAACTATAGGGTGGAGCATCCAGTTCCGCAGCCGCCTGCGTTGCCTCCACCCCCACAGCCTCAGCGATTTCAACAACCTGAAGGGCGTCGCGGTCTGGTGTGCTTCGAATGCAACTAGCCGGGCCACATCCGGCGTTTTTGCCCGCAGCTATATGGGAACGCCCCTCCTGCTCTCCCTCCTGCTCTCCCTCCTGCTCTCCCTCCAGCAGCTCCACGAGGGCGGGGATATATGCGCGGTCGAGGACGAGGACCGCCAAGAGGAAACCCCGGACCGGTCCGGGATCAGGTGTACGCGCTTGACATGGCGCAGGAACGGAACCCACAAGATGTGATTGCAGGTATGATTTAATTAGTTTACATATTTGCATGATCTAGCTTGAATTGATTAGAACTTACTAGCCACTAGCAATAAGTTTTGGTTGTTGGTACTTAGGCACCGTGATTATTGGCGGGAAGACAGCCTATGCGCTGTTCGATACCGGTGCCTCACACTCCTTTGTGTCCGATGATTTCATAAAAGACATGGGGTATGTACAGTACTTCACTGGCATAGCCCGACGTGTACGCCTTCCGGACGGCTCGGAGATGATCGCGACCGCCAAGTGCGAGTTGGAGTTATTTATTGATGGGAATGCCTTTGATACGCCGGCCACGGTTCTGAGAATGCCGGAGTTTGACATCATTTTGGGCATGGCATGGCTGGACTGGAACTTCGCGAGGATCAACTGCGCGGAGAAGCGGATCTATTTGAGGCATGGAGACTCTGACGTCATCTTCCAAGGTATTGGCTTCGCGCCACGTATGATATTATCTTCTATTCAGGCTGTAAAAGCTCATATGAAGGGGGATGAGGTCTTCATGATCTGGTTCGAGTTGAAGGAAGCAGCGTTGGAATTAAAGGATGTACGGGTAGTGCGGGATTTTCCTGAGGTATTTCCTGAGAAGCTACCAGGATTACCTCCGCATAGAGAAGTTGACTTCCAGATCAATCTAGTACCAGGTGCCAAGCCTGTATCCAAGGCTCCGTACAGAATGGCTCCGAAAGAACTCGCGGAGTTTAGAGTTCAATTGCAAGAACTGGTGGATTCAGGGTTCGTTCGCCCCAGTTCATCACCATGGGGAGCCCCTGTGCTGTTCGTGAAGAAGAAGGATGGAACCCTGCGATTGTGCATAGATTATCGGGAACTCAATCGATTAACGGTGCGGAACACTTATCCGCTACCTCGGATCGACGAGTTGTTCGATCAATTAGTGGGAGCACACTGGTTCTCTAAACTAGACTTGCGCTCTGGATACTATCAGTTGAGGATACAAGATGGGGATATTCAGAAAACAGCCTTCAGTTCGAGATATGGTTTGTATGAGTTCACAGTGATGCCGTTTGGGCTCACAAATGCACCTTCAGCCTTCATGAGCCTGATGAACAAGGTGTTTGAACCATATCTGGACATCTTCGTCATTGTTTTCATCGACGACATCTTGGTCTACTCAAAGACGGAGGAGGAGCATGTCGAGCATCTGACCCTAGTTTTGAAGAAATTGAAGGAGCACGCCTTGTATGCCAAGTTTAGCAAGTGTGAATTCTGGCTTAAGGAGGTTGCCTTCTTGGGGCATGTGATCAGTGGAGCAGGATTAGCTGTGGATCCAGCTAAGGTGCGGGCCGTGAAGGAGTGGTCGCCCTTGAAGTCGGCGGCTGATGTACGAAGCTTTCTTGGACTTGCTGGCTACTACCGCAAGTTCGTGAAAGGTTTTTCCAAGATTGCCCTTCCTCTTACCTCCTTGACGAAGAAGGGTGTGCCATTTGAGTGGACACCTCAATGTGAAGAGGCATTTCAAGAATTGAAAGATAGGCTTACCTCCGCCCCCATCCTTGCACTTCCGTCTGGGAAGGAAGGATTCCAAGTTTACACGGACGCATCATACCAAGGGATGGGAGCGGTGCTGATGCAACACGGGCATGTGATCGCTTATGCTTCAAGGCAGTTAAAGAAACATGAAATCAATTACCCGGTTCATGATTTGGAGTTGGGAGCAGTGGTGTTCGCTTTGAAAGTCTGGAGGCATTATTTATATGGCGTGCACTACGAGATCTTTTCCGATCACAAAAACTTGAAGTATGTTCACACTCAGAAGGAGTTGAACCTGAGACAACGGCGGTGGTTGGAATTTCTATGCGACTATGAGTTCACCATGAACTACCACCCCGGGAAAGCGAACTCGGTAGCCGATGCCTTGAGTAGAAAAGTGCCAGGCTCTAGCCCAGAGTCTCGGCTGATGAGTATGGAGTTGGCTCGGATGATCGAGGAGATGGAAATTACTCTAGTATTCAAGGATCCTTCGGCAGAGTATGCGGAGTATTTGGCCAACATGAGCATAGTTTGTGATATCCGAGACCGGATTCGGGTGGAGCAAGGAATGGATGCGTCCTTGGCCCCGGCAATCAAGGCAATTGAAGATAGGACCACCGATGAGTACACACTCAAAGACGGCCTCGTTTATTTTCGTGGCCGACTTTATATTCCCAAGGGCGGCAAAATTCGGGAAGATATATTGAGAGAGGCGCATTCCTCTCAATATTCAGTGCATCCGGGTATTGCTAAGATGTATGCCGGACTGCGGAAGACCATGTGTTGGTCGGGAATGAAGAAGGATGTTCGCTACTATGTTACACATTGCGAAGCTTGCCAAAGAGTGAAGGCTGAATGCAGGAGTCCCGGTGGTTTGTTGCAGTCGCTGCCCATCCCCGAATTGAAGTTCGAGGATATCTCCATGGACTTTGTTCATGGGTTACCTCGTTCCCGCTCCGGGAATGATTCGGTGTGGGTTATTGTGGATCGACTAACAAAGGTGGCCCGATTCATTCCAATGAAGAAGGAAGCACACGTGGATGTTTTGGTACGCCTTTTTGTGGAGCAATTTGTACGGTATCATGGCGTGCCCAAGACAATTGTTTCGGATAGGGATGGTCGGTTTACATCCAATGAGTGGAAGGCGGTACAGGCGTATTTGGGCTCACGCATAACCTTTAGTACCGCATTTCATCCACAGACTGACGGGCAGTCTGAAAGGACCATCAGGACACTGGAAGATTTATTGAGGTTATGCGTGCTGGACAGAGGAGAGCCATGGGAAAGGCTCTTGCCCCTGGTGGAATTCTCCTATAATAATAGCCATCAGGCGAGCATCGGCATGGCGCCCCATGAAGCCCTTTACGGAAGAAGGTGCAGGACTCCCTTGTCTTGGGTGCAAGATGAAGATCCGAAGGCATTGGGAAACGAATACATAGATGATACTGATGCGGCGGTCAGATTGATACGGGATCGCATGTTGGAGGCTCAAAGTCGACAGGCGAAATATTACAACAAAAAAGCATCGGATGGTGGAGTTCCAGGTGGGCGAAAAAGTGTTCCTTAAGATTCGGCCGATGCATGGAGTGTCACGGGTGCGGGGAGTGAAAAAGCTCAGCCCAAGGTATGTTGGGCCTTATACTATATTGGAAAGAATTGGCCCGTTGGCCTATCGGTTGGAGTTACCACCAGAACTAGAAAATCTCCACGACGTGTTCCATGTGTCGTCGCTTCGAAAAGCACTGTTGCGGCCCGACTAGTATATTCCCACTACTGATGGTGCAGTGGCATCAGATAGGTCTGTGCGACTAGAGCCGGTGCGGATTGTTGACAGCGAGACAAGGACTTTGCGCCGCAAAAGTGTTCCCTTAGTAAAGGTGCTATGGTTGAATCATGGGAAGGAGGAGTACACATGGGAGCCATTGGATTTAATGCAGCAACGCTACCCGGAGTTGTTTGCTCAAGGTAATTTTATTTAAAAGCAAGTGTTAAATTTCCTGTCATGCTTTCCTCCCCACAGCCTAAGCCTGATTTCGGGGACGAAATCTTTTATTTTGTTTATAGGATTTGTAACGTCCCGAATCGCTCTAGGCCACTAGTGTGTGTGTTTTGAGTCAGGAGGGCTGACTTGAGTCCTGAGAGTGCAGGGAATTGGACTGCACTTGTGGGGAAATGGAGAATCAGTGTAAAAAGGAAGTAACACGGGTAGGGACACGGCCGTGTGCCTACCCGTGTGCGTCGAGTTGAGCTCGACTAGCCGTCTCGAGATCGTCGAGCTGTGTCGACACCAAGGGACACGGGTAGGGACACGGCCGTGTGCCTACCCGTGTGCGTCGAGTTGAGCTCGACGACCCGTGTCGAGATCGTCGAGCTGTGTCGACACCAAGGGACACGGGTAGGGACACGGCCGTGTGCCTACCCGTGTGCGTCGAGTTGAGCTCGACGACCCGTGTCGAGACCGTCGAGCTGTGTCGACACCAAGGGACACGGGTAGGGACACGGCCGTGTGCCTACCCGTGTGCGTCGAGTTGAGCTCGACGACCCGTGTCGAGATCGTCGAGCTGTGTCGACACCAAGGGACACGGGTAGGGACACGGCCGTGTGCCTACCCGTGTGCATCGAGTTGAGCTCGATGACCCGTGCCGAGATCGTCGAGCTGTGTCGACACCAAGGGACACAGGTAGGGACACGGCCGTGTGCCTACCCGTGTGCGTCGAGTTGAGCTCGACGAGAAGTGTCGAGATGCAACTCGAGAAGTACACGGCCAGTGACATGGCTATGCACACGGCCGTGTCATGTGGACACGGGTCGGGAGACGGGCGTGTCCCAACCCGTGTCAAGTATTGAACCGACATGGAAACTGTCGTTGCCGCTTCGCCAGGCGGGACACGGGTAAGGACACGGCCGTGTCCCTACCCGTGTCACATTTTATATATAAAGGGGAGAGAAAACCCTAGCCGTTTTCATTCTCTTTTCATCCCCTATTTCCAGTGAGGACTCCTGTGAGAGGGAAAAACTGCAGGAGCAAGTCCTACCGAAGGAGATCCGCCATCGCCGTGAAAGAGAAGATGCCGCCAAGGAGAACTACGAGATCCATGGCTAGAAATGGTGGTACCGCTGGAGCCAATGTGAGTTTCCTACCCTCTCCCTTGGTGCTAGATCTATAGTCATTTTCCTAGGAGAGACATCGACTCAAGAGAGTCTTGATGGAGAGGAGAAGATTTCTAGGTTAGGCCATGTTAGAACTTGTGTTCTAGATTTTAGATCTCTTCAACCCTTCCCCTTTTATTCAATATGACGATGGGTGGATGGTCTCGTGAGGAGTTTATGGCCTTTGAGGTTGAATAAGGGAGGAGAATATTTCTGGAAAATTTAGGAACGATCGCCTTGAGGAGGAAGACGAACCGATGTCGTTCATTTTCCTTTAAGATGCGCGCAGAATCTGTATTCTGCGCGCAGCGATCTTATAGGCCATTTTTATGTATGCTATGGCCAGATCTGGGCTTTCGGCTTAACACGAAAGTTGAAACCCTTGAAAATACCTTTCCAACGAATGGTTGCACGACTTCTGGCGAAGTCTGTAGCCACGGGAAAGTCTAAACGAAAATGGTGTTCAATAAACCTTGTATGCAGAAACTGTGTTATGTACGCAGCGGACTTCAAGTCCGATTTCAAATAGGATAATGTCAAATCTGGGTTGAGCTCTGAATATGAAAGATGTAGTCCATGGCAATACCTTTCCATCGAGGGGTTACACTACTTCACCGGATTCCTGTAGCCTCGGGAATCTCCGGTCGAAGTTGCTGTCCAGACTATTCCTGCACTTAAAAATCTGGGTTTATAATATTTGGATTTGGATTCGGGGAAACTAATATTACAGGTAACCCTGAGGCTTGGATAAACTCTTATAAATAATTAATTCAGTTTCATAAATGATGAAGATTATTAATCGGATTCCATGTGATAGAATTGTAAGATAGTATACTTGGATGATTTGACTTGTTAGAAGTTAGTAGATTTTGTATACATGTGCATCTTGATATATTATGTTGAAATCACCTGATAAGACATATAGAAGGGTAACTCATGGCCATGTGAATGTTGATTAGTGGATTGAATTTGGTAGTCCAATACTTAGAGAGTCGTCTCCCTACGGGTTGTATTGTGAAGGGATGTAAGTGCGGTGTTGACCGTCACTTGTTTTGGTTGTGTTGAGATAAGGTGTGGATGGATGGTTGGGTTGTGCCCTCGCGTTGCTTCCGAGGCCCCTTCCATGTTATGTTGATGTGGTATTTGCATGTGGTGTGAGTCGACACGCGGTGTCGTAATCCCGGGTTAAGGATAGTGTGGCAGGTCTACGGGCTCGCCAGTCGTCACACCGACGGGAGTTGGCAGTTAGACTTGGTCGGTTTGGGCTGTGTCCTCGGTGTTCATGTCCCGAGGCCCCTCCGACCATGTGAACGGTTGGGCTGTGTCCTCGTGCTTTCTTCTGAGGCCCCTTCCGGGTCACGCAAGGCCAGTTCGGGCTGTGTTCTTGGTGCACATCTACTCAAGACCCCGCTGGGCCATAGTACGCATGGGCTCCGCTGTTGTGTTCTTAGCGTTGAGGCGTACGGAGGCCTAGGTGAAGTAGTGTGATACCCGCCTAGTAGTAGAAGTGCCCGTTCTACTGTCACCGCCTGGCCACGGCGGCTGATGCCTGAGAGGTTAGCTACCTGCTCGAAAAGTGGGAACTATAGTGTGTGTCGACATAGCAATTGCATGGGTGTGCATGGGTGAGTCATTGCATAGCATTCATAGCATTTCCTAACATTGCACAACAAGATCCTCATCGTATAAGTTTGTATGGGCACTCTTATACGATGAGTTACTTTATGTAACCCGATCCTTAACTTATAAGTTTGTATGGGCATTCTTATAAGTTAAGTTATTTTCCTGCTGTTACTTATACTTGCTAGTTTAGTGTAGCTCTTTCATATATGCTGACTATGATGCTGTTACTCTTACACTACTGCCACTTGCTTGTACTTCCTTTACTTGCTTACTTGTTATATACTATACTCTTGTTTCTTTTCTCCGCCCGGTGCCGAGGAGTCGCTGGGGGAGCGGATGTGAAACCACTTAGTCGTTTCGACTAACGGTTGCTACGTCTTCCTTTTTAGGAGGTCACGCCGCAGGTAGAGCAGCCGCAGACTACGCCGCAGGACAGCCAGGCCAGGACGACAGGGCCTGACGTGACGGTGCCGTCGATACCGTCTGTTACCGATGTTAGTGTTTTGCTTACTCTGATGTAGCCCGTTTGGGCAATGATTAGCTGTACTCTGATATATAGTAGAAGCATGTTTTAGCTTTTATTTATTGATGTATTTGGACATTATAACTTAGTGTGGATTTTGACTTCTCATGTTTATTTATTTGGTTGGGTTGGCATGATTTATTGATATTGTTGTAGCCGGCGGGATAGGCGTCTTGTGGTACAGGTTAGCCCGTGTGCTAATGCTACCGCAAGGCGGCTGTTCCGGGCATAAGACTCCCCCTTCGTGCCGTGTTTTGGGATCCGGGGAGGGGGGGGGGGGGGTCTTACACTACTGCTGCTGAAGTTTCTGTTATTGCTGATGAACCAAGTTCCAAGGAAATTCTGATGTCAGAGGCACCTAAATTTGAGTCTTCTGCAGTACCTGATGATATTCCTTTTGTTTCTGTTGTTGTTAGTGAAGTTGCTGCTGTTATCACCTCTCCAGTATCTGTTGCTGTTGTTGTTTCTGCTTCTACTCCTAGTGCAATATCTTCAACATCTGCTGCTGTCATTTCTGCTGTTACTACTTCAACACCTGCTGCTACAACCTCTGCCTCATCTGCCTCTGTACAGCTCAAGAAGGACTTAATGAAGAAAATAGATGCTCTCTATGATGACCAGAGTTCTGAAAGTGATAAATTTAGAACAGACTCTGATGACTCTTCTGCTACCATTGCTAGGAAAAGAAAGGCAAGGAGCAAAGCAATGAAGAGGGTACCTCCTGCCAAAGTTAAGGATAACAATGATATCCCATATTACATTCTACATGATTGCCCTATTTCTGAGCAGTGGATGCAGTACTCCAAGAATCAGCTGAAGGCAATGAAGAAGAAAAGAAAATATGAGAAGGGTTCCTCCCAGTTCCAGCACTCTCATCCTCCTCCACCACCTCCTCCTGATGCAGGTGCAGGTGGAAGCTCTACAGCTCAACCCCCAGCCAGAAGTCAGGCTCCCTATCAGCCTCATGCTAGATCTTACAATAGGGGAAGCCAATCCAGGGGATCTCAATCAAGGAGAGGAGGATACAGAGGAAATCAAAGAGATATTCAAGTCTACTCCAAAGGTTACTCCAGGCAACACCCATATTCTAGGGGAGGACAAATTTCTTCTGATACAACATCTGGTCCTTTCCCCTATAAGCTGAAAGAAAATGTGTCTTCCAGGCCTCCTCAGGACAATCCCTCTAACAGATATGAGCCTCATGTACCTTTTGAGGATCCTAAGAACAATCCAGCTGCTTGGACTGCCAGATTAAAGGAACTAGCTGCACTGGATCAAATCAAAAAGGCCAGAGAGCAAGGAATAGATTCTTCCAACATTTCAACTATGTTTGAACAGAGACAGAAAGAGCTAGAGAGATATGTTTCAAGTAAATTCTTTGATGCTGACAGGTATATGGAATTACATCCTGAAGCTGTAGTTCCAAGGCCTAAAAAGCAAACATATTTGGGTGCAGCAGATCATACCAGATCAAACAAAGAAGCCCTCAATCCCAACAGAGAGATTAAACTTGTTAAGGGCAAGGAAAAGAAATGATATTGTAAGGTGACATTCTCTGATTTCTGATTATCTGGATGTTATATATTTCTGTGGTTCTGCTGTGTCTAGCTTGTTGTTTTTCTGTTTTGCGGATTGTTGTTATTTTAATTTTTCCAAAGCTTGTAAATAGTAATCCTAACCCAAATAGGGGGAGATTGTTGGAACACCCTATTACTAATTTGGGTCAGGATCACTATGTCTCTAGGAAACAATGCTTGACCTCCTGTATAGCTTAATAGGTCAATTAGAATTGAGTCTAAGAGTTAGAAGTCTAGGTTTGGAAGCTGCCCTGAAGACCAAGATTTTCTATTTGGAGACTAAGTCATATCGTCGAGCTCAGCACGACGATTCGTCGAACTCCGATCGACGATCGTCTAGCTCAACTTCGACAGATCGTCGAACTCCATTCGACGATCGCTGAGCTCAACTTCATTATATCGTCGAACTCCGTTCGACGATCGGTGAGCTCAGGTCGACGATTTTGACTCTGCTTTGGATCTTTATCTCTGAGCTCAGTTCGACGAGCTTTGAGCTCAGATCGACGATAGTAGAGCTCAGTTCGACGATTTCAGATAACTTCAAGGATGTTTCTAGATTCAAATTCAAATCAGTTAAGGAGTTATTCTGCAATTAATTCAGAGATTTCCTAGCCGTTTTCATTCATTTCTGGACCAAGTTTCAAGGGATTTTTCAAAGAATATTTCTATGGACTTTCCTCCAGAAGAGATTTTGCAATTAAGGATGCAATTAATGCAGGCTAACGGCTATACTTGATAGAGAATGTTATTCTATTCTGTACCAGAGAATAAAAGATAGAATGTTTTTGAGTCTCTAAGTAAATACAGAGAGAGACACACAGAATATAGAGATACATTCAAAAATATTCTGTCTCAAGAAATTCTGAAGAACACCCATCCAAGGAGATCAATCTTTTCAGAAATCTTCAGATCTCTTTAGTTTCAAAGTGTTCAAGGCCAACATATTTCCAGACTCCAGACATTCAACATTTCAGCTATTGCTGAAATCATCTATTGCTGGAGTTCAATCTTTGAAGGCCTATCACCCTCAACAAAGCTTTTCTTCCTGAAGATCTCAAGGATTCAGGGGGAGCTTTGACATCAACAATCCACATAGTCTTCTCAGCTGTTTGAGAAAGAGAAGACTGTCATCACTCTCTCACCCCCTCTCTGTAAAGGGTTTCTCAAACTCCCTTCAAAAGTTTGAGCTTGGTTTTTGAGCACCTTGTCAAAAGCTCATTGGTGGCAAGACACCTGATCAAAAAATCTGCTTTGGTTTTTGAGCACCTTATCAAAAGCTCATTGGTGCCCAGGACACCTGATCAACTCATCCTGCAGTGGATTCCTACCCAGGGTGGTAGAAGAGTGGATGTACCCAAGTTTAGGGGAACCACTATATTTCCTTGTGTCTTCTGGTTTTGCTTATTTTTATGTTTGTTTCTGGCCTTGATTACTCTGTGATTAGCTTTTGTTTAACTTAGTGCTGTGATTAGTTTTATTCTGCTTCCCTGCTCACACATATTACAACAACTGTTGTAAAAAGTTTCAAAGCACCATATACTCTATTCACCCCCCTCTAGAGTATATCAGATCTAGCTGCACTTTCATGTACGAATTGAGGATTCAGAAGTCAAGCGGCTACGCAATAAAGAGATCAGGATGGTCAAGGTCCGTTGGGACAATTGCGGTCGGGAAAAGCTCTCTTGGGAGCGAGAGCAGACTATGCTTGATGAGAACCCGGAGTTGTTTCACTCAGGTACCATTTAAGTTTTATGTTTCTTTCCTTTATGAAATTTCGAGGACGAAATTCTTTTAAGAGGGCGAGAGTTGTAACGCCCCAAAACTCAAAAGAGCGACGGGAGGCGTTTTGGGCCAAATCTGGTATTTGGCAGGGGGCACACGGCCTGGGACACGGGCGTGTCCCAGGGCGTGTCAGGCTCGAGTCGACGATTTGGCTGCGAGGTCGACAAAGTTTGGAGTCGACGATCATCGAGCAGCGAACACGGCCTGAGACACGGGCGTGTCTCAGGGCGTGTCGAGACCATGTCGACGATCGGCCCGTGGAGTCGACATTTTCGCTCGATGATGTGTGAAGACATGGAACACAGCCTAGGACACGGGCGTGTCCAAGGCCGTGTCGGGTGGTCGACGAACTTCGCTCGACTAAGTGTCGAGACAGTGAACACGGCCTGGAGCCCAGGCATGTTTGGGTTTGACACGGGCGTGTTAAATAGGACACGGGCGTGTCCAAGACCCGTGTGAGTCTCAGGATGTTTTCATTGTTGTGTCGATGGGGGCACACGGCCAACCACACGGCCGTGTCATTTGGAATACGGGCGTGTCAGTTTAAACACGGGCATGTCAGGACCCGTGTAAGTTTCGTAACGCGTTGATTTTGACGGCGAATGAGGGACACGACCCCGGACACGGGCGTGTCGCAGGCCGTGTTCGGCCCAGGTTTTACTTTTTAGCTACGAATCGTAGACATTCGTTTCCTGATTTTGGGATCCAACGGTTGGGGGTTGTTCCTACTGGGATATACCCTAGATTGGGCCTTTGAAACCCTCATTTCACTTGAGTGGTTCTCTTTCTAAGTCAAGAGAGAGAGGAGAGCAAAGGAGGAATAAGAAGCCTAGATCCGGTCACCGGCGGAGCTTCGGAGCTCCAAATCGCGATCCGACTTCGGATCAACGGAGGCAAGGAGAGTGCGGTGCTTTTCATCCACTTACATTTCCATGGCGCCAAGGAAGAACGCTAGGGTAACGATTCTCTACTTGATCATGTGAAGCTCTCCTTCTTTTGAATAAGAAGCCCACTCCCGCGAGTTTGCGGTGTGTTGGAGGCGTTCCTTCGGGTAGATATGTAAAGTCCACATTGTATAGAGTCCGTAATCGAGAACGGACTTAGGCATGGTGGGTGAAGCCTATCCGGACATGTTGGTCTGGATCGGTGATGTTGCATTGCATAAATGCCGGAGAAGACTCCGTGCGAATGTTTGTTTTTCGGGTTTTTCTACGAGATAGATTGCAATAGGAAGCCTTGGGTATTAACTCCAAGGTGCACCCGAAAAAGTGGGCAGATGCGTGGTTCTGCCAACATGATAGTCGGGGAGCCAACTTAAACATATCTGGGTTATGTGATGTGTAAACGAATTGGGACTCGGGGAAGTTTGACCCGCGCCTATGTTCTTAAGTTGACAGGGCGGTGTGAGCAACGGGTTAGATGGAACCGTATCCGCTATATGTAGTTCAGTAAAGAGACCTAACGGTACGTGGCACTTGTCGTTGGCATAGATAGAGGGTCTTAGGAAGTGGCCAAAAAGACCAAATGCTCACGAGTTATGGCCGTCCAAAGGGATGGTGGTGAGTCGGCGGACTTTGACCGTGATCACCGAGAATGTGCCCTGAGTGCACGAGGTGTGTGGCCGTGTGAGCCTACGTTTGTGATGTAGTGACATTACTATACTGCTTGGTTATACTAATAAAGTGCAGGGAAGGAGCATCGCCGCCCCGGATTTGGGGGCGGGATCGTTATAATTTGGTCAGCATTGCTGACCGTTGCTTGTGTTTGCCACCGTGTGGTGGATTGTGCTTGCAGGTGCTACTGGACCGAGCGGTCAATAGCGGACTAAAGCCCAAGTTGCTGTGCCGGCCCTCGAAGACCTAATTTTTGGATGTTTTCTTTTATACGTGTATGGCCGGCCTGCGTGCCGAAGTTTGGAAAACATTTTAATTGAGCAAACTGTTGTAAGGCCTTAAGGCCAGAACTTGTGTATTTTGTACTTCATTCCTTTGGGATTGTTTAGTGGACATTCATGCTATTTTTGCTGGGTTCTTTTTATTGCAACTTTTAAAATTGCTTCCGCTAGAATACTCTGTGTATGACGTTGGATTGGTTGGATGGTTTCCATTGAGTAACCTTCCGGTCTGTCTGTGGTATATGGCGTCGGGCCCCGGCCGGACCTACTGCTATATGCTATGCGACGGATAGGGGGTGTTACAATATGCTGAGGATGTGTGTTCTTGACTTCGGCAAGAAATGGGAGGATCACCTCTTCATGGTGGAGTTCGCATATAACAACAGTTACTAAGCAAGTATAAAGATGGCGCCATACGAAGCTCTGTATGGGAGGCGGTGCCGAACACCGATGTCATGGACAGAGGCGGGAGACACCAAGCTGTTTGGAAAAGAAGTGGTGGTGGATGCTTGTGAGTTGGTACGGACCATTCAAGAGCGCATGAAGGTGGCTCAAGATCGGCAAGAAAAATATTTTAACGCGCACCACATGAAGTTGGAGTTCGTGGTAGGCGATTGGGTCTATTTGAAGTTCAAGCCGTTCAAAGGCGTTTCACAGATTCGCCGACTCAAGAAATCGAGTCCAAGGTTTTTGGGCCCTTTTGAGGTTGTTGAACGAGTGGGAGAAGCAGCATACTGGTTGGCGTTGTCCGCAGAGTTGAGTGGATTGCATGACGTCTTCCATGTTTTCGTCTTGAGGAAAGCCTTGATAGAGGCTAGTGTGGTGATCGAATCGGCATCGGTGCCGATAGAGGAAGACTTGAGGACGCGAGTCCGTCCAATTGCTATAGAGGACTCAGAAGTTCGGCAGTTGCGAAACAAAGATGTCAAACTCATAAAAGTCTGATAGGACAACTGCGGCCGTGAGGAGCTCTCTTGGGAGCGAGAACAAACCGTGCTGGAGGAATATCCAGAGTTTTTCCGTTCAGGTATCTTTTAATTTTGTGTACCTTGTTGGATCCCTAATTGATTTGGGCTCGGTTAAATAACTTAGGATGTGACCCAACATGTATAGCCAGGGTCAAATTTGTGCCCTAGAGTCTAGGCCAAGTCCTTAGAGTCAACATCAGATGGACCAGCTATCAACATGACCATCAGAGACTCAAGACTTAGAAGATATCAAGACTAAGTAAAATGAGTTCGACGTTCGTCGAACTCAGGTCGACGAAAGGAGTTCTCAGCTCGACGATCTTAAGATAGTTCTCTGAGCTGAGCTCGACGATCTTCATTCTCTGGTCGACGAAAACTGGGATACTTCAACAAACTGAAGACAGGGTAACTCCAGATTATTCTAAGTCCAACTTCAAGCTTTGGTCGACGAACAAGATTCTGAGCTCGACGAACTTGGACCTCAAGTTCACAACTTCTCAGGTCGATGAAGTCAACTTCCCAGGACGACGAAGTCAACTTCTTAGGTTGACGAACTCAGTACTCTACTCGACGAATTCTAGAATCAGAAGATTTGTGTCGACACTTAGGGCATGTGTCGACACCAACTTATGTCGACACCAGAAGATTTGTGTCGACACCAAGATTAATCAGTCGACACCCACCTGTGTTGACACCAGAAGTTTCATGTCGACACACAGAATATCAGTCAACACAAAATACTTGATTAAGTCCAGATTTGTTACTGAACTCCAGTCGACGAATGCAACTGTCAACTCGACGAACTTCAAACAGAAAAGACAAAGGTTCTGTTGGATCCCTAGTTGATTTGGGCTAGGTTCACTGACTTAGGGTGTGACCCATCATGTATAGCCCGTGTCAATTTTGTGTCCTAGAGTCTAGGTCAAGTCCTTAGGCTCAAATCCAGATGGACCAGCTTTCAACTAGACCATCAGAGACTCCAGACTCACAAGTTTTCAAGACCAAGTAAAGTGAGTTCGACGTTCGTCGAACTCAGCTCGACGAAAGGAGTTCTGCGCTCGACGATCGTGAGATAATTCTTAGTGCTGAGCTCGACGATCTGTGTTCTCTATTCAACGAAGACTGAGTTCTTTCTTCAAGCTAAAGTCAGGACAACTTCAGAATTTTTCTAAGTCCAGCTTCAAGCTTCGGTCGACGAATTGTATTCTGAGCTCGACGAACTTGGACCTTTAGTTGTCAATTTCTCAGGTCGACAAAATCAGCTTCTCAGGTCGACGAATGATGTACTCTACTCGACGATTTCTGGACTCAGAGAATTTGTGTCGACACTTAGGGTTTGTGTCGACACCAAGATATCTGTCGACACCAGTTTTTGTTGACACTTAGGGTTTGTGTCGACACCAGGATTTCAGTCGACACCAGCTTATATCGACACCAGAGGATTTGTGTCGACACCAAGATCAATCTGTCGACAACAACCTGTGTCGACACAGCATTTCAGCAGATGCAGGATATTTTGCCAAGTCCAGAACTTTTCTCAACTCGACGAATTTGATTCTCAGCTTGACGAATGAATACTGTCTGTCTGATGAATGAAGATTGTCTACTCGACGAACTCTCTCAAGCTTAGCTCGACGAACTCAAGCTCAGCTCGACGAACACAAGTGCAGCTCGACAAATTGTGTTCTTCGTTCGACGAATCCAGACTAGGTTTTCTTCAAGGTTCTCGTTCCATTTCTTGGCGCTGATTCCTGAACATTTAATGCCAGATCTTCTCGGAATGTTACCGTTAGAACGTGCATTGACTATGGACGATTATATGCCATTTTTCCATGGGACAGTTAGGAAAGTCATTGATTGCTGATTCTTTCCAAGGCCGACTGTAATTACTGTTCGACATTCAAAAGTTTGAATATTCCTCAGTCAGTTACAGACACATAGAGAAACACAAAAAAAACAAAAAAAATATAGAGACACAGTAAGAGAACAGAATCAAGCAGTGATAGATTTCAAGAATTACAACACAACAATCAATCTGATAGACACTCTGAAGTTGCAGAGAAGAACAATCATTCACAAATCACAAGTTCTTGACTGCAATCAGCCTGACCAGAGAATATTTTCAAGAAGAAGAAGAACAACCAAATTCAATCAAGAGTCTTCTTCTCTCTATTCACAGGATAAATTCAAAGGACAACAATCAATCAATCTGTCAAAGGAGTTCCTGAAACATATTCTGGTCCAGGCATTCTAGGTCTTTGAAGACCTATCACCCTAAAGCAGTGCTCCAGTCTTCCTGATACATTCAAGATCTCAGGGGGAGCAAGCTGCTAACATCATTCCACTTGAATCTTCTCTCTGATTGTTGACAGAGAAGATACCATCACTCTCTCACCACCTCCGGTATAAAGGGTTGTCATCTCCCTTCAAAAGTGATTCCCGGTTCACAAGTCTCCTTCCAAAAGACTTGAGGTTTGGTTTTTGGGGACCTGATCAAAACCCATTGGTGCCCAGGATGCCTGATCAAGTCATCCTGCAGTGGATTCCTACCTAGGGTGGAAGAAGAGTGGATGTACCCAGATTGGATGGGGAACCACTATAGCTCCTTGTGTCTTCTAGTTGCTATTTTCTTTTGTTTTCTGGCTGTGGTCTGTGATTGGTCTGTGATTGCTCTGTGTTTAGTTAGTTGTTGTGTTTACTTTATGTTATTTGCTTCCCTGTTCACTTAGGTATACAACAACAGTTGAAAAAAAAGTTTTAGTAAGCACCATACTCTATTCACCCCCCTCTAGAGTATATCAGATCTAACCTGCACTTTCAATTGGTATCAGAGGCAGGTTGGTTAAAATATCACACCTTAGTGGTTGCACAGGCTAACACCTGAACCACAAAGGTCCCTCTAGTTAGATCTGTTTTAAGTTTGTTGTTAGATTTATTTCTTCACAGAACATGACCCAAAACAAAGATTATGCTAGCACCAGACCTCCAGTGTGCAATCTATCTAAGTTTGCACTTTGGAAGACAAGGATTAGATTGTACATGAACTCTATTGATGAAGATATTTTCAATTCTGTTTTGACAGTGTGTCCAAGACCTCCAGAAAATACAAGTACAAGTGCTGTTCCACCTCCTTCAGGAACAGATGCAGAAATCAAGAAATGGAAAGTGACAGATGCTAAGACAATGAATATTTTAGCCCAGACTATGTCTGATGAAATATTCCAAAAAGTAGCTGACTGCAACTCAGCAAAGGACATCTGGGACAAGTTATCTGAGATAGTCTCAGGATCTGCTGATGAGAGAAAAGATAGAAGATCTCATCTCATAACCCAATATGAGAACTTCAAGAAAGGAGAAGCTGAGTCAGTAGCAGATATGTACAATAGACTCAGTCTCATAGTCAATGAGCTGAAAACATTGGACAAAGAGGTCTCATTGACTGAGCTCAATGATAAAATCCTAATGTGCTTCCCTAGCACTTGAGACTCAAGGATCTGGCCAATCAAGGATGCCAGAAGCCTAAATGAGATCACAACTGAAGCTCTCTTGGGCAAGCTCAAGTCTTTTGAGCTGCTCATCAAGAATAGAGAAGAAGAGCAGAAGGCTGCTTCACTAGCAGTCAGAAAAGAGAAGTCAATAGCTTTCAAAGCCATTGAAGATCAGCCTGAAGACAAGGTCACATGCAATGAAGAGATGCTAAGCCTACTGGCCAAAAGGTTTTACAAAATGGCCAGGAAGGACTTCAGGAAAAAGTCTTCCAGAGGGCATGACAAGTCAAGGTATAACAAATCAAATAACAAAGAGATTATTTGTTTTGGATGCAGGAAAACATGCCACTTTGTGTCTGACTGTCCAAAAAGTCAGAATAAGGACAAGAAGGACAGGAAAGAAAGGAGAAGAGACAAAGACTTCAAGAAAAACATCAATGACAAACCCTCCTCCAGCAAGAACAAACATCCCAGGAAGGGGTTTGTAGCTGAAACTTGGAGTAAGACAGAAGAAGAATCTGAAGCTTCATCCAGCTCTAGTGATGATGAAGATGCTGCTGATGAAAAAGAATTCCGCATGATGGCTATCAATGCCTCACAACAAAATTCTGATGCAGAAGTGTCAGAGTCAGAATCTGAGACACAATCTGAAGAGGACCAGGTAATAAATTCTTTTGATTTTAATTCTGAGGACTTCAAGTGTGAGTTTAAAGCACTGTGTCTAGATTTATTAAAATCTGAGAAGGAAATCATTTCTCTCAGAAATCAGCTATCTGAACACAGTACTTTAAAATCAGAAAACCTCAAACTCTTTGAGGAGTTGGAATGTTGTAGGGAGCAGATAGCTTCACTGAAAAGTGAGCTATCAGAGGCCAAAAAGTTTGAAGAATACCTTAATGGGAGAAGTATCAGACTAATGGACATCACAAGCACAATGAACTCAAGATTTAATAGTACACTGGGATTGGGTGCTTCATCCAGCCAACCTATAGTATTAACAACCCCAATCAAGTTTATCTCTGATAAAGGTAAGGGAGTTGTAGAGGTGGCTATGAAGAATTCTGATTTACCTAAGAAAACGAAAGTTCAACAGAATTCATCGAACGGAGCTCGACGATCGCCGAGTGGAGCTCAACGATCTCAGGCTAAATCGTCGAACTCAGGTCGACGATCTCTGAACGCTGAACTCTGGTATGGTCGATCTTCGAACGGAGCTCGACGATCTGACCCAAGATCGTCGAACTCAGCTCAGATATCGTCGAACAGAGCTCAGTGTTTTGAAAAATCTTTCAAAGGCAAATCAAACTTCAATCCTAGAGGTCCTACATCTCAATGGTTTAAACCTTATATTGAATGAATAATACCTCCTAGGAGATATCATCCTGAAGGCTATAAGAGTCAACCAGAGATGTCTTTTATTTCTGAATTCAAAAGTTATCAACCTAGGCCCAAGGTGAACTGGGTCAAAAACAAATAAATTACTTTATGTGCAGGTGAAGACCTATCCAACATCAAACCAGCAATGGTATCTGGATAGTGGGTACTCAAAGCACATGACAGGAAACAAGGACAATTTCACATACTTTAAAGCCAAGCTTGGACCCAAAGTAATATTTGGTGATTCAAACTTTGGACTAACAAAAGGATATGGTGCAGTCCAGATTGGCTCAGTCACATTCAAGAAAGTAGCCTATGTGGAAGGACTGAAGTACAACTTAATCAGTATCAGTCAACTGTGTGATGAAGGCTATCAAGTGACTTTCAGCAAATCCTCATGCAAGATCAAATCAGAGGACAACATCACTGTGTTGACAGGTAAAAGGAAAGGTAACATCTATCTTGTGGATTTTCTTTCAACTAAGGTAGATATATGCTTGTTTAATTCCATTTGCAGACCTAATGAATTATGGCATAAAATATTAGGACATATAAACCTTAGAACCATTGCTAGGCTATCCAAGGACAACCTTATTAGAGGACTACCTTCTGCCCCCTACAAGAAGGAAGGACTTTGCAGGGCCTGTCAATTAGGCAAGCAAACCAAAATTTGTTTCAAGTCACTTAATAAGAGTGATTCACCTAGGATTTTGTATCTGTTACACATGGATCTCTTTGGACCCATTACAATACAAAGCTTAGGAGGGAAATCTTATACTTTAGTAGTAGTAGATGACTTTTCTAGATTCACATGAGTGTTCTTTCTGAGGAAGAAGTCTGATAACTTTAAGTGTTTGACAGAGTTTCTCAAATGCATACAGAGTGAGTTCAACACTCACATTGCCCTGATCAGAAGTGATCATGGGACAGAGTTTGATTCTCTTCTTATGCAAGAGTTCTGTCAAAGTGAAGGGATCGGACATACTTTCTCAGCTCCTAGAACTTCTCAACAAAATGGGGTAGCTGAAAGGAAAAATAGAACCCTTATTAAATCTGCTACTACATTGTTGTCAGATGCTCATCTTCCTCTATCCTTTTGGGCAGAGGTAGTGAACACCTCCAACTATGTGTTGAATAGAAGTTTGATACATAAGCTGAAGGGCAAGACTCCCTATGAATTACTCAAAGGGAAGAAATCTAAAATAGATTACTTCAAAATATTTGGTTGTATTTGTTACATTCACAGTAATGACAAGAGATACATAGCAAAATTTCAAGCTAAAGCTGATGAAGGAGTGTTTCTAGGATACCCCATGATCAGTAAAGCTTATAGGATATATAATAAATCAACTCTTAAAATTGAAGAATCTGTTCATGTATCTTTTGATGAGACTAACATGTCATACAAGGAGAAAGAAATTTCTACCATAATCTCATTGCAGGTTCCACCACTGTGTGAGTCTATGGATGGACTGAACCTTACCCAAGAGGTACCAAACCATCCTACTCCACAGGTTGCTGAAGATAGTGAAGAGGAAAGTCAAGAGGAAGTGGCTGAGCTTCCCACAACAGCTAGTACCAATCCCCAAGAGGAATTAAATACAGAAGCTGTTGCTCAACCAACTCCACCAACTGATCTTGTCACACTTAGAGATCACCCCAGATCTAAAGTGATTGGAGACATTTCAGCAGGTGTACAGACAAGGCATCAACTCAACCAAGACTTGATGCATGCCTGTTTTCTCTCTCAAATTGAACCTCTCACCAATCATGAGGCAGAGCAAGATCCCCACTGGATCATTGCAATGCAGGAGGAGCTAAATCAGTTTGAGAGATATAGAGTTTGGGATTTGGTTCCAAGACCCCATAACTACCCAGTTATTGGAACCAAATGGGTCTACAGGAACAAGTTGGATGCTCAAGGCAACATAGTGAGGAACAAGGCTAGACTTGTTGCTCAAGGCTACAGACAAGAGGAAGGAATATACTATGACCAAACCTTTGCCCCTGTTGCAAGGTTAGAGGCCATTAGGATATTCCTTGCCTATGCAGCTCACAAGAGATTCAAGGTCTACCAGATGGATGTCAAGAGTGCATTTCTGAATGGAGTACTTCAAGAAGAGGTTTATGTAGAACAACCTCCAGGTTTTATCTCTCCAACTAAATCCTATTTTGTTTTTAAATTGCATAAAGCTCTCTATGGTTCAAAGCAAGATCCTAGAGCTTGGTATGAGACCATAGCAAGCTTTCTGTTAGAGCATGAATTTATAAGAGGAACCATAGATAAAACGCTTTTCACTAGACATCATATGTGTAACGCCTCGAAAATTGTGTGCGAGTCGGTCGCGAAAAAGGGGATTTTGGTGCTTTATAGGGGTACACGGCCTAGGACACGGGCGTGTCCAAGGCCGTGTCTGGCTGGTGATTTTCTGGTCGTTTTCATCCCGAGAAGGACACGGCCAGGAACACGGCCGGATGACACGGGCGTGTCATCCGACACGGGCGTGTGCCTACCCGTGTCCCTACCCATGTGCAGTTGGGTCGTGTCCGTTGCCGTGGCGGTTATGCGTGACACGCCCACGAACACGGGCGTGTCGAGGAACCCGACACGGGCGTGTCTTGGCCCGTGTGCGTCTCTCAGTTCGACGATCGTGCCTGGATCGAGGCACACGGCCTGGGACACGGCCGTGTGCCAAGCCGTGTTCGGCCCAGGTCTGGAGATTTTGTGCAGATCTGAACCGTTCGTTTTCTTTAATTAAGATCCGACGGCTCAGATGAGATCCTGCTCTGTTAAGGCCGGGAATAGGGGGTTAATCCCTCATTTTCTCTCCAAAGCTTTCTCCTTCCAAGGTGTTAGAGATAAGAGGAAGAAGAAGGAGGTTTCCGGCCGCCAGCGGAGCATCAGAGCACCATTTCGAAATCGGAGAGTGGATCCGGGGAGGGAAGGTCGTTGCGAAGAGTTCTGTCCGCATAGTTTTTCCATGGCGCCAAAATGGACTACAAGGGTAACGATTCTCAACTTGAGCATGTGAAGCTCTTTCTTTCTGCATAGGGAATCCCACTCCCGCGAGTGTGCGGTGAGTGCGTGGTGTTCCTTGGGGTTGATGTGAATAGTCCCCCTTGTGTTGCATATAGAGTCCGGAATCGTAAGTACGGGCACAGACATTGTGTATGAAGCCTACCCGGACGCGTACCGTCTGGATCGGTGATGTTGCATTTGATGTGGTTTTGCCGGAGAAGACTCCGTGCTTTGGATTTTTCGGGTTTCTACGTGGTAGATTGCAGCAGAGATCCTTGGAGGTTAGCGTCATGGCGCACCCGGAAAATTGAGCGGAAATGTGTTCTGCTAATTTGGCGGTCTGGGAACCGGCCTTGATCATAACTGGGTTATGAGATTGTTTTGGAAATTTGGGATCCGAGAGAAGCTTGGCCCGCGCGTAGGACTTAAATTGTATATGCGGCGTGAGCAATGGCAAGTGGAATTGGACCTAGGCTATGTGGTACGGTGCGAGAAATCTGAAGACGGGCACTGGCCGTAGACATAGTTGGAGCCTTAGACGGTGGTCAGAAAGGCTAAATGCTCACATGTTGTTGCCATCCTGGGGGTGGTGGTGAATGCACTGATGGGTCAGGGTTCACCATGAATGTGTCCTGAGTGCACGGGGTGTTTGGCCGTGCGAGCCTACACCTGTGGCAAAATATAATTGCCCTATATTGTTTTATTGGACTAATGCTATGCAGGGAAAGAGCACCGCCGTCCCGAGAAAAGGGCGGGGCCGTTATAATTTGGTCGGTTTTTAACTGACCGTTGCTTTGTTTGCCACCGTACGGTGGTATGTGCTTGTAGCTGCTGCGGAGCCGAGCGCCAAATAGCGGGCTGGAGCCCATGTTGCTGTGCTGGCCCTAGAAGGCCGTAGAATAGCTGTTTTTACATTTATCATGTGTGGCCGGCCTGCGAGCCGATGTATGTAAAACACTCTTTATTAAGTGAACTGTTGTAAGGCCATAAGGCCATGTACCCGTTTTAGTGTATTTGAGGTTTCATTCCTGTAGTTGTAGTTGTGGACATTCATTTTGTTGGATTTTAGTTTGGGTTCTTTCAACTTTAAAAACTTCCGCTAGAATGCTCGGTGTAGGACGAGTAGTCATAATTGGATGGTTTGAATATGCATTTGGTAACCCTTCTGACTGTCTGTGGTATATGGCGTCGGGTTCCAGCTGGACCTTCTATTATATGTCATGTGACAGATGGGGGTGTTACAATTTGGTATCAGACTTCTGGTTACGGTCAGGCTTAAATGAATTCGTGGGTGAATTCTTTTAAGGGGTGGTGAGCACACATGTGCGTCATCGTGATAACATCAAAAAGAACCCATGAATGTCCACTTAGGAATGAAAAATACACTTGTTTTTGTGGAATTTGAGTGTTCCAATGATTGCTTTTAGCAATTTGTTTGTCATCTAATCGTGTGTCTTTGCTAATTTAGGCACCTAGGAGCGGTGCTAGTCGGTCAGAGCGTCCGCAATCAGCGGAAAGTAGTGCACCAAGGGACGTGCTTGCTACACCTCCTTTAGCGGAAACCATTAGGATGGTGGCTGAGGCCGTGTTCGCAATGATAAATGCCCAACCTGCAGGGCAAATGCATCGCGCACCTCCTGCGAATGAGCAAGAACCGGTTAGGGCGGCAGAGCCGAGAGTGGTGGAGCGCGCAGTAGTTGAGTTGGTAGTGCCGAGAAGAACTACGGAGAGGCAGCTAAAGCATGTGATGGGCTTTAATCCTCCGAGGTTTAATGGGGTTGGAACGCCAACTCAAGCTGAGGACTGACTCTCTTCGATAAAGAGGGTGTTGACGGCCACAATGACTGAGGAGTGGCAGAAGACCACCATAGCGACTTTTCTTTTGGAAGGTGAAGCGAGGTTGTGGTGGGAAGAGTTGGAGTTTCATATTCTAGTGGGAAGACAACTTGCGGATGTGCCGATGGAGGAATTTTCAAGATTGTTCATAGCCAGATTTGTACCCTCTGCTCAGAAGTTGGAGATGGAGAATCAATTTCTTGGGTTGACTCAGGGATCCAGAAGCGTGGACGAATATCTGCATGAGTTCACACGGCTGGGTCGTTATGCTGGTGCTGTGTTTACAGAAGAAGAGAGGAAGACCAACCGATTCTATGAGGGTCTTCGCGGCGATTTATAGTTACTCCTTGCTGGGCCTAAGGCGCAGGGCTTCCTAGCCTTAGTCAATTCGGCCCGATCGTTGGAGAAGGTGGCGAAGAATGTTCAAGAGAAGAAGGACCCAGGAGAAAGGAAGACCGAGTTCAAGGTGCCAAATAACAAGTCAAGTTTCCACAGATGGAACAAGAAGCGAAGGACTTCGAACTCAGCCCCTTCGGCTGATGCGTCGGGGGAAACTACAAGTCGAGTTCCCGGAGCTTGCTACAACTGCGGGAAGACGGGGCATTTTGCTCGGGAATGTTTGAGCGGACGTTCAAAGTCCGAGAGGAAACCTGGAGCGCTTATGAGGAAAAAGGGAAGGCGGTGGAGTCAACCGCGTCACATCATGCTCCAGCCCAGCCTAGAGTCTACAACCTTGGTCTTCAAGAGGCCATAAAGCAAGCAGATGTGGTGACAGGTATGGGTTAAATTACGGTAGTTTAACTTTCATAATTGTTACCTCTTTTGTTTGTTAGCTTACGTTTGTTAGTGCTAGGCTTTGTGTTAATCTTTGGGTTTCCGGCGAGAGCCCTTTTTGATACGGGAGCATCACATTCCTTCTTGTCCGAAAACTTTATATCGCGCATCGGATTTCCGTTCTCGATGGCAGAAAACAAGTTGGATGTGTTGTTGCCTAATGGGTGCTCAATGCGTACGGATAGGATTTGCGTTGTGAAGATTCGGATTGGAGACCGGGAGTTTGATTTGCGCGCGTTGGTTCTACCATTGGTGGAGTTCGACGTAATCTTCGGTATGGATTAGCTCTCGGAGCAGAGTGCATGCATTGATTGCAACCGTAAGGAAGTCAAGTTGGGTCTGGACACAGATCGGGAGACGATTTTTGCGGGCATGAAGGGGTCAGGGAAAGTTTTGATGTCGGCCCTTCAGGTGATCAAGGCAGTTCGGTCTGGGGCAGAACTGTATGTCACTCTAGTGCAGACTTCGACGCCTAAGCCTAGTTTGGACAACATCCCAGTTGTGTCTGAGTATCCTGATGTGTTTCCAGATGATCTCCCAGGAGCCCCTCCTCAGCGGGAGATAGACTTTACTATAGAGCTGGTACCGGGTGCCAAACCGGTGTCACGCTCCCCCTATCGGATAGCTCCAAGAGAGATGGCAGAGTTGAAGGTGCAACTGCAAGAGTTGCTAGAGCAAAGTTATGTGCGTCCGCATTCGTCGCCTTGGAGCGCACCAGTTCTCTTTGTTAAGAAGAAATATGGGAGCTTGCGGCTTTGTATCGACAACCGGGAATTGAACAAGCTTACGGAGAAAAATAAGTATCCTATTCCCAGGATTGACGATCTGTTTGATCAGTTGGTTGGGTCAACAGTATATTCGAAGTTAGATCTGAAATCTGGATACTATCAGTTGAGGATAAGGGAGAGCGACATCCCAAAGATGGCATTCAGTACGCGGTTTGGGCATTACGAGTTCACGGTCATGCCGTTTGGGTTGACAAATGTGCCATCCGTGTTTATGGATCTGATGAATAGGACGTTCAGAGAATACCTGGATCATTTCGTGATAGTATTTATCGATGATATCCTGGTGTATTCGCGGTGCGAGGAGGATCACTACAAGCATTTACACATGGTGTTGGAGACATTAAGGAAAAGCCAGTTGTATGCAAAGTTCTCCAAGTGTGAATTCTGGTTATCCTCAATAGCGTTCCTTGGTCATGTTGTCAGTGGAGAAGGAATAGCGGTGGATCCGGCGAAGTTAGTGGCGATACGGGAGTGGCCTACTTTGACTACAGTGGCAGAGGTCCGGAGTTTTCTGGGGCTTGCTGGCTACTATAGGAGCTTCGTAGAGAACTTCTCGTGGATAGCGCTACCACTCACGACGTTGACAAGAAAGGATCAGAAGTTTGTGTGGTCTCTGGAGTGCGAACAGGCTTTTGAAGAGTTAAAGAGGCGGTTGACCACGGCGCCTATTATAAGTTCGCCCAGTGGAACCGAAGGGTTCGAGATCTATAGTGATGATTCAGGCAGTGGTTTGGGCTGTGTTCTGCTGCAGCATGAGAGAGTGATAGCTTATGTTTCACGACAACTGAAGGTTCACGAGAGGAATTATCCGGTCCACGACTTAGAGTTAGCGGCCGTGATATTTGCTCTAAAGCTTTGGAGGCACTATCTGTACGGTGTGAATGTCGATATTTACACCGATCATAAGAGTTTGAAGTACCTGTTGGATCAAAAAGACCTTAACATGAGGCAGCGGAGGTGGATGGAGTTCTTAGTGGACTACACCTTCAAGATACAATATGTGCCTGGGAAGGGAAATGCAGTGGCGGATGCGTTGAGTCGTAAGATTCCCGTACAAGCCAACTGGTTATCGGTACATGATGAGAGATTGGTCCAAGAGTTGGAGGCATTGGAGATATCTTGTGTCGACAAGCAGTCTAGTGCCGAGGCGAAACTGTTTTGGACAGAGGTGCAGTGTGACCTAGCGGATAGAGTTCGGCGGGCTTTGGATCAGGATAGCAGCATGAAGCAGATATTGGAAGAATCTTTGGATGGGTCAAATTCCCAGTTTGCTGTTGAGGATGGGTTGCTAAGGAAGGACGATCGTCTATGCATTCCTAGTGCGGATAATCTTCGGGAGGAATTGATGTATGAGGCTCATCATACCAAGTACTCAATCCACCCGGGAAGCAGGAAAATGTATAGAGACATGAAGAAACTATTCTGGTGGCCGGGTTTGAAGATGGATGTGGCACTTTATGTGGCCAAGTGTCGTACTTGTGCATTGGTGAAGGCGGAATGTCAGAAGCCCGGAGGTTTCTTGAAATCCCTTCCTATCCCAGAATGGAAGTTTGACGACATATCTATGGATTTTGTACATGGTTTTCCAAAGTCGCAGAAGGGAAACGACGCCATATGGGTGGTCGTAGATAGGTTGACAAATGTGTCGCACTTTATCCCAGTCAGGAAGGAAGCTCCGGTGGAAAAGTTAGCCAAACTCTACGTGGATAATATTATACGATTGCATGGTGTGCCCCGCAGTATTGTTAGTGATCGAGATGGACGCTTCACGTCGAATGACTGGAGGTTGGTGCTTGGTCTGTTGTGTACTAAGCTAAAGTTCAGCACAGCCTTTCACCCGCAGAGAGATGGCCAAACCGAGAGAGTCAACAGGACTATGGAGGACATGCTTCGCATGTGCGTCCTAGATTTCGGGAAGCATTGGGAGGACCACATGTATATGGTGGAGTTTGCGTACAACAACAGCTTTCAGGCAAGTATTGGAATGGCGCCTTTCGAAGCCTTGTACAGGATGAAGTGTCGTACGTCGTTGTCTTGGTTGGAGGCAGGCGAATCGAAGTTATATAAGCGTCAAGTGGTGGAAGACGCCACTTCAATGATACGGACAATTCAGGAAAGGTTGAAAATCGCTCAGGATAGACAGTCAAAGTATTACAACGCCAAACATAGGAATGTGGAGTTCAATGTTGGCGACATGGTGTATCTAAAAATTAAGCCGTTCAAGGGTGTATCGCGGGTTCGACGCTTGAAGAAGCTGAGTCTAAGATACCTTGGACCATTTGAAATTCTGGAGCGTGTTGGCGAGGCGGCGTATAGATTGAAGCTATCGACGAAGCTGAGTGGGCTGCATGACGTATTCCACGTATCGGTGTTGCGTAAGGCAGTGCAAGAGCCTTCACAGATCATTGCAGACAATCAGGTACCGGTTGATTATGAATTAACAACAAGGGTCAAGCCAGTACGAATTAAAGACGTTGCAGTCAAACGACTCCGCAACAAGGAGGTCCGAATGGTTAAAGTCCATTGGGATAATTACGGACGTGAGGAGCTTTCTTGGGAGCGAGAGCAGGCCATGTTGGAGGAATACCCCGAGTTATTCCACTCAGGTATTATTTAGATTTTGTGTACCTTTGCTTAATTTCGGGACGAAATTCCTTAAGTGGGGGAGATTTGTAACGCCCCAAAAATTGTGTGCGAGTCGGTCGCGAAAAAGGGGATTTTGGTGCTTTATAGGGGTACACGGCCTAGGACACGGGCGTGTCCAAGGCCGTGTCTGGCTGGTGATTTTCTGGTCGTTTTCATCCCGAGAAGGACACGGCCAGGAACACGGCCGGATGACACGGGCGTGTCATCCGACACGGGCGTGTGCCTACCCGTGTCCCTACCTATGTGCAGTTGGGTCGTGTCCGTTGCCGTGGCGGTTATGCGTGACACGCCCACGAACACGGGCGTGTCGAGGAACCCGACACGGGCGTGTCAGGTGAGACACGGGCGTGTCAGGTGAGACACGGGCGTGTCTTGGCCCGTGTGCGTCTCTCAGTTCGACGATCGTGCCTGGATCGAGGCACACGGCCTGGGACACGGCCGTGTGCCAAGCCGTGTTCGGCCCAGGTCTGGAGATTTTGTGCAGAACTGAACCGTTCGTTTTCTTTAATTAAGATCCGACGGCTCAGATGAGATCCTGCTCTGTTAAGGCCGGGAATAAGGGGTTAATCCCTCATTTTCTCTCCAAAGCTTTCTCCTTCCAAGGTGTTAGAGAGAAGAGGAAGAAGGAGGAGGTTTCCGGCCGCCGACGGAGCATTTGAGAACCATTTCGAAATTGGAGAGCGGATCCGGGGAGGGAAGGTCGTTGCGAAGAGTTCTGTCCGCGTAGTTTTTTCCATGGCGCCAAAACGGACTACAAGGGTAACGATTATCAACTTGAGCATGTGAAGCTCTTTCTTTCTGCATAGGGAATCCCGCTCCCGCGAGTGTGCGGTGAGTGCGTGGTGTTCCTTGGGGTTGATGTGAATAGTCCCCCTTGTGTTGCATATAGAGTCCGGAATCGTAAGTACGGGCATAGGCATTGTGTGTGAAGCCTACCCGGACGTGTACCGTCTGGATCGGTGATGTTGCATTTGATGTGGTTTTGCCGGAGAAGACTCCGTGCTTTGGATTTTTCGGGTTTCTACGCGGTAGATTGCAGCAGGGATCCTTGGAGGTTAGCTTCAAGGCGCACCCGGAAAATTGAGCGGAAATGTGTTCTGCTAATTTGGCGGTCTGGGAACCGGCCTTGGTCATAACTGGGTTATGAGATTATTTTGGAAATTTGGGATCCGAGAGAAGCTTGGCCCGCGCGTAGGACTTAAATAGTATATGCGGCGTGAGCAACGGGCAAGTGGAATTGGACCTAGGCTATGTAGTACGGTGCGAGAAATCTGAAGACGGGCATTGGTTGTAGGCATAGTCGGAGCCTTAGACGGTGGTCAGAAAGGCTAAATGCTCACATGTTGTTACCATCCTGGGGGTGGTGGTGAATGCACTGATGGGTCAGGGTTCACCATGAATGTGCCCTGAGTGCACGGGGTGTTTGACCATACGAGCCTACACCTGTGGCGAAATATAATTGCGCTATATTGTTTTATTGGACTAATGCTATGCAGGGAAAGAGCACCGCCGTCCCGAGAAAAGGGCGGGGTCGTTAAAATTTGGTCGGCTTTTAGCTGACCGTTGCTTTGTTTGCCACCGTGCGGTGGTATGTGCTTGCAGGTGCTGCGGAGCCGAGCGCCAAATAGCGGGCTGGAGCCCATGTTGATGTGCTGGCCCTAGAAGGCCGTAGAATAGCTGTTTTTACATTTATCATGTGTGGTCGGCCTGCGAGCCGATGTATGTAAAACACTCTTTATTAAGTGAACTGTTGTAAGGCCATAAGACCATGTACCCGTTTCAGTGTATTTGGGGTTTCATTCCTGTAGTTGTAGTTGTGGACATTCATTTTGTTGGATTTTAGTTTGGTTTCTTTCAACTTTAAAAACTTCCGCTAGAATGCTCTGTGTAGGACGAGTAGTCATAATTGGATGGTTTGAATATGCATTTGGTAACCCTTCCGTCTGTCTGTGGTATATGGCGTCGGGTTCCAGCTGGACCTTCTGTTATATGTTATGCGACGGATGAGGGTGTTACAATAAGGACCAAATATTGTTAGTACAAATTTATGTGGATGACATTATTTTTGGGTCTACTGATCCCAAATTGTGCAAGAGGTTTGCTGATCTCATGCATTCTAAATTTGAGATGAGTAGCATGGGTGAGCTTTCCTACTTCCTTGGTCTCCAAGTGAAGCAGCTCCCAAATGGTATCTTCCTCTCCCAAGCTAAGTATGCTAAAGAGTTTATCAAAAAGTTTGGGATGGGTGATGCTTCAGGGATGAAAACCCTTATGGCTACAAATGATGTTGTGGATTCTGATGCAGTAGGGAAACCAGTGGATCAGAAAAATTATAGGGCAATTGTTGGATCCCTATTATACCTAATAGCTAGCAGACCTGATATAATTTTTGTCACATGCCTTTGTGCTAGGTTTCAAGTGAACCCTAAAGAATCTCACCTTATTTTCTTAAAAAGAATTTTGAGATATATAAAGAGTTGCCCTAGTGTAGGACTCTGGTATCCTGCAGAGTCAGAGTTTGAGTTAACTGGATACTCAGATGCTGACTATGCTGGATGTAGAGTGGACAGGAAAAGTACCTCTGGAACATCCCAGTTCCTTGGTATGAGACTTGTCTCCTGTTTTTGTAAAAAGCAAACATCTGTATCTACATCAACTGCAGAAGCAGAATACATGGCTGCTGGTAGTTGTTGTTCACAAATGCTATGGATACAAAACCAACTCTTAGATTATGGTGTCAACTTAAATAATTCAACATTATTTTGTGATAATACTAGTGCTATTACTATAGCACAGAATCCAGTTCACCATTATAGGACTAAACATATTGCAATAAGACATCATTTCATTAGAGATAATGTGGACAAAAAAAATTAACTTGATCCATATTCCTACTGATCTATAGAGAGCAGATATTTTCACCAAGACATTGGATGAGAAAACCCATCTGTTCTTTATAAATCAACCGGGAATGATTAATGGAGAAGAGTTAACCGAGTTTCTGTCTGCATTCGACGAATTTTCCAGAGTTCGTCGAACGGAGTTCGACGAATTAGGGAAAGTTTGAGAGATTTTCGTCGAACGGAGATCGACAAATTCTCTATGTGTGGAAACAATTTTCGTCAACCGGAGATCGACGAACTTTGCTTCAGAAGACATTTCGTCGAACGGAGTTCGACGAACTGTTTTTGATTCTTCTTGATGAGATCGACGAATTATCTATCTATAATTTATTTCGTCGAGCTCAGTTCGAAGAATTTTTCTTTTGCGTGGACCGGAGTTTGTCGATTCATATTCTGAAAATCTTATATCTAGGTTTTCTTCGACCTCCGTCGCGCGCTTTCAGTTCCTTTGCTCTTGATCGCCGTTTCTCTCTGTGTTTTTCTTGCAGGACATCAATGGAGATTCCCTCAAGTGCTTTGGTTGCAATGAAGTTTGACACTGGTTTCGACAAGGATTTTGAGTCATTTCAACATTCTGACCCCATGTTTCTATACATCCTGGAACTACTGGAAGAACTCAGTTTAAAGGATTTCATGACCAGGCGCATTAAACTTCATGGAACGGAAATACGAGAGTGGGTATATACATCTACAGTTTCTGAAGAAGATGTTTTGACCGGCAATATATGGAACACTGCTGTTTCCCTCTCTCCCGCAGTTCTCTCTAAGATATTTGGATTAGTGAACGGAGAAGACAATCTGGAAATGGATTCTGAGAAATTCAGTGATATGCTGAAACTGACGGGTTTCTCTGGTAACAACCCTAATAAGTTGTTGAAAAAGCAACTATCCGCCACCTACCAATTTCTGGCAGATATTACGGGAAAGATACTGATGGCCAAGCACTCTGCTCATGACTATATTACCGGTCACCAATTTCTAATAATGTGTGCAGTAGTGAATAAGAGACATGTTGATTGGAGTAAGGTTTTCTTTGAATTGATCAAGAAGAAGAACAACAAGAAGGAAGTCTGCTTTGGCAAAATATTGGAAATATTTCTCAAGGAGAAGGCTGCTGAATGTATGGTCTCCCCGACCATCTCCATAAACGCCAGCAAGCGCCTCACTTGCGCTCTGTTTGGCAGGTGGGAGAGAACCATCTCCAAGCCCTCAAAGGCTTCTTCCTCCTCCCTCCAAACTTCTGAGAGCACCAGAGCTGTAAAGGCCGCTCCCCACAATGCTGAAGAGGTTCCACCATCTCCTCCAGCACCTCTTCCTCCAAAGAAGCCTCCTCATGTACCTACCCCTCCTTCATCTCCACCACTTGACCTGACAATCACTCAATCTCCACCTCCATCTTCCCCTCTGCAAGTTCATCAACAACTAACTCCTCCAGTTTCCCCTCATGAGACAATACTTCCTACACCTCCTCAGTCTCCTCTTCCCCCACACTTATCCACCATCCCATCTTATCATATACCATCAGATACAATCATGCAAGATGCCCCCACTCCATCTGTTATTCCTCCTCCCATTTCATCCTCTTCCCCTTCCCCATTTGATCCATCCACCCTTATCTCTTTGCTCACTCCTCTCATCCAATCTTTGATCCAAGAGGCCATTACACCTCTTGTGACCTCCATCAACTCTTTATCTGCCCAAATCTCTATCCTCTCTGTTGTCCCCTCTTCATCTAGGGGCCTGGCTCCAGGTCTTCCTGAACCCAGGCAGGGGGAGATGCTCAGTGAAGAAGTTGCAGTAGATGCAGCAGTCACAGCAGCAGTCACAGCAGCAGTTCCCTCTCCAGCAGATATTTTGACAGATTTTGATTCTGAAATGGTTGAGTTAAGTCAATTTATGGATACTGACAATGATCTAGATGAGTCAGTTGAGCTAATAAATACTGATGGTGATTTCTATTTAAATCCCACAATGAATTTATCTGTTTTGTTGAGTAATTTTGCTACTGTTCATATGCAATCTCTTCTAGCTGATTTTACTAAGCCAAGTTTGTCCATTGTACCTTATACCTCTCCAGCTAGTCCAGCAGTTGCAAAGCAACTCTGTGATAATTTTGCTCTCTCAGCTTCAGCCTCCATCTCAGCTTCTAGCCCAGAGATCATTCTAGAAGATACTTCAGTGCCAGTTTCAGCACCAGATTTTTTCATGGATGACTCTCCAATGCCTACTTTAGATGAGCTTATTCAGGCTGACATTGAAGAGGAGAATAAGGCAGTAGCCGATAGCTCTGTCTCTTTTGTTTCTGTTTCTTGTACAGTTACTTCTTCTTTTGTTGCTGAAACCCCTATTCCTGAACCTTCTGCTCCTCCTCCAGAAAAGGCTGTTGTTTCTGAAAAAGCCTTAAAAGCTTTGGATGCATTGTATGATAATCCTCAAGCTTCAGATAGTGAAGAAGAAGATGATGATGATTCTGATGAAGATGCAGCTAGTAAGAAAAAGAGATTGTTGACAAAGAAGAGAAAGGCTGCTCCTCCTCCAGCTCCTAAGCCAAATCCTGCTGCAGACACTCCTTATTATATTCTGCACAATGTAGCTCCTTATAAGGGTATGCCAGCCTGGATGTGGCTATCCAAGAACCAACAGAAAGAAAGGAAGAGAAGCAGGAGATACTCCCCTCCTCCAGTACACAAATATAGGAAGGATCCTCCTCCTCCTCCTCCAGCAGCTGGTGTCAGTGGATCTTGCTCCCAGATATCTGCCCCAATGCAGACTTATCAGAGACAGTCAGGGAGATCTTCTGGAAGCAGCCAGCAGAGGCCATCCTCCTCAGGAAGTCAAAGTCAACACCAGCAGCAGCAGCAAAAGATTTCTGAAGAACAGCAAGCAGCAAGTCCAAAGAGACCACTCTCTCCTCCAGTTCCTTTTGAAGATCCAGAAACTGCAAACACTGCAAAAATGGCTAGATACCAGGAATTAATTGGATTATCTCTGATTAATAAAGCCAAGGCTGAAGGTAAAGATATCTCTGGATTGTCAACCATGTCAAAGTATAGAAAAGAAGAGCTGAAAAGGTTTGATAAAGACAACAAACTGTTTAATGTTGATTCCTATATGAAACTTCATCCAGAAGCAGTTGTCCCCAAAGCAACTTCATTGAATATTATTGGGGCAGCTGACATGACTATGACAATAGCTCAAGCTCGAGATCCAAAGAGACAAATCATTTTCAAAAAGCTAGGAGAGCAGACATCTGAAGACAAACCTCAGCAGAAGAAATCAAAGAAGTAATCCTTTTTGTGTTATTTCATTTGCTGTCTGTTTTTGTTTTTCAAACCATGATATCTGTTTAAACAAAGCTGTGTATATATATATCTGTTGCATGTGTTATAATTCTCTGCCAGATATATCTCTTTCCTTGCTTTGTTGTTCTGTTTTGAGTCTCTATTAGTGACCTCACCCAAATAGGGGGAGATTGTTGGATCCCTAGTTGATTTGGGCTATGTTCACTGGCTTAGGGTGTGACCCATCATGTATAGCCAGGGTCAATTTTGTGTCCTAGAGTCTAGGTCAAGTCCTTAGGCTCAACTCCAGATGGACCAGCTTTCAACTAGACCATCAAAGACTCCAGACTCACAAGTTTTCAAGACCAAGTAAAGTGAGTTCGACGTTTGTCGAACTCAGCTCGACGAAAGGAGTTCTGCGCTCGACGATCGTGAGACAATTCTTAGTGCTGAGCTCGACGATCTGTGTTCTCTATTCAACGAAGACTGAGTTCTTTCTTCAAGATAAAGTCAGGACAACTTCAGAATTTTTCTAAGCCCAGCTTCAAGCTTCGGTCGACGAATTATATTCTGAGCTCGACGAACTTGGACCTTTAGTTGTCAATTTCTCAGGTCGACGAAATCAGCTTCTCAGGTCGACGAATGATGTACTCTACTCGACGATTTCTGGACTCAGAGAATTTGTGTCGACACTTAGGGTTTGTGTCGACACCAGGATGTCTGTCGACACCAGCTTTTGTCGACACTTAGGGTTTGTGTCGACACCAGGATGTCTGTCGACACCAGCTTTTGTCGACACTTAGGGTTTGTGTCGACACCAGGATTTCAGTCGACACCAGCTTATGTCGACACCAGAGGATTTGTGTCGACACCAAGATCAATCTGTCGACACCAACCTATGTAGACACAGCATTTCAGCAGATGCAGGATATTTTGCCAAGTCCAGAACTTTTTTCAGCTCGACGAATTTGATTCTCAGCTCGACGAATGAAGATTGTCTGTATGCCGAACGAAGATTGTCTGGTCGACGAACTCTCTCAAGCTCAGCTCGACGAACTCAATCTTAGCTCGACGAACACAAGTGCAGCTCGACGAATTGTGTTCTTCGTTCGACGAATCCAGACTAGGGTTTCTTCAAGGTTCCCGTTCCGTTTCTTGGCGCTGATTCCTGAACATTTAATGCCAGATCTTCTAGGAATGTTACCGTTAGAACGTGCATTGACTATGGACGATTACATGTCGTTTTTCAATGGGACAATTAGGAAAGTCATTGATTGCTGATTATTTCCAAGGCTGACTATAATTACTGCGCGACATTCAAAATTTTGAATATTCCTCAGTCAGTTACAGACACATAGAGAAACACAAAAATATAAAAATAGAGACACAGTAAGAGAACAGAATCAAGCAGTGATAGAGTTCAAGAATTACAACACATCAATCAATCTGATAGACACTCTGAAGTTGCAGAGAAGAACAATCATTCACAAATCACAAGTTCTTGACTGCAATCAGCCTGACCAGAGAATATTTTCAAGAAGAAGAAGAACAACCAAATTCAATCAAGAGTCTCCTTCTCTCTATTCACAGGATAAATTCAAAGGACAACAATCAATCAATCTGTCAAAGGAGTTCCTGAAACATATTCTGATCCAGGCATTCTAGGTCTTTGAAGACCTATCACCCTAAAGCAGTGCTCCAGTCTTCCTGATACATTCAAGATCTCAGGGGGAGCAAGTTGCTAACATCATTCCACTTGAATCTTCTCTCTGATTGTTGACAGAGAAGATACCATCACTCTCTCACCACCTCCTGTATAAAGGGTTGTCATCTCCCTTCAAAAGTGATTCCTGGTTCACAAGTCTCCTTCCAAAAGACTTGAGATTTGGTTTTTGGGGACCTGATCAAAACCCATTGGTGCCCAGGACATTTGATCAACTCATCCTGCAGTGGATTCCTACCTAGGGTGGTAGAAGAGTGGATGTACCCAGATTGGATGGGGAACCACTATAGCTCCTTGTGTCTTCTGGTTGCTATTTTCTTTTGTTTTCTGGCTGTGGTCTGTGATTGGTCTGTGATTGCTCTGTGTTTAGTTAGTTGCTGTGTTTACTTTATGTTATTTGCTTCCCTGTTCACTTAGGTATATAACAACAGTTGAAAAAAAAGTTTTAGTAAGCACCATACTCTATTCACCCCCCTCTAGAGTATATCAGATCTAACCTGCACTTTCAGGTTCTGAAGCATGCAAGTTCTGTTATCAGCTCGACAAACTTGGAACTCAGCTCGACGAACAGAGGCTGTCTGGTCGACGAATACAAAGTCTTAGTTCGACGAACTAGTAACTCAGCTCGACGAATTCTGTTATTCGCTCGACGATTCCAGACTTAGCCATTTCCGGCATTCAATCCTCACTCAAATGCAATAATTCCTGACAGATTAAATGATCAAACATTCTCTGAATGTAGCCATTAGAGGAAGCATTAATTACAGTCTTCTTCAAGAATATTACTTGCAGATTTTCCACGGGATAGTTGAGGAAATGATTAAATGCCGATTATTCTCAAGGCGTCAGCATTAATTACAGAGGATTCAAATTTTTGAAAAGATATAGAAGAAAACAAGATCGACAATCAGAGAGAGAGAACAAGAGAACAAGAAGAATACTCTCAGTCAGAAAGATAGAGATACATACAGACTGACAAAAAGATTTGCATAGAACAGTAGAAAAGCTTCACACAAGCAGATCATACTAAAGCTCACAGTGACAGACAGTGATCATCATACAGAAGAAGAAGAACAATCATACTATATCAAGAGTCTTCTTCTTCAATATTCTCTCCAGGACTTCTAAGGACAACAGATTCAAATCAGTCAAGAAGATCCTGCATCACTACTTGTCAATAACTCTGATTGAAGACCTATCACCTTGTGCAAAGCTTCCAAGCCTGAACCCCTTTCAATCTCAGGGGGAGCTTTGACAACATCTTTGAATCCATATAGTCTTATCAGTTGTATATTGAGAAAGAGAAGACTTCCATCACTCTCTTACCCCTCCTGTATAAAGGGTTGTCATCTCCCTTCAAAAGTGATTCCTGGTTGCAAGTCGCCTGATCAAAAGACTTGAGTTGGTTTTTGGGGACCTGATCAAAACCTATTGGTGTCAGACACCTGATCAAAAACCTGAGTGGATTCCTACCAAGGATGGTAGAAGAGTGGACTACCCAGATTTGGGGAACCACTATAAATTTTTTGTGTCGTCTGTTTGCTTATCTTTTCTTTTTGTTCTTGTTGTGTGGCTGTGATTAGGATTATTACTTTTTGTTTTCCAGTTTCTTAATCACTACACATTTTCAGTTTACAGCAAAAGCTGTAACAACACCTGTATTGGGACCTAACAAATTTTTTAATATACTCTATTCACCCCCCCCCCCCCCTCTAGAGTATTGTAGACTTAACCCTCACTTTCAATTGGTATCAGAGCAAGGTTCCTTTGGTTGCACAAGTTAATCCTTGAACCAAAGATCCTGTGTTAGATCTACATTTCACTTTGTTCACATTTGAAAGTAGAACCACAGCCATGACACAGAATAAAGATTATGCAAGCACCAGACCTCCAGTTTGCAACTTGCAAAAGTTTGGAATCTAGAAGGCAAGAATCAAGTTATATATGAATTCTATTGATGAAGATATTTTTGCTTCCATCTTAACAGGAGTACCTCAACCACCTGCAGCTCCTCCAAGCACTTCTACAAATATGACTGCAGTACCTCCTCCAGATTATAATGATACCTACAGGAAAGCCAAGATGGCTGATGCAAAAGCCATGAATATATTGGCACAAACAATGTCAGATGACATTTTCCAGAAGGTTGCTGAGTGCACATCAACAAAAGCCATTTGAGATTCCCTAAACCAAATGGTTGATGGATTAGCTGATGAAAGGAGGGACAGGATATCAAATCTCATATTCCAATATGAGAATTTCAAGAAACTGGAAGCTGAGACAGTGTCAGAGATGTATAATAGATTAAGCTCAATTATTAATGAGCTAAAAACTCTGGACAAGGTCATCACTCTCATTGAAGTGAATGACAAAATTCTGATGTGCTTCTCAAGCTCATGGGACACAAGGATTTGACACATCAAGGAGGCCAGATGCCTGAATGAGATGTCAAATGAATCTCTATTGGGCAAACTGAAATCATATGAACAGTTAATAAAGATAAGGGAGGCTGCTGAACAAAGAACACCTCCTGCAGCCAGAAGAGATCAGAACATAGCATTCAAAGCCTCAGAAGAATCAGAATCTTCAACATCAAATGAAGAACTTATAAGTCTCTTGGCTAAGAAATTTTTCAAGATGGCTAGAAAAGACTTCAGGAGGAAGTCAGCAAGAAAGGATGACAGGCCAAAGTATGATAAGACACCAACAAAGGAAGTGATGTGTTATGGATGCAGAAAGCCTGGGCACTTCCTCTCTGAGTGTCCAGAGAACCAGAAGAAAGAGAAGAGGAGAGAAAAGGAAAAGGATTCCAGGAGACAGTACACTAGCAAACCCTCCTCCAGCAAACATAAGAGGAAGGAAAAGGGGTTTGTGGCTGAGTCCTGGAGTGAGACTGAAGAGGATTCAACATCTTCAAGCTCCAGTGAAGATGAAGAAGAAGAGAAAGCAAAGGAGGTTTTCCTCATGGCAATTGATGCCTCAAGAAGCAACTCAGAAGAAGAAGATTCAGAAAATGAGGAAGCTTCTGAATCAGAAGCTGATCAGGTATTATCATGGTTTGATTACAGTTCAGAATCTTTTAAAACAGATTTTAAAATCATGTGTTTAGACTTAATCAACTCTGAGAAGGAAATCAAAGTTCTCAGAGATAAGCAAGTTAACTATGATAGCTTAGTATTAGAAAATACTAAATTGAAAAATGAAATAGATATGTTTAGTGAACAAATCATCCTTCTGAAAGATGAATTAAATAAGGCAAAACAGCTAGAAGAATCACTAAATGGAAGAAACAAACAACTAGCAGAAATCACTAACACATCTAATGCTAGATTTAATGGAAGTAAGTTAGGATTAGGTGCATAATCTAGTGAACCACCTATTATTCAGAAAAACCACCTATCACAACCCATCAATTTTATTTCTGAGAAAGGAAAGAAGAACACTGAGCAAGTATATAAAGTAAATAAAATTCTTGAACAAATTCAAACTAAGGACAAAATTGAAAAACAGAAAACAACCAATAAAAACAAAGTTCAGCAATTTTCGTCGACCTCAGATCGACGAAAAGGGGCCAGTTCGTGGAACCCAGATCAACGAACTCTGAACGCCAACTATAGTTATCATTATTCTTCTAACTGCAATCGACGAACTTTTTATGGTTCGTCGAGCAGAGATCGACGAACGTGGGGCGTAGAGAATGAACACGTTTATTCTCTGGGCAGAGATCGACGATCTCAACCCAATTCGTTGAACTCTGGTTAACGAACTTACATAAATTCATCGAACCCAGGAAGACTTAACCAAAACTTTAACTTTAACAGAAAATTGAATACTTCTAGGAAATCATTTAATCCCCTAGCTGACTGGACCATTCCACCTTGGAGATACCACCCCCTAGGATATCAGTCCCAGCCAGAATTTTCTGTTATTTCTATTTTCTCCTATCATCCATACAAAGGGCCCAAGGTAACCTGGGTCAAAAATCACTAACTGTTTATATTGCAGGTGAAAACGTGTCCAGGGGTAAATGAAACTTGGTACCTGGACAGTGGCTGCTCCAAGCATACGACTGGCAGCAAGGACATCCTATTCAACTACAAGTCCAAATTAGGGTCAAAGGTTATCTTTGGTGACTCAAAATGTGTAAGCCAGAAGGAGTTGGAGAAGTAAGAATAGGATCTGTCACATTCAGAAAGGTGACATATGTAAGTGGACTGAAGCATAACCTCATCTCTAGAAGTCAATTATGTGATGATGGTTATCAGGTATACTTTAACCCCTCTACTTGCTCTATCATTGATAAAAATAAACAAACTGTTTTAACTGGAAGTAGACAAGGAAACATTTATTTAGTAAACTTTCTTTCTGCCACAACTGATATCTGTTTATTGAATTTAACTAGTAATCAGAATGACTTATGGCACAAAAGACTAGGACATGTAAACCTGAAAAACATTGCTAGGTTATCTAAGCACAACCTTGTTAGAGGTCTACCTTATGCTCCCTACAAGAAGGAAGGTCTCTGCAGGGCTTGTCAATTAGGCAAGCAAACTAAAACAAGTTTCAAATCAATTAATAAGAGTGATTCACCTAGGATCCTGTACTTGCTACACTTGGATCTTTTTGGACCCATTGTAGTACAAAGCCTAGGAGGGAAATCTTACACTTTAGTTATAGTGGATGACTTCTCTAGGTTCAGTTGGGTATTCTTTCTAAGAACAAAGTCAGATACATTCAAGGTTCTTACAGATTTTCTCAGGACCATACAGATTGAGTTCTCTACTCATGTTGCATTGATCAGAAGTGATCATGGCACAGAATTTGAGTCTCTTCTTATGCATGAGTTCTGTGAAAAGGAAGGTATCATGCATTGCTTCTCAGCTCCTTAAACTCCCCAACAAAATGGGGTAGCTGAAAGGAAAAATAGAACACTCATTGAAGCTGCAAGTACATTACTTGCTGATGCATACATGCCACTAACCTTTTGGGCAAAGGCTATAAGCACAACAAACTATGTCCTGAATAGGAGTTTAATTCACAAACTAAAGAATATGACTCCTTATGAATTGCTCAAAGGGAAGAAACCTAAAATAAACTATTTTTAAAGTTTTTGGTTGTACATGCTATATACACAATAACAACAAGAAATACATTAGAAAGTTTGAAGCTAAGGCTGAAGTGGGAGTTTTTCTAGGATACTCCCAAGTAAGCAAGGCTTATAGGGTATTCAATAAATAAACATTAAAAGTAGAAGAGTCAATTCATGTTTCTTTTGATGAAACTAACATGTATTGCAAGGAGAAAGAAGTTTCTACCATTACCAACTTGCAGGTACCCCACCATTGTGAGACATTGGATGGACTAAACCTCACCCAAGAGGTTCTCACTCATCCCTCTCCATAGGACATTGAATATAGTGAAGAAGATGAAGCTGAAGAACATGAGCCTCAACAACCAACAAATATAATTCCACAAGAGGAATTTATTCAAAATGTTGTTGCACAACCAAATCCATCCACTGATTTTGTCATACTTAGGGATCACCCCAGATCTCAAGTAATTGGAGACATATCAGCAGGTGTACAGACAAGACATCAACTCAACCAAGACTTGATGCATGCATGTTTTCTCTCTCAGGTTGAACCTCTAACCATTCATGATGCTGAGCAAGATCCCCACTGGATCCTTGCAATGCAAGAGGAACTAAACCAATTTGAGAGATGTAGAGTTTGGGATTTGATTCCAAGACCCCAAAACTATCCAGTTATTGGAACCAAATGGGTTTTCAGGAATAAGCTTGATGCCCAAGGAGTTATTGTGAGGAACAAGGCCAGGCTTGTTGCTCAAGGATAAGCAAGAGGAAGGAATTGACTATGATCAGACCTTTGCACCTGTTGCAAGGTTGGATGCTATAAGGATTTTCCTTGCCTATGCAGCATTCGAAAGGTTCAAAGTCTTTCAAATGGATGTGAAAAGTGCCTTCTTAAATGGAGTGCTACAAGAAGAGGTTTATGTAGAACAACCTCCAGGTTTTGTTTCTCCAACTTATCCCTCTTATGTTTTTAAATTAAATAAGGCTCTTTATGGTCTAAAGCAAGCTCCAAGAGCTTGGTATGAGACCTTGGCAAATTTTTTGTTAGAGCATAAATTTATAAGAGGAACTGTAGATAAAACTCTTTTCACTAGACATCATAAGGACCAAATTTTGTTAGTACAAATCTATGTAGATGACATCATATTTGGCTCTACAGATTCAAAATTGTGCAAGAGGTTTTCTGACCTCATGCATTCTAAATTTGAAATGAGTAGCATGGGAGAGCTTTCATATTTCCTTGGTCTCCAAGTGAAATAACTCCCTGGTGGCATATTCATCTCACAAGCAAAATATGCTAAAGAACTTCTAAAGAAGTTTGGGATGGCTGATGCCTCAGCAAAGAAAACTCTCATGGCCACAAATGCTGTTGTGGACTCTGATATACCAGGAAAACCTGTAGATCAGAAACTTTATAGGGGCATTGTTGGGTCCCTATTATACCTCACAGCAAGTAGGCCAGATATTATGTTTGTTACATGCCTTTGTGATAGGTTCCAAGTGAACCCTAAAGAATCTCATCTAATTTTCTTAAAAAGGATTTTGAGATATATAAAGAGTTGTCCTGATCTAGGCCTATGGTATCCTGCTGAATCAGAATTTGAGTTAACTGGATACTCTGATGCTGGTTTTGCTGGATGCAGGGTAGATAGAAAAAGTACTTCAGGAACTTGTCAGTTCCTGGGTATGAGACTAGTATCTTGATTTTGTAAGAAGCAAACATCAGTGTCAATATCAACTGCTGAAGCAGAATATATTGCAGCAGGCAACTGTTGTTCACAGATGTTGTGGATACAAAATCAACTTCTAGATTATGGGTTCAACTTAAATAATTCAACCCTATTCTGTGATAATACTAGTGCTATTGTAATAGCATAAAATCCAGTTCACCATAGTAGGACAAAGCATATTGACATAAGAAATCATTTCATTAGGGAGTGTGTAGACAAAAACAAGATTAAGCTTGTCTATATCTACACTGATTTACAAAAAGCTGATATATTCACCAAACCTCTGGATGAGAAAAATCATGCTTTCTTTCTAAATCAGCTGGGAATGATCAATGGAGAAGACTTAGCTTAAGTTCTGTCTGCATTCGATGAATCTTCCAAAGTTTGTCGAACGGAGTTCGACGAACCGGGGAAGGTTTGAGAGATATTCGTCGAACGGAGTTCGTCGAATTCTCTGTGAGTGAAACAATTTTCTTCAAACAGCGATCGACGAACTTTGCTTCAGAAGATATTCGTCGACCGGAGTTCGACGAATTGTCTTCAAGTCTTCTGAATGAGATCGACGAATTATTTATTATTAAATCATTTTGTCGACCTCGGTTCGAAGAACTAATTTTACTTTCGTGGAACGGAGTTTGTCGATTCATATTCTGAAAACCTTATATCTAGATTTTCTTCGACCTCCATCCCGCGATTTCTGTTCCCTTGCACTTGATCGTCGTTTCTCTCATCTGCAGGTGATTCTATGGCGATTCCAGCAAGAGCTCTAGCCGCTATGAAGTTTGACACTGGATTTGATGTTAACTTCGAATCATTCCAGCACTCGGATCCAATCTTTCTATATATTTTGGAACTTCTGGAAGAACAGAATCTGAAGAACCTGATGACCACCAGGATAAAGTTGGCAGGAACAGAATCAGAGAATGGGTCTATACTTCATCCACTTCTGAAGACAATACTATGACAAGATCAATCGTCGGTAACACTGTCTCCTTAACCCCGCGGTTTTAACTGAAATATTTGGTTTGACAAATGGCAAAGATGAATTAGAAATTGATTTTGAAGAGTTTAATATGATGCTAAATCTAATGGGTTATGCTGGTGACAACCCAAATAAATTGTTGAAGAGGCATTTGTCTGCAACATACAAGTTCCTGGCAGACATTGTTGGGAAGGTCTTGCTTGGCAAGCATACTGCCCATGACTACATCACAAGACATCAGTTCCTGGTCATGTGTGCAGTAATAAATAAGAAGCAAGTGGACTGGGCTCAGATCCTCTGTGATCTGATAAATAAGAAAAATAACAAGAAAGAAGTGTGTTTTGGAAGGATCCTAGCGATCTTCCTCAAGAAAAAGGCTGCTGAATCACTGGTCTCCCAGACCATATTCATCAATGCCAGTAAAAGACTCACGTGTACCTTATTTGGCAGGTGGGAGAGGACAATCACAAAGCCCACTAAGGCTTCTACCTCTTTCACCCCAGCTTCTGAAGGCACCAAGGCTGTTAAAGCCACTCCCACACCTGCTGAAGAGATTCATCCAACACCACCATCTCTTCCAGCACCCCTTCCAGCAAAACAACTCACTTCCTCTCCCATTATTTCTTCAACACCCCAATCACAACAGCATACTCATGTGCCTACTCCACCTCCATCTCCACCACTTGACATCACTGACATTCCATCTTCCCCTCTTCAAGCAAATCAACCACCCACACCTCCTGAATCCCCTCATGACACCTACATCTCTACACCACCACAGTCTCCACTTCCCCCACATTTATCTTCCATACCATCTTACATCTTACCATCAGACACCATGATGCAAGATGCCACCCTTCCATCCCCATCACCATCACACCTTCACATCCCTTATGTTCCACCATCTATTCCATCAATAGTTGCTCCCTCTTCCACACCAACTGCAACATCATCTCCCACTTTCTCATTGGACCCCTTTACCATATCCTCTATCATCACCATCATCACTCCCATTTTTAAATCCCTTATAGCAGAGGCCATTACACCTCTTGCTACTACCCTTACCTTGTTATCTGCTCAAATATCTGCTCTTACTGCTGCCCCCTCCTCAGTCAGGGGCCTGACCTCAGTCCCCACTGAAACCAGACAGGAGGAGATGCCTGATGATGAAGCAGCAGCTACAGCTTCAGATACTTCAGCTACAGCACCAGTAGATATTCCAGTCCCCACAGCAGCATATATAGATTGTATAGATAAAGATTTAATTGATTTTATTGATACTGATATGGACATTGATGAAATTGTTGGTGATTTTATCCTCAATCCCAAAGTTAATTTACAAGTATTGCTGAAAACGTTTGATACTGTATATATGCATTCTCCTCCAGCACAATTCACTAAGCCACATTTGGCTATTGTACCTTATACTTCTCCTGTCAGTCCAGTAGTTGCTAAGCAACTATGTGACAGTTTTGAAATTCCAGTTTCTGCACCAACCTCTGCAGTCATTCCATCCTCTCCAGAAGCTATCTCAGCACCAATCTTTGTGATGGATGACTCCCCTATACCAGATCTAGATGAGTTGATCTTGGATGACATTGAAGAATAAAATAAGGCAGTAGTTGAAAGCTCTCTCCCTGTTACTTTTGATTCTTGTATAGTCTCTTCTTCAACTCTTGCTGAAAATCCAGCCTTTGAAACTTCTGCTCCTGCTACAGAAAAGACTGTTATTTATGATAAAGCCTTGAAAGCCTTGGATGCTCTATATGATAACCCTCAGGGTTCTGCAAGTGATGATGATGAAGAAGTCTTAGATGAAGAAATTGCTAAGAAGAAGAAAATGCTGTCAAAGAAAAGGAAAGCCCCTCCTCCTCCTGCTAAGTCAAACCCAAAGAATGACACTCCATTCTATATCCTTCAAAATATTACTCCTTATAAAGGAATGCCAACATGGATGTGGCTGTCTAAAAATCAGCAAAAGGAGAAGAAAAGAAGCAGAAAACACTCCCCTCCTCCTCCAGTTCAGAGATATAGAAGAGATCCACCTCCTCCACCTCCTCCAGCAGCTGGTGCCACTGGCTCTAGCTCTCAGAGATTTGCCCCTATGCAAACTTATCAGAGACATCAAGAGAGATCTTCTGGAAGCAGTCAGCAAGGGCATCATTCTTCAGGAAATCAACAACATCAACAGCATCAGCAGCAACAGCCAACTCTCTCTACAGAACAAAAACTGACAGTCCCAATAGGCCAGATTCACCTCCTGTTCCTTTTGAAGATCCTGAAACAGCAAACATTGCTAAAATGGCCAGATTCCAGGAACTTGTTGGTCTTTCCTTGATTAATAAAGTAAAAGCTGAAGGCAAAGACATATCAGGATATTCCACCATGTCCAAATACAGGAAGGAAGAACTAAAAAGATTTGATAAAGCCAACAAACTGTTTAATGTTGATGATTACATGAAGCTACATCCTGAAGCAGTTGTCCCCAAAACTACATCCCTGAAGATTATTGGGGCAGCTGATATGACAATGACAAAGGCACAGGCTTTGGATCCAAAGAGAGAAATTATCTTTACCAAGCCAGGAGAAAATCCTAAAGAGGACAAGACCATGGAGAAGAAGCAGAAGAAGTAATCCTTACTTTGTTTTAATTCCTCTGCATTTACTTTCACACTGTGTTAACTGTTTAAACAAATCTTATGTACGTATATATATCTGCTGCATGTGTTAGTAATTCTCTGCCAGATATATCTTTTTCTTGCTTTATTTATCTTTATGTTTATGTTTTGAGTCTATTAGTGACCTCACCCAAATAGGGGGAGATTGTTGGATCCCTAGTTTATTTGGGCTAGGTTCACTAATTTAGGATGTGACCCAACATGTATAGCCAGGGTCAAATTTGTGTCCTAGAGTCTAGGTCAAGTCCTTAGAGTCAACATCAGATGGACCAGCTATCAACAAGACCATCAGAGACTCAAGACTTAGAAGATATCAAGACTAAGTAAAATGAGTTCGACGTTCGTCGAACTCAGGTCGACAAAAGGAGTTCTCAGCTCGACGATCTTAAGATAGTTCTCTGAGCTGAGCTCGATGATCTACATTCTCTGGTCAACGAAAATTGGGATACTTCAACAAACTGGAGATAGGGTAACTCCAGATTATTCTAAGTCCAACTTCAAGCTTTGGTCGACGAACAAGATTCTGAGCTCGACGAACTTGGACCTCAAGTTCACAACTTCTCAGGTCGACGAAGTCAACTTCTCAGGACGACGAAGTCAACTTCTCAGGTCGACGAACTCAGTACTCTACTCGACGAATTCTGGAATCAGAAGATTTGTGTCGACACTTAGGGCATGTGTTGACACCAACTTATGTCGACACCAGAAGATTTGTGTCGACACCAAGATTAATCAGTCGACACACACCTATGTCGACACCATAAGTTTCATGTCGACACACAGAATATCAGTCAACACAAAATACTTGATTAAGTCCAGATTTGTTGCTGAACTCCAGTCGACGAATGCAATTGTCAGCTCGACGAACTTCAGACAGAAAAGGCAAAGGTTCTGAAGCATGCAAGTTCTATTATAAGCTCGACGAACTTGGAACTCAGCTCGACGAACAGAGGCTGTCTGGTCGACGAATACAAAGTCTCAGTTCGATGAACTAGTAACTCAGCTCGATGAATTCTGTTATTCGCTCGACGATTCCAAACTTAGCCATTTCCGGCATTCAATCCTCACCCAAATGCAATAATTCCTGTTAGATTAAATGCTCAAACATTCTCTGAATGTAGCTGTTAGAGGAAGCATTAATTACAGTCTTCTTCAGGAATATTACTTGCAGATTTTCCACGGGACAGTTGAGGAAATGATTAAATGCCGATTATTCTCAAGGCGTCAGCATTAATTACAGAGGATTCAAATTTTTGAAAAGATATAGAAGAAAACAAGATCGACAATCAGAGAGAGAGAACAAGAAGAATACTCTCAGTCAGAAAGATAGAGATACATACAGACTGACAGAAATATTTGCATAGAACAACAGAAAAGCTTCACACAAGCAGTTCATACTAAAGCTCACAGTGACAGGCAGTGATCATCATATAGAAGAAGAAGAATAATCATACTATATCAAGAGTCTTCTTCTTCAATATTCTCTCCAGGACTTCCAAGGACAACAGATTCAAACCAGTCAAGAAGATCCTGCATCACTGCTTGTCAAGAACTCTGATTGAAGACCTATCACCCTGTGCAAAGCTTCCAAGCCTGAACCCCTTTCAATCTCAGGGGGAGCTTTGACAACATCTTTGAATCCACATAGTCTTCTCAGTTGTATATTGAGAAAGAGAAGACTTTCATCACTCTCTTCCCCCTCTTGTATAAAGGGTTGTCATCTCCCTTCAAAAGTGATTCCTGGTTGCAAGTCACCTGATCAAAAGACTTGAGTTGGTTTTTGGGGACCTGATCAAAACCCAATGGTGTCAGACACCTGATCAAAAACCTGAGTGGATTCCTACCAAGGGTGGTAGAAGAGTGGACTACCCAGATTTGGGGAACCACTATAAATTTCTTGTGTCGTCTGGTTGCTTATCTTTTCTTTTTGTTCTTGTTGTGTGGGTGTGATTAGGATTATTACTTTTTGTTTTCCAGTTTCTTAATCACTGCACATTTTCAGTTTACAGCAAAAGCTGTAACAACCCATGTATTGGGATCTAACAAATTTTTCAATATACTTTATTCACCCCCCTCTAGAGTATTGTAGACCTAACCCTCACTTTCATACCTCTTCTTGCTTTTTGAAAATTTCGGGACGAAATTCTTTTAAGGGGGAGAGAGTTGTAACGCCCCAAAATTTGAAAGAAGGACGAGCAGCGTCGAGAGCCATTTTAGGTCTTGGTGAGGGTCACACGGCCAAGGACACGGGCATGTCCATGGCCGTGTCGTACCAGGTTCGTGGAGATCCTGGGAAGTCGATGATTTTTCGCTCAGTTCGTCGACTAGTGGGGGACGCCCTCCGACACGCCAGTGTCGGAGCTCGTGTCACAGGCGTGTTCTCTCGAGTGTCGGCACAGAGGTGTCGACTTGGTGGTGTCAACACAATGGTGTCGACACTTAGGAGGTGTCGACACAGGCAGGGAACACGGCCTAGGACACGGGCGTGTCCAGGGCTGTGTCAAGCGTGTTCGACAAATTCCTGCGAGTTCGAACACGGCCTGAGACACGGGTGTGTCCCAGGCTGTGTCCTTCTCAGGTTGTGAGACGGGACTTGTGTGGGGTTGGACACGGCCTGGAGCCCATGCATGTTTAGGTTGGACACGGCCGTGTCAAAAGTGGCACGGGCGTGTCAAGGACCCGTGTCCTGTTTTGGGTGCGACGGTTTCGGCGTCGATTGGAGAACACGGACTTGGACACGGGCGTGTCACAAGTCGTGTTCGGCCCAGGTGTTTTGTTTTCCAGTTCGGATCGTGGCCATTCTTTCCCTTCTTTTGGGATCTGATGGTCCAGGGTTGCCCTTGCTGAGTTAAGTCCGAGAATAGGGTTAGAAACCCTCATTCTTCTCCAAGCAATCTCTTTCTAAGATCTAGAGAGAGGTGAGAGCAACAGCTACCAGCAGCTATATATTCTACTTCTGCAGTTGATGTGGACACAGAGGTTTGTTTTTTACAAAACCAGGACACAAGCCTATCATCAAGGAATTGGCATGTTCCTGTGGTGCTTTTTCTGTCCACTCTACATCCAGCATAGTCAGCATCAGAAAATCCAGTTAAATCAAATTCTGACTCTGATGGATATAGAAGTCCTAGATTTGGACAACCCTTTATATATCTCAAAATTCTTTAAGGTAAAATATAGTGAGATTCTATAGGGTTCACTTGGAACCTAGCACAAATGCATGTAGCAAACATAATGTCTGACCTACTTGCTGTAAGATATAATAGGGACCCAACAATGGCCCTATACAACTTCTGATCAACAAACTTTCCATGCTCATTAGAATCTATCACAACATTTGCAGCCATAGGTGTCTTTATGGCTGAGGCATCACACATCCCAAATCTTTTAATAAGCTCTTTAGCATATTTGGATTGGGAGATGAAGATAACATCAGATGATTGTTTCACTTGGATACCAAGGAAATATGAAAGTTCACTCATGCTGCTCATCTCGAACTTTGAATGCATAAGGTTAGAAAACCTTTTGCATAGTTTGGGATTAGTTGAACCAAATATGATATCATCTACATAAATTTGTAATAATAAAATTTTATCTTTATGTTGCTTAATGAAAAGAGTCCTATCTACAATGCCTCTAGAAAATTTATGCTCTAATAAGAAGCTTGCTAAGGTCTCATACCAAGCTCTTGGAGCTTGCTTTAAACCATAGATAGCTTTATGCAATCTAAAGACATGAGAAGGATGTGTTGGAGAGATAAAACCTGGAGGTTGTTTAACATAAACCTCTTCTTTAAGATTTCCATTCAGGAAAGCACTCTTGACATCCATCTGATAGAATTTGAACTTCTTTAATGCAGCATATGCAAGGAAAATTCTTATAGCCTCAAGTCTTGCAATAGGAGCAAATGTTTGATCATAATCAATGCCTTCATCCTGCCTATAGCCTTGGGCTACTAGCCTTGTCTTGTTCCTCATTATGTTTCCTTCTGCATCCAACTTATTTCTGAATACCCATTTGGTTCCAATGACTAGGTAGTCTTTGAGCCTAGGAACCAATTCCCAAACTCTACATCTCTCAAATTGATTGAGCTCCTCTTGCATTGCAATAATCCAGTGGGGATCTTGTTCTGCATCTTTAATGGATTGGGGCTCAAATTGAGAGAGGAAACAAGCAAACATCAAGTTAGGGTTGAGTTGATGCCTTGTTTGCACACCGCTGAAATGTCTCCAATCACTTGAGATCTGTGGTTAGCTCTAAGTGTGACAAAATCAGTGGGAGGAGCTGGTTGGGCAACACTTTGGGGGCTAAATTCCTCTTGTGGAATTTCATTAGCTGTTGGAAAGGGCTCAGTCACTTCTGTGCTTTCTTCTTCACTATCTTCTTCAACTTGTGGAGAAGGATGCATTGGAGCCTCTTGGGTGAGGCTTAGTTCATCCAATCTCTCACACAAGTGAGGTACCTACAAAGTGCTATTAGTAGAAATATCTTTCTCCTTATAAGACATGTTAGCCTCATCAAAAGCCACATGTATTGATTCCTCAATTTTTAAAGAAGATTTATTAAATACCCTATGTTGGGTACATTGGTCAAATCTACCTGATTTGAAGAAGTCTCACCCAACTCAATGATATACATGATAATGTATTTGATGTATGTTTGAGTTACTTGTGCAGGTTAAGAAATCAATGTACTGAAGCAAAAATTTTCTAAGTCCATGTGTCGACACCCAGAGGGAAAGTGTCGACACTTAAGAAAGCTTGTGTCGACACCCAGACAAGCAGTGTCGACACTTGGAGTCATTGTGTCGACACCTGGGATGTAGAGTCGACACCAGACAGAAAGTGTCGACACTTGGAGCTGTGTCGACACTCAGTGAAGAAAAGTGCAGACAGAAAGTGTCGACACAAGGAGCTGTGTCGACACCCAGTGAAGCTGTGTCTACACCAGAAAGTGTCGACACTTGGAGCTTTGTCGACACTCAGCAAAAGTCTGCAGAGACTAAGTTAAAGTGTCGACACCCAACACAATGTGTCGACACTATGCAGAAGAGTCAGCACTTGAAGTAAGTGTCGACACCCAGCACAATGTGTCGACACTCAACAGAAGAGTCAGCATTTGAAGTATGTGTCGACACCCAGAACAATGTGTCGAAACACAGCTGAAGACTCAACACTGGAAGAAAGTGTCGACACATGGAGCTGTGTCGACACTTAGCAAAGAACAGAAAGAACAACAAATTATTCTAAGTACAAGTGTCGACACTATGGGAATGTGTCGACACTCAACTGAAGTCTCAACAACAAGAAGGTTTGTCGACACAAGGAGCTGTGTCGACACTCAGCAAGATTCAACATAGAATACTATGTGTCGACACCAAGAAGCAGTGTCGACACTTGACAGATTCAACACAAGAAGATGTGTCGACACAAAGGAGATGTGTCGACACATAGAAGAATTCAGCAAAAGCTAGAAGAACAAGTACTTGTGTCGACACTCAATTTTAGTGTCGACACATGAAGAAGAATCTGTGTCGAGACATACAAGGATATGTGCCGACACCTTGTAGACTTGTGTCGACACTTACAAAGCATGTGTCGACACTTGGTCTATAAGTGTCGAAACTTAAAGACAGAAACTCTCGACACTTTCAGACAGTTAGAGAATTTCAAGAAATGACTGGATGATTTGACAGCTGCCGTTCCAGCCGGTCTACAGCACCTGTCAGAGATATCAGAAGTCAGTTATGGACCGGTCCAGCCGGTTACCATGAAAAAAGCCTATAAATAGGCACCTACAGTTTACAGAAACTGTTGTTCAGAGTTGTTGAAGTTGTTGATCAGATTATTGTTGAAGTAATTATTATAGTGGTACAAAGAGTATCAACACAAGAAGATCTAGTTCAAGTGCAGATCTAAGAAGTTGGAGAGAGAGGGCTCCATCCAAGAAATCAGCCTTTGGAACAAGGCTGAGAAGAAGGATTCAGATTCAGTCTGGATCTTAAGTGGCAGAGGTCAAGGAACAACTGCAGAGGATTTAGTCTTATTCAGTTCTACTCAAGAAGCTTTGAAGAAAGCTAAGTCAGGGTGAATCCAGCTGAGTTCTTCCAAGAACTCATCAAGAATCTCTCAACTCCCCTCCTTTAATTCTGAGTTGTAGAGTTATTATTTGTATTACATTTTTAACTTGTAGGATCCATTGGATCTGAGTGAATTGTAAGCCTGTATTTATAAAGGCTGAGGGTAGGGCTTGTTAGCCTGAGTGTAGGAGATAGAGATCTCTGAGTGTAGGCCTTGTTGGCTGAGTGTAGGCCTTGGTTGGCTGAGTGTAGGCCTTGATTGGCTGAGTGTAGGCTTTGGGATAAAGCTGAGTTGTAAGGCTTTGGGCCTGAGGTATAGGAACCAATTTGGGTTCTGAGACAGTGGAGAAGTTTGGCCGAATCTAGTACACTGCTAGATAGGCGAAGGGGGAAAGTGGATGTACCCATATCTTGGGGAACCACTATAAAACACTGTGTGCTGTGCTGTGATTGTGCTGTAGATTAGCTGCGTATGTTTTGTTATTGCTGTTTGCTGTGCAAAAGTAGTTAGAAATCTGTGATATAACTGTTTGGCTGCCAACAAAGTTAGAAAAGGATTAGGTCACCTATTCACCCCCCCCCCCTCTAGGTGTTTAGGTACCATATCTTTCAAGTGGTATCAGAGCCAGGTTCCTCAAAATAAGAACTAATAGTCTGAGGAGATCCTGTTTGACAGATTCAGTGTTGGCACAACACAGATTCAAGAAATTCAAGAAAATCAAGAAACATGGGGTCCTATGAGAATCACAAGGAATTGGGTTCCATGAAATTACCCATATGCAGGAAGGAGATCTTTGGGATCTGGAAAGAAAGGGTAAGGCTATTTATGGAGGCCTCAGACCCTAGAATCTACATCACAGTAAAGGAATGGCCTTATGTGCCTATCAAGATTTCAGTTCTAGATGCAAACCAGAGAACTCCAAAGGATTTCTCTGAGATGACTAAGGATGAAATTGTCCTGGCCACCATGGACAAGAGGGCACAGAACATAATAGTGAGTGCCATTGATGATGCAACTTTTCAGAACTTAATTCATTGTAAAACAGCAAAAGAGATGTGGGATACTCTCATTGTTTATATGGAAGGTTCTGAAGAAGTTAGGCAAGATAGGAAGTCCTTGCTAAATCAGGAGTATGAAAGCTTTAGGCAAGGAAAGGGTGATAGCATCACTGAGTGCTATAAGAAATTTTACAGAATAGTTAATGAACTCATGTCTTATGGAAGAGAGTTCAGTAACTATGAACTAAATGACAAGTTCCTAAGGTCCCTAACCAAAGATTGGGACACCAAGATCTGTGCCATAAGAGAAATGGCTAAGTTGGGGGAAATTCCTCCTCCCACATTGTTTGGCAAGCTATTGTCTTATGAAATGCAGTTAACAGTGAGAAAAGAGGAGGAGAAATCAACAAGGACTGAGCACAAAGAAAGAACTGTTGCTTTCAAGACAGAAGTTCCCAGAAAGTGCAGGAATAAGTCTTCAACTCCACCTCCAGAGGTAGTTGAATCAGAGTCTGATGAGTCTGTCAGCACAAAGTCTAAGAGCAGTGAAAGTGATGAAGACTTTGCTGCTTTCACTAGACACTTTCAGAAGTTTTTGAAAAAGAAACAGTGGAGGTCAAGGCCTTCTACATCACAAGAAAAGGAAGACTCTTATCAGAAAAAGAGGTCTTCAAAGAATGACAAGAAAAGGACAAAATCAAGCAAGGCAACTGGTTCAAAGATTGTTTGTTATTGCTGCAATAGACAGGGCCATGTTATTGCAGATTGTCCAGAGAAGAGAAAGGAATCTGGTGACAGGAAAAAGACTCACTTCAAAGGGAAGAAAGAAAAGTCTTTTGTTGCTAAGAAGGAGAAGACTCTATCAGATATCTCTTCTTCAGAAACTGAGTCTGAGGCTGAAGCCTACATAGGGCTGTTTGCTGAAGAAGAAGAGGAAGAATTCATGGAGATCTTGGAGTCAATTTATGAACAAGAAGACAGTCATTGCCAAGGGCTAATGGCATTGACAGAAAGTGCCAAAATCCTGGAGCATCCAGGACCCAGTCAGGTACAAAGTTCAAGTTTAAATTCATTTTCTTGTTCTAGTTCAGATTCAGATTCTTCTTCATCAAGTGATGAGAATGTATCTGAGTCTGAGGATGATATTCATCAACTTATAGATGAATATAGAGTGTTGTTGCAAGCTTACAATAAAAGCAAGTCCCTTGCCAAAAGTCAGGCAAAGGAAATTGCTGATCTTAAAGCCGCTGCAACAGATTTTGAGAAGCAATTTGATCAAAAACCGAATGAGATAGCCAGGCTGAAACACATAACAGTGATTCAGATGGGAACTATCACTTTTAAGAATTATCAAATTAAGTGTCTGGAGAACAATCTTCAGAAGGAGAAGGACTTGGTTGCTAGGTTTTCTAAACCTAAGTCAGTGTTACCCATAATTGATGAATTTGTTCATCACAAGGGTAAAGCTGGACTGGGCTTTGTTAGACCTGCAGGGACTGAGCAGTCCAAGTATAAGTCCAAGGGCAAAGCCCCAACATTCAACAAGCCTGTTGTAGTCAAGACAGCCAAGGCAGTACCTAAGCAAAGGTACAATAAATTTGAATGTTGGTGCTGTTGCAAAGTTGGCCATTTTGTAGTAGACTGTTGGCACAATGTGAGTGCCAAAGTGAGTTCCAAACTACCTGTTGGAAAGCCAGTAGGTAGGTTTGTCAAATTGCAAACTAACAATCACCAAGGACCCAAGAATACTTTGGGTTCTAAGGTTCACTAATTTGTTTTGCAGGTGAGTCCAAGTGGCCATACCCCTACATGGTACTTGGACAGTGGATGTTCCAGACATATGACTGGAACTAGGGGACTACTGAAGGACTACATTCCAATCAAAAATGGTCCTAAAGTGACCTTTGGTGGTTCTGAAAAAGGAATCATCAAAGGGTTTGGTAACATTTCTTCAAACTTAGTTACCATTACTCAAGTGGCTTATGTTAAAGGGTTGAAACACAACCTAATAAGTATAAGTCAATTAAGTGATGTAGGGTATGACATCTCATTTGTTAAAAATGGTTGTCATATAAAGAGGTCAAGTGATCAAGAGATCATTTTGACAGGTTATAGGAAGAGGAATGTCTACTGCCTAGACATTATGATTGAGAACAATGGTTCTCCAGTTTGTCTTGTAGCTGATGAGACAGTCTCTCATTGTGTCAAATGGCACAAGAGGCTAGCCCATCTTAACTACAAGACTATTAGCAAACTCTTTAGCAAAGAGTTAGTGAGGAATGGTCCTCAAGTTAAGTGTGTCAAAGATGGTATTTGCTCAGCTTGTCAAAAGGGCAAGCAGACTAAATCCACCTTTAAAAGCATAGAAAACAAAGATGCTGTGAGGTGTTTGTACCTCTTGCATTTGGATCTCTTTGGTCCAATGCCAGTTCACAGCTTAGGTAGGAAGGTCTATACCCTTGTAGTTGTAGATGACTACTCAAGGTTTTCCTGGGTGTTCTTCTTAACACAGAAATCTGAAACACCTAGTGTCTTCTACAGCTTTGTCAAGCAAATTCAGAATGAACTAAATAGTACTGTGGTCAAAATTAGAAGTGACCATGGTACTGAGTTTCAGTCTGAAAGCATGACAAAACTATGTGAAGACTTTGGGATATTTCAAGAATTCTCTTCACCTAGAACACCTCAGCAAAATGGCATTGCTGAGAGGAAGAATAGAACATTGATAGAGGCTGGTAGAACCCTATTGAGTGATACATCACTGCCAGAGTATTTCTGGGCTGAAGCAGTTAACACTGCATGCCATGTTATAAATAGGGCTACCATCACTAAAAGGCTTAACAAGACCCCCTATGAAGTAGTGAAAGGCAGGAAACCAAACCTATCCTATTTTAGGATCTTTGGTTGTAAATGCTACATACTTAACAATGGGAAGTCTTAATTAACTAAGTTTGCTGCCAAGTCATAAGAGGGAATTTTTGTTGGGTACAGCAATAATAGTAAGGCTTATAGAGTCTACAACTTCACTACACAAGTTGTAGAGGAGACTGTACATGTAGTTTTTGATGAGACTAAACTTATTAATAATGAGTTGTCTAGTAGTGTATGCAGCCCCACAGGTTTAACAAAGAAAATGGACAAGCTTACTATAGAAGAAGAACCTGCTGCAAGACAGCAAGTTGAGGAGAGTAGCTGTTGTCCAAGGGGAGAACTACATGTGCCAGTTGCTGAAGAAATACAAGGTGTACAGCATGAAGCAGATGCTGAAGAGGTTCAATCAGAAGTTAGGATGCCTCCAGCCAATAGGAATCTTAGAGATCATCCAGTAGAGCAGATTATTGGAGATCCAAGACAAGGAGTTCAAACCAGAAGCAGATACATGAATGCAACAATCTACTCCAGCTTTTTGTCTCAAGTTGAACCTAAAAGATTTGAAGAAGCAATACAAGATCCACAATGGACTGAAGCAATGCAAGAAGAGCTTAATCAGTTCAAGAGGTGCAAGGTTTGGGAACTTGTTCCTAAACCTAAAGACCACAATATAATAGGAGTTAAGTGGATCTACAGGAATAAGATGGATGAACAAGGGGTCATCATTAAGAATAAAGCTAGACTGGTTGCTAAAGGATATAGGCAAGAAGAAGGTATTGACTTTGATCAAACCTTTGCTCTAGTAGCCAGACTGGAAGCCATAAGGATGTTCTTGGCCTATGCAACCTATCAAGGATTCAAGGTATACCAAATGCATGTCAAGTCAGCATTCCTAAATGGTAATTTGAAAGAAGAAGTCTATGTGGAGAAGCCGTCAGGTTTTGTTGATCCAACTCTACCTCATCATGTCTATAGACTTAGGAAAGCTTTGTATGGGTTAAAGCAAGCTCATTGAGAACAAGTTTTCAAGGGGGAAAATAGATAGGACTCTATTCCTTAGGGAATCTAGAGGCAAAGTCATACTTGTCCAAATATATGTAGATGACATTATATTTGGGTCTACTGAAAGCAGCCTTTGCAAAAAGTTTGCAAAACTTATGCAAGGTCAGTTTGAGATGAGTAGTATGGGAGAGCTGAAGTTTTTCTTGGGTCTCCAAGTTAAACAGACTGAGAGTGGTTTGTCCATTTGTCAGTCAAAGTTCACCCTAGAACTCACCCAAATAGGGGGAGATTGTTGGATCCCTAGTTTATTTGGGCTAGGTTCACTAATTTAGGATGTGACCCAACATGTATAGCCAGGGTCAAATTTGTGTCCTAGAGTCTAGGTCAAGTCCTTAGAGTCAACATCAGATGGACCAGCTATCAACAAGACCATCAGAGACTCAAGACTTAGAAGATATCAAGACTAAGTAAAATGAGTTCGACGTTCGTCGAACTCAGGTCGACGAAAGGAGTTCTCAGCTCGACGATCTTAAGATAGTTCTCTGAGCTGAGCTCGATGATCTACATTCTCTGGTCAACGAAAATTGGGATACTTCAACAAACTGGAGATAGGGTAACTCCAGATTATTCTAAGTCCAACTTCAAGCTTTGGTCGACGAACAAGATTCTGAGCTCGACGAACTTGGACCGCAAGTTCACAACTTCTCAGGTCGACGAAGTCAACTTCTCAGGACGACGAAGTCAACTTCTCAGGTCGACGAACTCAGTACTCTACTCGACGAATTCTGGAATCAGAAGATTTGTGTCGACACTTAGGGTATGTGTTGACACCAACTTATGTCGACACCAGAAGATTTGTGTCGACACTAAGATTAATCAGTCGACACACACCTATGTCGACGCCATAAGTTTCATGTCGACACACAGAATATCAGTCAACACAAAATACTTGATTAAGTCCAGATTTGTTGCTGAACTCCAGTCGACGAATGCAATTGTCAGCTCGACGAACTTCAGACAGAAAAGGCAAAGGTTCTGAAGCATGCAAGTTCTGTTATAAGCTCGACGAACTTGGAACTCAGCTCGACGAACAGAGGCTGTCTGGTCGACGAATACAAAGTCTCAGTTCGATGAACTAGTAACTCAGCTCGATGAATTCTGTTATTCGCTCGACGATTCCAAACTTAGCCATTTCCGGCATTCAATCCTCACCCAAATGCAATAATTCCTGATAGATTAAATGCTCAAACATTCTCTGAATGTAGCTGTTAGAGGAAGCATTAATTACAGTCTTCTTCAGGAATATTACTTGCAGATTTTCCACGGGACAGTTGAGGAAATGATTAAATGCCGATTATTCTCAAGGCGTCAGCATTAATTACAGAGGATTCAAATTTTTGAAAAGATATAGAAGAAAACAAGATCGACAATTAGAGAGAGAGAACAAGAAGAATACTCTCAGTCAGAAAGATAGAGATACATACAGACTGACAGAAATATTTGCATAGAACAACAGAAAAGCTTCACACAAGCAGTTCATACTAAAGCTCACAGTGATAGGCAGTGATCATCATATAGAAGAAGAAGAACAATCATACTATATCAAGAGTCTTCTTCTTCAATATTCTCTCCAGGACTTCCAAGGACAACAGATTCAAACCAGTCAAGAAGATCCTGCATCACTGCTTGTCAAGAACTCTGATTGAAGACCTATCACCCTGTGCAAAGCTTCCAAGCCTGAACCCCTTTCAATCTCAGGGGGAGCTTTGACAACATCTTTGAATCCACATAGTCTTCTCAGTTGTATATTGAGAAAGAGAAAACTTCCATCACTCTCTTCCCCCTCTTGTATAAAGGGTTGTCATCTCCCTTCAAAAGTGATTCCTGGTTGCAAGTCACCTGATCAAAAGACTTGAGTTGGTTTTTGGGGACCTGATCAAAACCCATTAGTGTCAGACACCTGATCAAAAACCTGAGTGGATTCCTACCAAGGGTGGTAGAAGAGTGGACTACCCAGATTTGGGGAACCACTATAAATTTCTTGTGTCGTCTGGTTGCTTATCTTTTCTTTTTGTTCTTGTTGTGTGGGTGTGATTAGGATTATTACTTTTTGTTTTCCAGTTTCTTAATCACTGCACATTTTCAGTTTACAGCAAAAGCTGTAACAACCCCTGTATTGGGACCTAACAAATTTTTCAATATACTTTATTCACCCCCCTCTAGAGTATTGTAGACCTAACCCTCACTTTCATACCTCTTCTTGCTTTTTGAAAATTTCGGGACGAAATTCTTTTAAGGGGGAGAGAGTTGTAACGCCCCAAAATTTGAAAGAAGGACGAGCAGCGTCGAGAGCCATTTTAGGTCTTGGTGAGGGTCACACGGCCAAGGACACGGGCATGTCCATGGCCGTGTCGTACCAGGTTCGTGGAGATCCTGGGAAGTCGATGATTTTTCGCTCAGTTCGTCGACTAGTGGGGGACGCCCTCCGACACGCCAGTGTCGGAGCTCATGTCACAGGCATGTTCTCTCGAGTGTCGGCACAGAGGTGTCGACTTGGTGGTGTCAACATAATGGTGTCGACACTTAGGAGGTGTCGACACAGGCAGGGAACACGGCCTAGGACACGGGCGTGTCCAGGGCCGTGTCAAGCGTGTTCGACAAATTCCTGCGAGTTCGAACACGGCCTGAGACACGGGTGTGTCCCAGGCCGTGTCCTTCTCAGGTTGTGAGACGGGACTTGTGTGGGGTTGGACACGGCCTGGAGCCCATGCATGTTTAGGTTGGACACGGCCGTGTCAAAAGTGGCACGGGCGTGTCAAGGACCCGTGTCCTGTTTTGGGTGCGACGGTTTCGGCGTCGATTGGAGAACACGGCCTTGGACACGGGCGTGTCACAAGTCGTGTTCGGCCCAGGTGTTTTGTTTTCCAGTTCGGATCGTGGCCATTCTTTCCCTTCTTTTGGGATCTGATGGTCCAGGGTTGCCCTTGCTGAGTTAAGTCCGAGAATAGGGTTAGAAACCCTCATTCTTCTCCAAGCAATCTCTTTCTAAGATCTAGAGAGAGGTGAGAGCAACAGCTACCAGCAGCTATATATTCTACTTCTGCAGTTGATGTGGACACAGAGGTTTGTTTTTTACAAAACCAGGACACAAGCCTATCATCAAGGAATTGGCATGTTCCTGTGGTGCTTTTTCTGTCCACTCTACATCCAGCATAGTCAGCATCAGAAAATCCAGTTAAATCAAATTCTGACTCTGATGGATATAGAAGTCCTAGATTTGGACAACCCTTTATATATCTCAAAATTCTTTAAAGTAAAATATAGTGAGATTCTATAGGGTTCACTTGGAACCTAGCACAAATGCATGTAGCAAACATAATGTCTGGCCTACTTGCTGTAAGATATAATAGGGACCCAACAATGGCCCTATACAACTTCTGATCAACAAACTTTCCATGCTCATTAGAATCTATCACAACATTTGCAGCCATAGGTGTCTTTATGGCTGAGGCATCACACATCCCAAATCTTTTAATAAGCTCTTTAGCATATTTGGATTGGGAGATGAAGATACCATCAGATGATTGTTTCACTTGGATACCAAGGAAATATGAAAGTTCACTCATGTTGCTCATCTCGAACTTTGAATGCATAAGGTTAGAAAACCTTTTGCATAGTTTGGGATTAGTTGAACCAAATATGATATCATCTACATAAATTTGTACTAATAAAATTTTATCTTTATGATGCTTAATGAAAAGAGTCCTATCTACAATGCCTCTAGAAAATTTATGCTCTAATAAGAAGCTTGCTAAGGTCTCATACCAAGCTCTTGGAGCTTGCTTTAAACCATAGATAGCTTTATGCAATCTAAAGACATGAGAAGGATGTGTTGGAGAGATAAAACCTGGAGGTTGTTTAACATAAACCTCTTCTTTAAGATTTCCATTCAGGAAAGCACTCTTGACATCCATCTGATAGAATTTGAACTTCTTTAATGCAGCATATGCAAGGAAAATTCTTATAGCCTCAAGTCTTGCAATAGGAGCAAATGTTTGATCATAATCAATGCCTTCATCCTGCCTATAGCCTTGGGCTACTAGCCTTGTCTTGTTCCTCATTATGTTGCCTTCTGCATCCAACTTATTTCTGAATACCCATTTGGTTCCAATGACTAGGTAGTCTTTGGGCCTAGGAACCAATTCCCAAACTCTACATCTCTCAAATTGATTGAGCTCCTCTTGCATTGCAATAATCCAGTGGGGATCTTGTTCTGCATCTTTAATGGATTGGGGCTCAAATTGAGAGAGGAAACAAGCAAACATCAAGTTAGGGTTGAGTTGATGCCTTGTTTGCACACCGCTGAAATGTCTCCAATCACTTGAGATCTGTGGTTAGCTCTAAGTGTGACAAAATCAGTGGGAGGAGCTGGTTGGGCAACACTTTGGGGGCTAAATTCCTCTTGTGGAATTTCATTAGCTGTTGGAAAGGGCTCAGTCACTTCTGTGCTTTCTTCTTCACTATCTTCTTCAACTTGTGGAGAAGGATGCATTGGAGCCTCTTGGGTGAGGCTTAGTTCATCCAATCTCTCACACAAGTGAGGTACCTACAAAGTGCTATTAGTAGAAATATCTTTCTCCTTATAAGACATGTTAGCCTCATCAAAAGCCACATGTATTGATTCCTCAATTTTTAAAGAAGATTTATTAAATACCCTATGTTGGGTACATTGGTCAAATCTACCTGATTTGAAGAAGCCTCACCCAACTCAATGATATACATGATAATGTATTTGATGTATGTTTGAGTTACTTGTGCAGGTTAAGAAATCACTGGACTGAAGCAAAAAGTTTCTAAGTCCATGTGTCGACACCCAGAGGGAAAGTGTCGACACTTAAGAAAGCTTGTGTCGACACCCAGACAAGCAGTGTCGACACTTGGAGTCATTGTGTCGACACCTGGGATGCAGAGTCGACACCAGACAGAAAGTGTCGACACTTGGAGCTGTGTCGACACTCAGTGAAGAAAAGTGCAGATAGAAAGTGTCGACACAAGGAGCTGTGTCGACACCCAGTGAAGCTGTGTCTACACCAGAAAGTGTCGACACTTGGAGCTTTGTCGACACTCAGCAAAAGTCTGCAGAGACTAAGTTAAAGTGTCGACACCCAACACAATGTGTCGACACTATGCAGAAGAGTCAGCACTTGAAGTAAGTGTCGACACCCAGCACAATGTGTCGACACTCAACAAAAGAGTCAGCATTTGAAGTATGTGTCGACACCCAGAACAATGTGTCGAAACACAGCTGAAGACTCAACACTGGAAGAAAGTGTCGACACATGGAGCTGTGTCGACACTTAGCAAAGAACAGAAAGAACAACAAATTATTCTAAGTACAAGTGTCGACACTATGGGAATGTGTCGACACTCAACTGAAGTCTCAACAACAAGAAGGTTTGTCGACACAAGGAGCTGTGTCGACACTCAGCAAGATTCAACATAGAATACTATGTGTCGACACCAAGAAGCAGTGTCGACACTTGACAGATTCAACACAAGAAGATGTGTCGACACAAAGGAGATGTGTCGACACATAGAAGAATTCAGCAAAAGCTAGAAGAACAAGTACTTGTGTCGACACGCAATTTCAGTGTCGACACATGAAGAAGAATCTGTGTCGAGACATACAAGGATATGTGTCGACACCTTGTAGACTTGTGTCGACACTTACAAAGCATGTGTCGACACTTGGTCTATAAGTGTCGACACTTAAAGACAGAAACTCTCGACACTTTCAGACAGTTAGAGAATTTCAAGAAATGACTGGATGATTTGACAGCTGCCGTTCCAGCCGGTCTACAGCACCTGTCAGAGATATCAGAAGTCAGTTATGGACCGGTCCAGCCGGTTACCATGAAAAAAGCCTATAAATAGGCACCTACAGTTTACAGAAACTGTTGTTCAGAGTTGTTGAAGTTGTTGATCAGATTATTGTTGAAGTAATTATTATAGTGGTACAAAGAGTATCAACACAAGAAGATCTAGTTCAAGTGCAGATCTAAGAAGTTGGAGAGAGAGGGCTCCATCCAAGAAATCAGCCTTTGGAACAAGGCTGAGAAGAAGGATTCAGATTCAGTCTGGATCTTAAGTGGCAGAGGTCAAGGAACAACTGCAGAGGATTTAGTCTTATTCAGTTCTACTCAAGAAGCTTTGAAGAAAGCTAAGTCAGGGTGAATCCAGCTGAGTTCTTCCAAGAACTCATCAAGAATCTCTCAACTCCCCTCCTTTAATTCTGAGTTGTAGAGTTATTATTTGTATTACATTTTTAACTTGTAGGATCCATTGGATCTGAGTGAATTGTAAGCCTGTATTTATAAAGGCTGAGGGTAGGGCTTGTTAGCCTGAGTGTAGGAGATAGAGATCTCTGAGTGTAGGCCTTGTTGGCTGAGTGTAGGCCTTGGTTGGCTGAGTGTAGGCCTTGATTGGCTAAGTGTAGGCTTTGGGATAAAGCTGAGTTGTAAGGCTTTGGGCCTGAGGTATAGGAACCAATTTGGGTTCTGAGACAGTGGAGAAGTTTGGCCGAATCTAGTACACTGCTAGATAGGCGAAGGGGGAAAGTGGATGTACCCATATCTTGGGGAACCACTATAAAACACTGTGTGCTGTGCTGTGATTGTGCTGTATATTAGCTGTGTATGTTTTGTTATTGCTGTTTGCTGTGCAAAAGTAGTTAGAAATCTGTGATATAACTGTTTGGCTGCCAACAAAGTTAGAAAAGGATTAGGTCACCTATTCACCCCCCCCCCCTCTAGGTGTTTAGGTACCATATCTTTCAAGTGGTATCAGAGCCAGGTTCCTCAAAACAAGAACTAATAGTCTGAGGAGATCCTGTTTGACAGATTCAGTGTTGGCACAACACAGATTCAAGAAATTCAAGAAAATCAAGAAACATGGGGTCCTATGAGAATCACAAGGAATTGGGTTCCATGAAATTACCCATATGCATGAAGGAGATCTTTGGGATCTGGAAAGAAAGGGTAAGGCTATTTATGGAGGCCTCAGACCCTAGAATCTACATCACAGTAAAGGAAGGGCCTTATGTGCCTATCAAGATTTCAGTTCTAGATGCAAACCAGAGAACTCCAAAGGATTTCTCTGAGATGACTAAGGATGAAATTGTCCTGGCCACCATGGACAAGAGGGCACAGAACATAATAGTGAGTGCCATTGATGATGCAACTTTTCAGAACTTAATTCACTGTAAAACAGCAAAAGAGATGTGGGATACTCTCATTGTTTATATGGAAGGTTCTGAAGAAGTTAGGCAAGATAGGAAGTCCTTGCTAAATCAGGAGTATGAAAGCTTTAGGCAAGGAAAGGGTGATATCATCACTGAGTGCTATAAGAAATTTTACAGAATAGTTAATGAACTCATGTCTTATGGAAGAGAGTTCAGTAACTATGAACTAAATGACAAGTTCCTAAGGTCCCTAACCAAAGATTGGGACACCAAGATCTGTGCCATAAGAGAAATGGCTAAGTTGGGGGAAATTTCTCCTCCCACACTGTTTGGCAAGCTATTGTCTTATGAAATGCAGTTAACAGTGAGAAAAGAGGAGGAGAAATCAACAAGGACTGAGCACAAAGAAAGAACTGTTGCTTTCAAGACAGAAGTTCCCAGAAAGTGCAGGAATAAGTCTTCAACTCCACCTCCAGAGGTAGTTGAATCAGAGTCTGATGAGTCTGTCAGCACAAAGTCTAAGAGCAGTGAAAGTGATGAAGACTTTGCTGCTTTCACTAGACACTTTCAGAAGTTTTTGAAAAAGAAACAGTGGAGGTAAAGGCCTTCTACATCACAAGGAAAGGAAGACTCTTATCAGAAAAAGAGGTCTTCAAAGAATGACAAGAAAAGGACAAAATCAAGCAAGGCAACTGGTTCAAAGATTGTTTGTTATTGCTGCAATAGACAGGGCCATGTTATTGCAGATTGTCCAGAGAAGAGAAAGGAATCTGGTGACAAGAAAAAGACTCACTTCAAAGGGAAGAAAGAAAAGTCTTTTGTTGCTAAGAAGGAGAAGACTCTATCAGATATCTCTTCTTCAGAAACTGAGTCTGAGGCTGAAGCCTACATAGGGCTGTTTGCTGAAGAAGAAGAGGAAGAATTCATGCAGATCTTGGAGTCAATTTATGAACAAGAAGACAGTCATTGCCAAGGGCTAATGACATTGACAGAAAGTGCCAAAATCCTGGAGCATCCAGGACCCAGTCAGGTACAAAGTTCAAGTTTAAATTCATTTTCTTGTTCTAGTTCAGATTCAGATTCTTCTTCATCAAGTGATGAGAATGTATCTGAGTCTGAGGATGATATTCATCAACTTATAGATGAATATAGAGTGCTGTTGCAAGCTTACAATAAAAGCAAGTCCCTTGCCAAAAGTCAGGCAAAGGAAATTGCTGATCTTAAAGCCGCTGCAACAGATTTTGAGAAGCAATTTGATCAAAAACTGAATGAGATAGCCAGGCTGAAACACATAACAGTGATTCAGATGGGAACTATCACTTTTAAGAATTATCAAATTAAGTGTCTGGAGAACAATCTTCAGAAGGAGAAGGACTTGGTTGCTAGGTTTTCTAAACCTAAGTCAGTGTTACCCATAATTGATGAATTTGTTCATCACAAGGGTAAAGCTGGACTGGGCTTTGTTAGACCTGCAGGGACTGAGCAGTCCAAGTATAAGTCCAAGGGCAAAGCCCCAACATTCAACAAGCCTGTTGTAGTCAAGACAGCCAAGGCAGTACCTAAGCAAAGGTACAATAAATTTGAATGTTGGTGCTGTGGCAAAGTTGGCCATTTTGCAGTAGACTGTTGGCACAATGTGAGTGCCAAAGTGAGTTCCAAACTACCTGTTGGAAAGCCAGTAGGTAGGTTTGTCAAATTGCAAACTAACAATCACCAAGGACCCAAGAATACTTTGGGTTCTAAGGTTCACTAATTTGTTTTGCAGGTGAGTCCAAGTGGCCATACCCCTACATGGTACTTGGACAGTGGATGTTCCAGACATATGACTGGAACTAGGGGACTACTGAAGGACTACATTCCAATCAAAAATGGTCCTAAAGTGACCTTTGGTGGTTCTGAAAAAGGAATCATCAAAGGGTTTGGTAACATTTCTTCAAACTTAGTTACCATTACTCAAGTGACTTATGTTAAAGGGTTGAAACACAACCTAATAAGTATAAGTCAATTAAGTGATGTAGGGTATGACATCTCATTTGTTAAAAATGGTTGTCATATCAAGAGGTCAAGTGATCAAGAGATCATTTTGACAGGTTATAGGAAGAGGAATGTCTACTGCCTAGACATTATGATTGAGAACAATGGTTCTCCAGTTTGTCTTGTAGCTGATGAGACAGTCTCTCATTGTGTCAAATGGCACAAGAGGCTAGCCCATCTTAACTACAAGACTATTAGCAAACTCTTTAGCAAAGAGTTAGTGAGGAATGGTCCTCAAGTTAAGTGTGTCAAAGATGGTATTTGCTCAGCTTGTCAAAAGGACAAGCAGACTAAATCCACCTTTAAAAGCATAGAAAACAAAGATGTTGTGAGGTGTTTGTACCTCTTGCATTTGGATCTCTTTGGTCCAATGCCAGTTCACAGCTTAGGTAGGAAGGTCTATACCCTTGTAGTTGTAGATGACTACTCAAGGTTTTCCTGGGTGTTCTTCTTAAGACAGAAATCTGAAACACCTAGTGTCTTCTACAGCTTTGTCAAGCAAATTCAGAATGAACTAAATAGTACTGTGGTCAAAATTAGAAGGGACCATGGTACTGAGTTTCAGTCTGAAAGCATGACAAAACTATGTGAAGACTTTGGGATATTTCAAGAATTCTCTTCACCTAGAACACCTCAGCAAAATGGCATTGCTGAGAGGAAGAATAGAACATTGATAGAGGCTGGTAGAACCCTATTGAGTGATACATCACTGCTAGAGTATTTCTGGGCTGAAGCAGTTAACACTGCATGCCATGTTATAAATAGGGCTACCATCACTAAAAGGCTTAACAAGACCCCCTATGAAGTAGTGAAAGGCAGGAAACCAAACCTATCCTATTTTAGGATCTTTGGTTGTAAATGCTACATACTTAACAATGGGAAGTCTTACTTAACTAAGTTTGCTGCCAAGTCCCAAGAGGGAATTTTTGTTGGGTACAGCAATAATAGTAAGGCTTATAGAGTCTACAACTTCACTACACAAGTTGTAGAGGAGACTGTACATGTAGTTTTTGATGAGACTAAACTTATTAATAATGAGTTGTCTAGTAGTGTATGCAGCCCCACAGGTTTAACAAAGAAAATGGACAAGCTTACTATAGAAGAAGAACCTGCTGCAAGACAGCAAGTTGAGGAGAGTAGCTGTTGTCCAGGGGGAGAACTACATGTGCCAGTTGCTGAAGAAATACAAGGTGTACAGCATGAAGCAGATGCTGAAGAGGTTCAATCAGAAGTTAGGATGCCTCCAGCCAATAGGAATCTTAGAGATCATCCAGTAGAGCAGATTATTGGAGATCCAAGACAAGGAGTTCAAACCAGAAGCAGATACATGAATGCAGCAATCTACTCTAGCTTTTTGTCTCAAGTTGAACCTAAAAGATTTGAAGAAGCAATACAAGATCCACAATGGACTGAAGCAAGGCAAGAAGAGCTTAATCAGTTCAAGAGGTGCAAGGTTTGGGAACTTGTTCCTAAACCTAAAGACCACAATATAATAGGAGTTAAGTGGATCTACAGAAATAAGATGGATGAACAAGGGGTCATCATTAAGAATAAAGCTAGACTGGTTGCTAAAGGATATAGGCAAGAAGAAGGTATTGACTTTAATCAAACCTTTGCTCCAGTAGCCAGACTGGAAGCCATAAGGATGTTCTTGGCCTATGCAACCTATCAAGGATTCAAGGTATACCAAATGGATGTCAAGTCAGCATTCCTAAATGGTAATTTGAAAGAAGAAGTCTATGTGGAGCAGCCGTCAGGTTTTGTTGATCCAACTCTACCTCATCATGTCTATAGACTTAGGAAATCTTTGTATGGGTTAAAGCAAGCTCCTAGAGCTTGGTATGAAACCCTATCTAGTTTCCTCATTGAGAACAAGTTTTCAAGGGGGAAAATAGATAGGACTCTATTCCTTAGGGAATCTAGAGGCAAAGTCATACTTGTCCAAATATATGTAGATGACATTATATTTGGGTCTACTGAAAGCAGCCTTTGCAAAAAGTTTGCAAAACTTATGCAAGGTCAGTTTGAGATGAGTAGTATGGGAGAGCTGAAGTTTTTCTTGGGTCTCCAAGTTAAACAGACTGAGAGTGGTTTGTCCATTTGTCAGTCAAAGTTCACCCTAGAACTCACCCAAATAGGGGGAGATTGTTGGATCCCTAGTTTATTTGGGATAGGTTCACTAATTTAGGATGTGACCCAACATGTATAGCCAGGGTCAAATTTGTGTCCTAGAGTCTAGGTCAAGTCCTTAGAGTCAACATCAGATGGACCAGCTATCAACAAGACCATCAGAGACTCAAGACTTAGAAGATATCAAGACTAAGTAAAATGAGTTCGACGTTCGTCGAACTCAGGTCGACGAAAGGAGTTCTCAGCTCGACGATCTTAAGATAGTTCTCTGAGCTGAGCTCGATGATCTACATTCTCTGGTCAACGAAAATTGGGATACTTCAACAAACTGGAGATAGGGTAACTCCAGATTATTCTAAGTCCAACTTCAAGCTTTGGTCGACGAACAAGATTCTGAGCTCGACGAACTTGGACCTCAAGTTCACAACTTCTCAGGTCGACGAAGTCAACTTCTCAGGACGACGAAGTCAACTTCTCAGGTCGACGAACTCAGTACTCTACTCGACGAATTCTGGAATCAGAAGATTTGTGTCGACACTTAGGGCATGTGTTGACACCAACTTATGTCGACACCAGAAGATTTGTGTCGACACCAAGATTAATCAGTCGACACACACCTATGTCGACACCATAAGTTTCATGTCGACACACAGAATATCAGTCAACACAAAATACTTGATTAAGTCCAGATTTGTTGCTGAACTCCAGTCGACGAATGCAATTGTCAGCTCGACGAACTTCAGACAGAAAAGGCAAAGGTTCTGAAGCATGCAAGTTCTGTTATAAGCTCGACGAACTTGGAACTCAGCTCGACGAACAGAGGTTGTCTGGTCGACGAATACAAAGTCTCAGTTCGATGAACTAGTAACTCAGCTCGATGAATTCTGTTATTCGCTCGACGATTCCAAACTTAGCCATTTCCGGCATTCAATCCTCACCCAAATGCAATAATTCCTGATAGATTAAATGCTCAAACATTCTCTGAATGTAGCTGTTAGAGGAAGCATTAATTACAGTCTTCTTCAGGAATATTACTTGCAGATTTTCCACGGGACAGTTGAGGAAATGATTAAATGCCGATTATTCTCAAGGCGTCAGCATTAATTACAGAGGATTCAAATTTTTGAAAAGATATAGAAGAAAACAAGATCGACAATCAGAGAGAGAGAACAAGAAGAATACTCTCAGTCAGAAAGATAGAGATACATACAGACTGACAGAAATATTTGCATAGAACAACAGAAAAGCTTCACACAAGCAGTTCATACTAAAGCTCACAGTGACAGGCAGTGATCATCATATAGAAGAAGAAGAACAATCATACTATATCAAGAGTCTTCTTCTTCAATATTCTCTCCAGGACTTCCAAGGACAACAGATTCAAACCAGTCAAGAAGATCCTGCATCACTGCTTGTCAAGAACTCTGATTGAAGACCTATCACCCTGTGCAAAGCTTCCAAGCCTGAACCCCTTTCAATCTCAGGGGGAGCTTTGACAACATCTTTGAATCCACATAGTCTTCTCAGTTGTATATTGAGAAAGAGAAGACTTCCATCACTCTCTTCCCCCTCTTGTATAAAGGGTTGTCATCTCCCTTCAAAAGTGATTCCTGGTTGCAAGTCACCTGATCAAAAGACTTGAGTTGGTTTTTGGGGACCTGATCAAAACCCATTGGTGTCAGACACCTGATCAAAAACCTGAGTGGATTCCTACCAAGGGTGGTAGAAGAGTGGACTACCCATATTTGGGGAACCACTATAAATTTCTTGTGTCGTCTGGTTGCTTATCTTTTCTTTTTGTTCTTGTTGTGTGGGTGTGATTAGGATTATTACTTTTTGTTTTCCAGTTTCTTAATCACTGCACATTTTCAGTTTACAGCAAAAGCTGTAACAACCCCTGTATTGGGACCTAACAAATTTTTCAATATACTTTATTCACCCCCCTCTAGAGTATTGTAGACCTAACCCTCACTTTCATACCTCTTCTTGCTTTTTGAAAATTTCGGGACGAAATTCTTTTAAGGGGGAGAGAGTTGTAACGCCCCAAAATTTGAAAGAAGGACGAGCAGCGTCGAGAGCCATTTTAGGTCTTGGTGAGGGTCACACGGCCAAGGACACGGGCATGTCCATGGCCGTGTAGTACCAGGTTCGTGGAGATCCTGGGAAGTCGATGATTTTTCGCTCAGTTCGTCGACTAGTGGGGGACGCCCTCCGACACGCCAGTGTCGGAGCTCGTGTCACAGGCGTGTTCTCTCGAGTGTCGGCACAGAGGTGTCGACTTGGTGGTGTCAACACAATGGTGTCGACACTTAGGAGGTGTCAACACAGGCAGGGAACACGGCCTAGGACACAGGCGTGTCCAGGGCCGTGTCAAGCGTGTTCGACAAATTCCTGCGAGTTCGAACACGGCCTGAGACACGGGTGTGTCCCAGGCCGTGTCCTTCTCAGGTTGTGAGACGGGACTTGTGTGGGGTTGGACACGGCCTGGAGCCCATGCATGTTTAGGTTGGACACGACCGTGTCAAAAGTGGCACGGGCGTGTCAAGGACCCGTGTCCTGTTTTGGGTGCGACGGTTTCGGCGTCGATTGGAGAACACGGCCTTGGACACGGGCGTGTCACAAGTCATGTTCGGCCCAGGTGTTTTGTTTTCCAGTTCGGATCGTGGCCATTCTTTCCCTTCTTTTGGGATCTGATGGTCCAGGGTTGCCCTTGCTGAGTTAAGTCCGAGAATAGGGTTAGAAACCCTCATTCTTCTCCAAGCAATCTCTTTCTAAGATCTAGAGAGAGGTGAGAGCAACAGCTACCAGCAGCTATATATTCTACTTCTGCAGTTGATGTGGACACAGAGGTTTGTTTTTTACAAAACCAGGACACAAGCCTATCATCAAGGAATTGGCATGTTCCTGTGGTGCTTTTTCTGTCCACTCTACATCCAGCATAGTCAGCATCAGAAAATCCAGTTAAATTAAATTCTGACTCTGATGGATATAGAAGTCCTAGATTTGGAGAACCCTTTATATATCTCAAAATTCTTTAAAGTAAAATATAGTGAGATTCTATAGGGTTCACTTGGAACCTAGCACAAATGCATGTAGCAAACATAATGTCTGGCCTACTTGCTGTAAGATATAATAGGGACCCAACAATGGCCCTATACAACTTCTGATCAACAAACTTTCCATGCTCATTAGAATCTATCACAACATTTGCAGCCATAGGTGTCTTTATGGCTGAGGCATCACACATCCCAAATCTTTTAATAAGCTCTTTAGCATATTTGGATTGGGAGATGAAGATACCATCAGATGATTGTTTCACTTGGATACCAAGGAAATATGAAAGTTCACTCATGCTGCTCATCTCGAACTTTGAATGCATAAGGTTAGAAAACCTTTTGCATAGTTTGGGATTAGTTGAACCAAATATGATATCATCTACATAAATTTGTACTAATAAAATTTTATCTTTATGATGCTTAATGAAAAGAGTCCTATCTACAATGCCTCTAGAAAATTTATGCTCTAATAAGAAGCTTGCTAAGGTCTCATACCAAGCTCTTGGAGCTTGCTTTAAACCATAGATAGCTTTATGCAATCTAAAGACATGAGAAGGATGTGTTGGAGAGATAAAACCTGGAGGTTGTTTAACATAAACCTCTTCTTTAAGATTTCCATTCAGGAAAGCACTCTTGACATCCATCTGATAGAATTTGAACTTCTTTAATGCAGCATATGCAAGGAAAATTCTTATAGCCTCAAGTCTTGCAATAGGAGCAAATGTTTGATCATAATCAATGCCTTCATCCTGCCTATAGCCTTGGGCTACTAGCCTTGTCTTGTTCCTCATTATGTTGCCTTCTGCATCCAACTTATTTCTGAATACCCATTTGGTTCCAATGACTAGGTAGTCTTTGGGCCTAGGAACCAATTCCCAAACTCTACATCTCTCAAATTGATTGAGCTCCTCTTGCATTGCAATAATCCAGTGGGGATCTTGTTCTGCATCTTTAATGGATTGGGGCTCAAATTGAGAGAGGAAACAAGCAAACATCAAGTTAGGGTTGAGTTGATGCCTTGTTTGCACACCGCTGAAATGTCTCCAATCACTTGAGATCTGTGGTTAGCTCTAAGTGTGACAAAATCAGTGGGAGGAGCTGGTTGGGCAACACTTTGGGGGCTAAATTCCTCTTGTGGAATTTCATTAGCTGTTGGAAAGGGCTCAGTCACTTCTGTGCTTTCTTCTTCACTATCTTCTTCAACTTGTGGAGAAGGATGCATTGGAGCCTCTTGGGTGAGGCTTAGTTCATCCAATCTCTCACACAAGTGAGGTACCTACAAAGTGCTATTAGTAGAAATATCTTTCTCCTTATAAGACATGTTAGCCTCATCAAAAGCCACATGTATTGATTCCTCAATTTTTAAAGAAGATTTATTAAATACCCTATGTTGGGTACATTGGTCAAATCTACCTGATTTGAAGAAGCCTCACCCAACTCAATGATATACATGATAATGTATTTGATGTATGTTTGAGTTACTTGTGCAGGTTAAGAAATCACTGGACTGAAGCAAAAAGTTTCTAAGTCCATGTGTCGACACCCAGAGGGAAAGTGTCGACACTTAAGAAAGCTTGTGTCGACACCCAGACAAGCAGTGTCGACACTTGGAGTCATTGTGTCGACACCTGGGATGCAGAGTCGACACCAGACAGAAAGTGTCGACACTTGGAGCTGTGTCGACACTCAGTGAAGAAAAGTGCAGACAGAAAGTGTCGACACAAGGAGCTGTGTCGACACCCAGTGAAGCTGTGTCTACACCAGAAAGTGTCGACACTTGGAGCTTTGTCGACACTCAGCAAAAGTCTGCAGAGACTAAGTTAAAGTGTCGACACCCAACACAATGTGTCGACACTATGCAGAAGAGTCAGCACTTGAAGTAAGTGTCGACACCCACCACAATGTGTCGACACTCAACAGAAGAGTCAGCATTTGAAGTATGTGTCGACACCCAGAACAATGTGTCGAAACACAGCTGAAGACTCAACACTGGAAGAAAGTGTCGACACATGGAGCTGTGTCGACACTTAGCAAAGAACAGAAAGAACAACAAATTATTCTAAGTACAAGTGTCGACACTATGGGAATGTGTCGACACTCAACTGAAGTCTCAACAACAAGAAGGTTTGTCGACACAAGGAGCTGTGTCGACACTCAGCAAGATTCAACATAGAATACTATGTGTCGACACCAAGAAGCAGTGTCGACACTTGACAGATTCAACACAAGAAGATGTGTCGACACAAAGGAGATGTGTCGACACATAGAAGAATTCAGCAAAAGCTAGAAGAACAAGTACTTGTGTCGACACTCAATTTTAGTGTCGACACATGAAGAAGAATCTGTGTCGAGACATACAAGGATATGTGTCGACACCTTGTAGACTTGTGTCGACACTTACAAAGCATGTGTCGACACTTGGTCTATAAGTGTCGACACTTAAAGACAGAAACTCTCGACACTTTCAGACAGTTAGAGAATTTCAAGAAATGACTGGATGATTTGACAGCTGCCGTTCCAGCCGGTCTACAGAACCTGTCAGAGATATCAGAAGTCAGTTATGGACCGGTCCAGCCGGTTACCATGAAAAAAGCCTATAAATAGGCACCTACAGTTTACAGAAACTGTTGTTCAGAGTTGTTGAAGTTGTTGATCAGATTATTGTTGAAGTAATTATTATAGTGGTACAAAGAGTATCAACACAAGAAGATCTAGTTCAAGTGCAGATCTAAGAAGTTGGAGAGAGAGGGCTCCATCCAAGAAATCAGCCTTTGGAACAAGGCTGAGAAGAAGGATTCAGATTCAGTCTGGATCTTAAGTGGCAGAGGTCAAGGAACAACTGCAGAGGATTTAGTCTTATTCAGTTCTACTCAAGAAGCTTTGAAGAAAGCTAAGTCAGGGTGAATCCAGCTGAGTTCTTCCAAGAACTCATCAAGAATCTCTCAACTCCCCTCCTTTAATTCTGAGTTGTAGAGTTATTATTTGTATTACATTTTTAACTTGTAGGATCCATTGGATCTGAGTGAATTGTAAGCCTGTATTTATAAAGGCTGAGGGTAGGGCTTGTTAGCCTGAGTGTAGGAGATAGAGATCTCTGAGTGTAGGCCTTGTTGGCTGAGTGTAGGCCTTGGTTGGCTGAGTGTAGGCCTTGATTGGCTGAGTGTAGGCTTTGGGATAAAGCTGAGTTGTAAGGCTTTGGGCCTGAGGTATAGGAACCAATTTGGGTTCTGAGACAGTGGAGAAGTTTGGCCGAATCTAGTACACTGCTAAATAGGCGAAGGGGGAAAGTGGATGTACCCATATCTTGGGGAACCACTATAAAACACTGTGTGCTGTGCTGTGATTGTGCTGTAGATTAGCTGTGTATGTTTTGTTATTGCTGTTTGCTGTGCAAAAGTAGTTAGAAATCTGTGATATAACTGTTTGGCTGCCAACAAAGTTAGAAAAGGATTAGGTCACCTATTCACCCCCCCCCCTATAGGTGTTTAGGTACCATATCTTTCAAGTGGTATCAGAGCCAGGTTCCTCAAAATAAGAACTAATAGTCTGAGGAGATCCTGTTTGACAGATTCAGTGTTGGCACAACACAGATTCAAGAAATTCAAGAAAATCAAGAAACATGGGGTCCTATGAGAATCACAAGGAATTGGGTTCCATGAAATTACCCATATGCAGGAAGGAGATCTTTGGGATCTGGAAAGAAAGGGTAAGGCTATTTATGGAGGCCTCAGACCCTAGAATCTACATCACAGTAAAGGAAGGGCCTTATGTAGTATCAAGATTTCAGTTCTAGATGCAAACCAGAGAACTCCAAAGGATTTCTCTGAGATGACTAAGGATGAAATTGTCCTGGCCACCATGGACAAGAGGGCACAGAACATAATAGTGAGTGCCATTGATGATGCAACTTTTCAGAACTTAATTCACTGTAAAACAGCAAAAGAGATGTGGGATACTCTCATTATTTATATGGAAGGTTCTGAAGAAGTTAGGCAAGATAGGAAGTCCTTGCTAAATCAGGAGTATGAAAGCTTTAGGCAAGGAAAGGGTGATAGCATCACTGAGTGCTATAAGAAATTTTACAGAATAGTTAATGAACTCATGTCTTATGGAAGAGAGTTCAGTAACTATGAACTAAATGACAAGTTCCTAAGGTCCCTAACCAAAGATTGGGACACCAAGATCTGTGCCATAAGAGAAATGGCTAAGTTGGGGGAAATTCCTCCTCCCACACTGTTTGGCAAGCTATTGTCTTATGAAATGCAGTTAATAGTGAGAAAAGAGGAGGAGAAATCAACAAGGACTGAGCACAAAGAAAGAACTGTTGCTTTCAAGACAGAAGTTCCCAGAAAGTGCAGGAATAAGTCTTCAACTCCACCTCCAGAGGTAGTTGAATCAGAGTCTGATGAGTCTGTCAGCACAAAGTCTAAGAGCAGTGAAAGTGATGAAGACTTTGCTGCTTTCACTAGACACTTTCAGAAGTTTTTGAAAAAGAAACAGTGGAGGTCAAGGCCTTCTACATCACAAGGAAAGGAAGACTCTTATCAGAAAAAGAGGTCTTCAAAGAATGACAAGAAAAGGACAAAATCAAGCAAGGCAACTGGTTCAAAGATTGTTTGTTATTCCTGCAATAGACAGGGCCATGTTATTGCAGATTGTCCAGAGAAGAGAAAGGAATCTGGTGACAGGAAAAAGACTCACTTCAAAGGGAAGAAAGAAAAGTCTTTTGTTGCTAAGAAGGAGAAGACTCTATCAGATATCTCTTCTTCAGAAACTGAGTCTGAGGCTGAAGCCTACATAGGGCTGTTTGCTGAAGAAGAAGAGGAAGAATTCATGCAGATCTTGGAGTCAATTTATGAACAAGAAGACAGTCATTGCCAAGGGCTAATGGCATTGACAGAAAGTGCCAAAATCCTGGAGCATCCAGGACCCAGTCAGGTACAAAGTTCAAGTTTAAATTCATTTTCTTGTTCTAGTTCAGATTCAGATTCTTCTTCATCAAGTGATGAGAATATATCTGAGTCTAAGGATGATATTCATCAACTTATAGATGAATATAGAGTGTTGTTGCAAGCTTACAATAAAAGCAAGTCCCTTGCCAAAAGTCAGGCAAAGGAAATTGCTGATCTTAAAGCCGCTGCAACAGATTTTGAGAAGCAATTTGATCAAAAACTGAATGAGATAGCCAGGCTGAAACACATAACAGTGATTCAGATGGGAACTATCACTTTTAAGAATTATCAAATTAAGTGTCTGGAGAACAATCTTCAGAAGGAGAAGGACTTGGTTGCTAGGTTTTCTAAACCTAAGTCAGTGTTACCCATAATTGATGAATTTGTTCATCACAAGGGTAAAGCTGGACTGGGCTTTGTTAGACCTGCAGGGACTGAGCAGTCCAAGTATAAGTCCAAGGGCAAAGCCCCAACATTCAACAAGCCTGTTGTAGTCAAGACAGCCAAGGCAGTACCTAAGCAAAGGTACAATAAATTTGAATGTTGGTGCTGTTGCAAAGTTGGCCATTTTGCAGTAGACTGTTGGCACAATGTGAGTGCCAAAGTGAGTTCCAAACTACCTGTTGGAAAGCCAGTAGGTAGGTTTGTCAAATTGCAAACTAACAATCACCAAGGACCCAAGAATACTTTGGGTTCTAAGGTTCACTAATTTGTTTTGCAGGTGAGTCCAAGTGGCCATACCCCTACATGGTACTTGGACAGTGGATGTTCCAGACATATGACTGGAACTAGGGGACTACTGAAGGACTACATTCCAATCAAAAATGGTCCTAAAGTGACCTTTGGTAGTTCTGAAAAAGGAATCATCAAAGGGTTTGGTAACATTTCTTCAAACTTAGTTACCATTACTCAAGTGGCTTATGTTAAAGGGTTGAAACACAACCTAATAAGTATAAGTCAATTAAGTGATGTAGGGTATGACATCTCATTTGTTAAAAATGGTTGTCATATCAAGAGGTCAAGTGATCAAGAGATCATTTTGACAGGTTATAGGAAGAGGAATGTCTACTGCCTAGACATTATGATTGAGAACAATGGTTCTCCAGTTTGTCTTGTAGCTGATGAGACAGTCTCTCATTGTGTCAAATGGCACAAGAGGCTAGCCCATCTTAACTACAAGACTATTAGCAAACTCTTTAGCAAAGAGTTAGTGAGGAATGGTCCTCAAGTTAACTGTGTCAAAGATGGTATTTGCTCAGCTTGTCAAAAGGGCAAGCAGACTAAATCCACCTTTAAAAGCATAGAAAACAAAGATGTTGTGAGGTGTTTGTACCTCTTGCATTTGGATCTCTTTGGTCCAATGCCAGTTCACAGCTTAGGTAGGAAGGTCTATACCCTTGTAGTTGTAGATGACTACTCAAGGTTTTCCTGGGTGTTCTTCTTAAGACAGAAATCTGAAACACCTAGTGTCTTCTACAGCTTTGTCAAGCAAATTCAGAATGAACTAAATAGTACTGTGGTCAAAATTAGAAGTGACCATGGTACTGAGTTTCAGTCTGAAAGCATGACAAAACTATGTGAAGACTTTGGGATATTTCAAGAATTCTCTTCACCTAGAACACCTCAGCAAAATGGCATTGCTGAGAGGAAGAATAGAACATTGATAGAGGCTGGTAGAACCCTATTGAGTGATACATCACTGCCAGAGTATTTCTGGGCTGAAGCAGTTAACACTGCATGCCATGTTATAAATAGGGCTACCATCACTAAAAGGCTTAACAAGACCCCCTATGAAGTAGTGAAAGGCAGGAAACCAAACCTATCCTATTTTAGGATCTTTGGTTGTAAATGCTACATACTTAACAATGGGAAGTTTTACTTAACTAAGTTTGCTGCCAAGTCCCAAGAGGGAATTTTTGTTGGGTACAGCAATAATAGTAAGACTTATAGAGTCTACAACTTCACTACACAAGTTGTAGAAGAGACTGTACATGTAGTTTTTGATGAGACTAAACTTATTAATAATGAGTTGTCTAGTAGTGTATGCAGCCCCACAGGTTTAACAAAGAAAATGGACAAGCTTACTATAGAAGAAGAACCTGCTGCAAGATAGCAAGTTGAGGAGAGTAGCTGTTGTCCAGGGGGAGAACTACATGTGCCAGTTGCTGAAGAAATACAAGGTGTACAGCATGAAGCAGATGCTGAAGAGGTTCAATCAGAAGTTAGGATGCCTCCAGCCAATAGGAATCTTAGAGATCATCCAGTAGAGCAGATTATTGGAGATCCAAGACAAGGAGTTCAAACCAGAAGCAGATACATAAATGCAGCAATCTACTCCAGCTTTTTGTCTCAAGTTGAACCTAAAAGATTTGAAGAAGCAATACAAGATCCACAATGGACTGAAGCAATGCAAGAAGAGCTTAATCAGTTCAAGAGGTGCAAGGTTTGGGAACTTGTTCCTAAACCTAAAGACCACAATATAATAGGAGTTAAGTGGATCTACAGGAATAAGATGGATGAACAAGGGGTCATCATTAAGAATAAAGCTAGACTGGTTGCTAAAGGATATAGGCAAGAAGAAGGTATTGACTTTGATCAAACCTTTGCTCTAGTAGCCAGACTGGAAGCCATAAGGATGTTCTTGGCCTATGCAACCTATCAAGGATTCAAGGTATACCAAATGGATGTCAAGTCAGCATTCCTAAATGGTAATTTGAAAGAAGAAGTCTATGTGGAGCAGCCGTCAGGTTTTGTTGATCCAACTCTACCTCATCATGTCTATAGACTTAGGAAAGCTTTGTATGGGTTAAAGCAAGCTCCTAGAGCTTGGTATGAAACCCTATCTAGTTTCCTCATTGAGAACAAGTTTTCAAGGGGGAAAATAGATAGGACTCTATTCCTTAGGGAATCTAGAGGCAAAGTCATACTTGTCCAAATATATGTAGATGACATTATATTTGGGTCTACTGAAAGCAGCCTTTGCAAAAAGTTTGCAAAACTTATGCAAGGTCAGTTTGAGATGAGTAGTATGGGAGAGCTGAAGTTTTTCTTGGGTCTCCAAGTTAAACAGACTGAGAGTGGTTTGTCCATTTGTCAGTCAAAGTTCACCCTAGAACTCATAAGGAAGTATGGTATGGATTCATCCAGTACCATGAAGACTCTTATGGGGTCAAGTATGTCTCTTAGCAAGGATGATACATGGAAACCTGTAGATGAAACCTTGTATAGAGGGATAGTTGGCTCCCTATTATACTTGACTGCTAGTAGACCAGACATCATGTATGCTACATATGTTTGTGCAAGGTATCAAGCCTGCCCTAAAGAGTCTCATTTGACTGCAGTCAAAAGAATATTGAGATATCTAAAGGGCACACCCTATCTAGGCCTCTGGTACCCTAGGAATGGAGATTTTGATCTAACAGGTTATTCAGATGCAGACTTTGCAGGATGCAAAGAGGATAGGAAGAGCACTACTGGAACCTGTCAATTCCTAGGTGGGAGACTAATTTCATGAAGTAGCAAGAAGCAAACCAGTGTGGCTATCTCCACAGCAGAGTCAGAGTATGTGGCTGCAGGAAGTTGCTGTGCTCAACTTCTGTGGATTCAACATCAGCTAGAGGACTATGGATTTCAGGTAAGTAGAACTCCACTTTACTGTGATTCTACAAGTGCTATTTCAATAGCTAATAACCCTGTATCTCATAGTAGAACAAAACATATTGAGATTAAATATCACTTTCTTAGAGAACATGTAGAAAGAGAAGATATTTCACTTGAATATGTTAAAACTGATAATCAGATAGCTGATATGTTTACTAAGCCCATAGAAGAAGCTAAGTTCAATAGATTCAAAATTGAACTAGGAATGATTAGCTTAGACTAAGTTTACAGAATAGAAAATTGGCTAAGTAAAAAGGTGTCGACACATAGACAAGTCTATGTCGACACAGAATAGTGGTGTCGACACTTCAAGAAAAAGGTGTCGACACATCTAGGATGTTGGTGTCGACACTTCAGAGTGTTAGTGTCGACACATGTCAAGTAGGTGTCGACACATCCAATATGGTGTCGACACTTAAGTTTTACTCAGAATTTTTCTAAGTAAAGTCTCGACAATGTGTCGAGTTATGTTGTGTCGACACATAACCAAGTGTCGATACATAAAATCTGTTGACTAAACTTGTGTCGACACATGTGTGTCGAGACATTATAAGTCAGTGTCGACACTTATTGCCAGTGTCGACACATCCTAAGATAGCTGTCCCGCATGTTCATCTTCAAAATTAGACAGGTATGAATAGGGTTCTGTCTTTGTTTGTCGACACGCTTTCAAAGTTTCGAGACCAAAACTATTGTGTCGACACTTCTCTTTTCTAAAGACAAATTCTCCAAACCCTAATGGCTCCTAAGCTTGAGGAGAACATTAACGAGGGCTATGAGCTAGTGCGCTGCGCGTTCGACGATGCAGATGCGGAAATCAAGGCGGTAGTAACCCTAGTCGCCGATTCTGGATTGGAATACTTAGTTTCAGAACCAACAAAGATTTGGAAAAAGGAAGTTCTTGAATTCCTTAATGGAGCTACTGTAGATGAATCTGGATACAGAATCAAATCCAGAGTTCATGGATCTAAGGTCAAGATTTCACCAAAAAGTCTGAGGAAGGTACTCCAGCTACCTAAAACACAAGATAAAGAAGAAGTAACTGCTTCAAAGACCAGGGAAGCTTTAACCTGGTGTGGTCTTGATCCTAAGATGAAGATAGGATCTGTATTCAACAGGAAAGGCATGAATAATCAAGGGAAGTTCATGTCTGAAATTGTAGGAAAAGTCTTACTCAGCAAGACTGGAGGGCATGACAGAGTGTCTGCTTATATGTTTGGAATTATGACTAGAATCATATTCACTCTGAAAACATACTGGTCAATAGTAGTTTTTGACAAGATCAAGGAGAGTCTGAAGAAGCCCAACCTGGGCAGAATACTTAGTCTCTACCTAGCTGGTACCATACCAGAAGTAATGAATACTGCTGCAGGCAGCAAGATAAACCATATGAGGAAAATGGATCAAAGGATCTTTTCCAGATGGGACAGGGTGTTGTCCAAGGAAGTGGCAACCCCAGAGAAGCCAGTTACTGAGAAGGAGATTCCTCCTAAGAAAAAGAGAAAGACAGCTCCTGTGGCACAGGAGTCCTCCAGCAGTTCAGGGAGTGAAGAACAAGTTGTTTTCACTCCTGATGATCAAGAGGAAGTGGCTGCAGAGAAGACCCCTGCTGCTCAAGATATAGCTGAGATCCAGGGGGAGCTGCCTCAAGCTAGCCCCATCCATAGGGATCACAGCCAGGGGGAGCTACCAGTTGTAGAGGAACCATCTACACTGGACAGTGAGCAAGCCACCACCATCATACAAGAGGTACTCACTGACCTAAAAACTTTAGACTATATTATAGAAGATGCTAATTTGTCTGATGATCTTCAGCAAACTCAGCTGAATACTCAAGTTCCAGATGTTGTTTTAGAAGACACATCTGCTGAAGTTCAAGGTGATACTTCTCAAGTGGTGGAAGAACCAAGAACTTCTCCTGCACAGTCTCCACCTGAATATACAATGGAAGATTTGTTTCTAAATCTAGATCAAGAAGATTTTAACATGGACAAGGATGCTGCTGCTGAAGATAAGAGTGTTGCTGCTGAGGGGGAGCAACTGACAGTTCTGGAAGAGCCTTTAAGGCCAGAAAGTGAGAAAGCACCTGATGTGCAAGCTGACAAACCTCCAAGCCCTAAGGAAAGGGCTGAAATAGCCAGCACTTCTGCCTCTGAAGATGAGGAGAGTGCTAGGGCCAAGAAGAAGAAACTCTATGTCTTCAAGAGGAGAAGTCAGAGTTATAAGAAAGCCTTGCAATCCATTGCCCCACAGCCTATAGTTCAGCAAGCACCAACTGCTGATTATAGTGCTTTAATGGTTGCACTACAGATAAAATTGGATGAGCAAAGAAAGGTAATTGAGACATATGTGGATGAAGGGCACAAGACCCTACAGTTTGATCTTGCACAGGAAATAAAGTCTATAAGGTTTGAGATGAATCTCAATAAGAAGGAGATGACAGACTGCTTCCACAAGGGTGGGAATGCAGTGGTGTATTTGGCAACACACCAAGAGAAGATCAAGGCACAGGTAGATGATATAGCATTGAAACAAGGATATGTTCTTGAAAATCAATTAAGAATGAATGACAATTTGACTGAATCCCACAATGCTATAGTCACTGTATTGAAGAACAAGGCTGATGAACCTTCTACATTTACTGATGCTGCTAAAGCTCAATTTGATAAAGTCTTTCAAGAGGAAATTACTGCTGTAAAGACTGCTATCCAAGCCGCCCTGAAGGTCATATCTGAACAACTTCAAAAGCTAAAACCTTACTTTAAAGATGGGATCAGGTACTTGGACAGTCAGATCAGATTCCAGAAGGATGATGTAAGAGATCATGTTGCCCAAGAAGTCATAAAGGGGGAGAGAGTATTAGTCAAAGCGAGCTCTGACCATGCCAAATGGATATCTAACTCCATCAGAGCTACACTGGGCTATCCTCCACTCTGTGATGATGATAATGTTGTTGAATCAGGGATTCAAACTGCATATCTTGGGGGTGAGCAACCAGAGGTAGCTCAAGTGATTTATCCACCTCCAGATTTTGACATGGTTCAAGCAGATGTAAGCACAATGTATAGCCCACCTGAGGGCAAGGACACAGTTCATATTGAGAAGGTTGTTCAACCTATATCTGCAGCTATGCAAGAGGCAGTAGAGAAAGAAGAAGAGACAAGGTTGTCAAAGAAGAGGTTTAGGGAACAAGCGGAACAAAGGCCGAATTTTGAACAGTGGAGCCCTACCTCTAGGAATATAATTTTAACTGCCTGGAAAGCTGCCAAGGACAATGCTCATGAAAGGAACAAGTGGTTCTCTGAAGCAGAATGGAGGAAACATGAAATAAGACAGGAGGCCATTGTTCAATATAGAAGAAAGGCAAATATGGGAAAGCTACCTCCTACTGCAGTGGAGCCTAGCAAGTACTTCCCCAAGCCATACCACTATTTTGAAAGGCAGAAAATCAAAGCAGAAGAGCTGAAGAAGAAGGAATTAAAAGGAAAGAAGCCTGCTGTTGCTGAAACTGCTGAAGCCACTGTCAAAGCTCAAGTCCAATCTGGCAAAGGCATTGTTATCAAAGAACCAGACCAGAAATAGATTAGGAATTGACTTGAAGATTGTTGTAATCTTTTGAATGAAAAACATTTGTGTAAACCATTGAAGATGTATTAGAAAAATGTTAGAACAATATATGATAAATATATTTCATGATTGTTCTGAGAATATGTCTATTTCTTGTTTGTTCTGCAATGTTGAATGTGTATACATGTGTGAAATATTACATGTTTATGTTTACCCTGCTGTTTATAATCTGCTTTACATCATTCTGTAATTTTTAATTATGAATGGTGTATATCATTGACTAAGGGTTATGACTTCTCCAAATAGGGGGAGATTGTTGGGTACATTGGTCAAATGTACCTGATTTGAAGAAGCCTCACTCAACTCAATGATATACATCATAATGTATTTGATGTATGTTTGAGTTACTTGTGCAGGTTAAGAAATCACTGGACTGAAGCAAAAAGTTTCTAAGTCCATGTGTCGACACCCAGAGGGAAAGTGTCGGCACTTAAGAAAGCTTGTGTCGACACCCAGACAAGCAGTGTCGACACTTGGAGTCATTGTGTCGACACCTGGGATGCAGAGTCGACACCAGACAGAAAGTGTCGACACTTGGAGCTGTGTCGACACTCAGTGAAGAAAAGTGCAGACAGAAAGTGTCGACACAAGGAGCTGTGTCGACACCCAGTGAAGCTGTGTCTACACCAGAAAGTGTCGACACTTGGAGCTGTGTCGACACTCAGCAAAAGTCTGCAGAGACTAAGTTAAAGTGTCGACACCCAACACAATGTGTCGACACTATGCAGAAGAGTCAGCACTTGAAGTAAGTGTCGACACCCAGCACAATGTGTCGACACTCAACAGAAGAGTCAGCATTTGAAGTATGTGTCGACACCCAGAACAATGTGTCGACACACAGCTGAAGACTCAACACTGGAAGAAAGTGTCGACACATGGAGCTGTGTCGACACTTAGCAAAGAACAGAAAGAACAACAAATTATTCTAAGTACAAGTGTCGACACTATGGGAATGTGTCGACACTCAGCTGAAGTCTCAACAACAAGAAGGTGTGTCGACACAAGGAGCTGTGTCGACACTCAGCAAGATTCAACATAGAAGACTATATGTCGACACCAAGAAGCAGTGTCGACACTTGACAGATTCAACACAAGAAGATGTGTCGACACAAAGGAGATGTGTCGACACATAGAAGAATTCAGCAAAAGCTAGAAGAACAAGTACTTGTGTCGACACTCAATTTCAGTGTCGTCACATGAAGAAGAATCTGTGTCGAGACATACAAGGATATGTGTCGACACCTTGTAGACTTGTGTCGACACTTACAAAGCATGTGTCGACACTTGGTCTATAAGTGTCGACACTTAAAGACAGAAACTCTCGACACTTTCAGACAGTTAGAGAATTTCAAGAAATGACTGGATGATTTGACAGCTGCCGTTCCAGCCGGTCTACAGCACCTGTCAGAGATATCAGAAGTCAGTTATGGACCGGTCCAGCCGGTTACCATGAAAAAAGCCTATAAATAGGCACCTACAGTTTACAGAAACTGTTGTTCAGAGTTGTTGAAGTTGTTGATCAGATTATTGTTGAAGTAATTATTATAGTGGTACAAAGAGTATCAACACAAGAAGATCTAGTTCAAGTGCAGATCTAAGAAGTTGGAGAGAGAGGGCTCCATCCAAGAAATCAGCCTTTGGAACTAGGCTGAGAAGAAGGATTCAGATTCAGTCTGGATCTTAAGTGGCAGAGGTCAAGGAACAACTGCAGAGGATTTAGTCTTATTCAGTTCTACTCAAGAAGCTTTGAAGAAAGCTAAGTCAGGGTGAATCCAGCTGAGTTCTTCCAATAACTCATCAAGAATCTCTCAACTCCCCTCCTTTAATTCTGAGTTGTAGAGTTATTATTTATATTACATTTTTAACTTGTAGGATCCATTGGATCTGAGTGAATTGTAAGCCTGTATTTATAAAGGCTGAGGGTAGGGCTTGTTAGCCTGAGTGTAGGAGATAGAGATCTCTGAGTGTAGGCCTTGTTGGCTGAGTGTAGGCCTTGGTTGGCTGAGTGTAGGCCTTGATTGGCTGAGTGTAGGCTTTGGGATAAAGCTGAGTTGTAAGGCTTTGGGCCTGAGGTATAGGAACCAATTTGGGTTCTGAGACAGTGGAGAAGTTTGGCCGAATCTAGTACACTGCTAGATAGGCGAAGGGGGAAAGTGGATGTACCCATATCTTGGGGAACCACTATAAAACACTGTGTGCTGTGCTGTGATTGTGCTGTGGATTAGCTGTGTATGTTTTGTTATTGTTGTTTGCTGTGCAAAAGTAGTTAGAAATCTGTGATATAACTGTTTGGCTGCCAACAAAGTTATAAAAGGATTAGGTCACCTATTCACCCCCCCCCCCTCTAGGTGTTTAGGTACCATATCTTTCACCCTATAAGATTTGCTGACTTGGGAATATCCTAGAAAAATTCCCTCTTCAGCCTTAGCTTTAAACTTTCTAATATATTTCTTGTTATTATTATGAATATAACATATACAATCAAATATTTTAAAGTAGGTGATTTTAGGTTTCTTCCCTTTAAGTAATTCATAGGGAGTCTTAATCTTAAGTTTATGTATTAAACTTCTGTTCAGTACATAGTTTGCTGTGCTCACAGCCTCTGCACAAAAGGATAGGGGTATGTAAGCATCTGCAAGTAATGTGTCTGCATCTTCAATTAAGGTTCTATTCTTCCTTTCAGCTACCCCATTTTGTTGAGGAGTTCTAGGAGCTGAGAAGTAGTGACTGATACCTTCCATCTCCCAAAACTCATGCATAAGAAGAGACTCAAACTCAGTACCATGATCACTTTTGATCAATGCAACTGGAGTAGATTACTCAAGCTGTATGGTCCTGAGAAAATCTATAAGAACCTTGAATATACCTGAATTAAATCTCAGAAAGAACACTCAAGTGAATCTTGAGAAGTCATCTACAACAACTAGAGTATAAGATTTCCCTCCTAGTCTTTGTACAACAATAAGGCCAAAAAGGTCCATGTGTAGTAAGTACAAGATCCTAGGTGAATCACTCTTATTAACTGATTTAAAACTAGATTTAGTTTGCTTGCCTAATTGACAAGCCCTGCAGAGGTCTTCCTTCTTGTAGGGACCAGAAGGCAATCCTCTCACAAGGTTATCTTTAGATAGCCTAGCAATGTTTTTCATATTAACATGTCCTAGTCTTTTATGTCATAGATCATTTTGATTGCAAATAATATTAAGTAAACAAATATTTGAAGTTGTAGAATGAAAATCAACTACATATATGTTACCTTGTCTATTTCCAATTAAAACAGTTTGATTTTCTTTATTAGAAATAATACAAGAACTTGAGTTAAAATGTACCTGATAACCTTCATCACATAGTTGACTTATGGAGATGAGGTTATGCTTGAGTCCACTTACATATATCACCTTCTTGAAAGTGACTGTTCTAATATTTACTTCTCCAAAGCCTTCAGACTGACCATAATTTGAATCATCAAAGATCACCTTTGGTCCTAACTTGGACCTGTAGTTGTTTAAGTTGTCCTTACTGCGAGTCATATGCTTGGAGCATCCACTGTCCAGATATCATTGTTGATTAACAGCTGGACAGCTCTTTACCTGCAAAGAAAACAATTAGTTGTTCTTGACCCAGATTACCTTGGGTCCTTTATTTTTTTAATAAGAAAAACTAGATATAATTGAAAATTCAGGTTGGGATTTATAACCTAAGTGATGGTATCTCGTAGGTGGAATTTCCCAATCAGCAAGTGGATTAAAAGGTTTTCTAGGTTGATTAAAGTTTTTGTTAAAATTATGATTTTTATTAAGTCTGACTGGGTTCGAAGATAAGTTGTAAGTTCGTCGACCAGAGTTCGACGATGTGAGATGAGATCGTCGATCTCTGCTTAGAGAATGAAGATATTCATTTTTGTACCCCAAGTTCGTCGATCTCGGCTCGACGAACCATACACAGTTCGTCGATCGCAGTAAGACGAATTATTATAGCTAATATTTGCATTCATAGATCGTCGATCGGAGTTCAACAAACTAGCCACATTTCATCGGCCTAAGTTTGATGAAATCTGTTGAACTTTATTTTTACTTAGAGTTTTCTGGTTTCTGTTCTTTTGATTTTTAGAGTTAGGTAATTCTTCTGTGGGTTGTTTATTGTTTATTACCTTTTTACCCTTAGCTGAAACAAATTTTATAGGGGTTGTTAATATGTTCTTCTTAAGTATGGGGGTAAGCTTGATGATGCACTTAAGCCCAGTTTCTCATTTAGTCTGGCATTGACTGTACTTGTGATGTCCATCAGCTTAAGGCCCAGTTTGTCCCTACAGTTTGTGATGTCCCATTGAGAGATTCCTCAAGTTGCTTAGCCTCACATAACTCTGTTTTAAATAAATAGTTTGTTCATTGCTTAAAGCTAAATCATCCTTAAGCTTATTGTTTTCAGCAAACAAGTTATCAAATTCAGATTGCCTATCTCTTAGTATTTTAATTTCTTTTTAAAATTTTATTAAATCATTACATAAAGATTTGAATTCAATTTTAAAATCAACAGAATTAAAATCAAAAGATGATATTACATGATCCTCATCTGTCTCAGATTCTTCTTCTGATTCTTTAGAGTGACCTTCTGCTTGATCTTCAGCATCAGGTCTGTTGCATGAGGCATTAATTGCCATGAGGCAGACCTCTTTTGTCCTTGCTTCTTCTTCATCTTCACTGAAATTGGAAGATGATGTCTCTTTATCAGTGTCACTCCAGGTTTCAGCAATGAAACCATTTTCTTTTCTTTTGTATTTGTTGGAGGAGTGTTTGTTTGAATTCATGTTGGAGTTCTTCTTGTTCTCTTTCTCCTTTCTCCTGTCCCTTTTCTGAGCTTCTGGGCATTCAGGAAGAATGTGCCCAGGCTTTCTGCATCCAAAGAAGACAATCTCATTAGTAGGAGTTCTGTCATACTTAGGTTTGTCATCATTCTCTGATGGTCTTCTTCTGAAATCCTTCTTGGCCAGCTTGTAGAATCTTTTGGCCAGCAAGCTCATCAGCTCTTAATTGGCTGGAAGGGTTTCAGATTCTTTAGTAGCTTTGAAAGCAATATTATGTTCCTTCCTTGAAGAGATTGAGACCTTTATTTCAGCTGTCTCTCTAGTCTTGATCAATTGCTCATAGGATTTGAGCTTTCCCAAGAAAGACTCAGTGGATATCTCATTCATACTTCTGGCTTCTTTGATTGGCCAGATCCTGGAATCCCAAGTGCTGGGGAAGCACATCAGGATCTTGTCATTGATCTCAGTCAATGAGATATCTTTATCCAAGGTCTTCAGTTCATTGATGATAACACTAAGTCTGTTATACATCTCTGCCACTGTTTTAGATTCCTCCTTCTTAAAGTTCTCATATTGAGATATTAGGAGGGATATTCTATCCTTTCTTTTATATGCAAAGCCTGCCACCATCTGGTTTAGAGAATCCTAGATTTCTTTTGCAGAAGAGCATTCAGCCACTTTTTGGAAGATTTCATCTGACATTGTTTGGGCCAATATATTCATGGCTTTGGCATCAACAACTTTGGCCTTCTTCTGAGCATCAGTCCACTCAGGTGGCGGAACTGCATGAGTGCTAGAAGTTGTTGTAGATGTAGAAGCAGTTGGTTGAGGAGGTCCTATCAAAATGGAATTGAAAATGTCCTCATCAATAGAGTTCATGTATAGCCTGATTCTTGCCTTCCAGATTGCAAATTTGTTTAAATTGCAGACTGGAGGTCTGGTGCTAGCATAATCTTTATTTTGTGTCATTGTTGTAAAAAGAGAAAAACTAGGGAAGAGAGAAAAAATCTAACAAGGATCTTGGTTCAGATGTGAATCTGTGAAACCAAAGATAACCACGCTCTGATACCAATTGAAATTGGTGGTGAGGAAGATACCACCAGAGGGGTTAGACTGTTTTACTGTAGAGGGGGGGGGGGGGGTGAATAGAGTATTTTAAAATCCTTTAGATTTTTATTTCAAAGTTGAAAATTAGTGATACTAATAAGTGTATTCAGAGAGTGCAGAACTAAAACTAAGCTATCCAGCAATCAACACACAAAAAAAATTAAAATAGCATCACAGACGACACAAGAATTTTATAGTGGTTCCCCTAAAACTTGGGTATATCCACTCTTCTACCACCCTAGTAGGAATCCACTCAGGTTTTTGATCAGGTGCCCTATCACCAATCAGGTTTTTCTTCAGGTGCCTGTCACCACAAGATCTGTTTCAGGTAGATCAGGAAACCCTTCAGGCTTTTGATCAGGTGCCTAAAAACAGAGTCAAGTCTTTAGATCAGGAGACTTGCAACCAAGTGATTAACTTTTGAAGGGAGTTAGAACCTTGTGTATAGTGGGTGAAATAAATGAAACTTGATGTTATCTTCTCCCTCTCAAAACAACAGTGGAGATTAGTGTATCCTTGATGGTGTCAAATCTCCCCCGGAGATGAAGATTTGTTCAGGAAGAATGGAAGCTTTGCAGGCTGAGTAGGTCTGTTGGGTATTGTATCCACAATGTACCTGATTTGAAGAAGCCCCTGGACAAGCTAAGGTCAATAGACTATGTATTTGATAAAATCCTTCTAGTTGTGCTTGCAGTTTTTTCACGCTAAGTGCACACCAATGTCAGGGTGCAGTAGGTCAATATACACGGGTCTGCACGACGTAATCCCTCGTCGAGCAGATCAGTGTGTTGGCCTACGTGTACTCTCTCTATTGGAGTGCACTTATTTTCAAGCACAGGGCTGTAAATATGCAGGAGCAGACAAGGAGCAAGGATGGGTCAAGGAGCATCTCATAGGTGGAAAGACGAAAATTCGTCTAAGTTAGAATCGACGAGAATCACCAAGTGATTCTCGCCGATTCGGCGAGAATCACTTGGGATTCTCGCCGATTCGTCGAGAATCAGAAGTTGATTCTCGCCGAACTCGATCCAGCAACTTCTAAGCAAGCACCTCTGCGTCTAAGTAAGAATCGACGAGAATCACTTAGTGATTCTCGAATCGACGAGAATCACTGGTTGATTCTCGCCGTCTCGACCTGGCTTAAAGCAGTGCGTGCAACAAAGGCAAATTCGACAAGAATCATCTTTGATTCTCGCCGAATCGTCGAGAATCACCTTTGATTCTCGGCGACTCGGCGAGAATCACTTTCGACTCTCACCGATTTTGACTTGACATTTTTCTGGAAATTCCTGAACTGGATTCTGCCGCTGTTAAATTTCTGGACCGGGATTTGGGGATTTCTTTTGTGGGTCCCACAAACGGTCATATTGGAAAACTTCTACAGTATTTATATACAGGTATTTTGAACGGAATACCTAGACAAAAAGAAGCCGAGCGAGTGCAACCCTAAAATCGCGAAATCTCTCCGCCGCCTCCGTCGCCGCTCGCGCAAGTCTGTCGCCGCTGCTGATCACATTTCTTCCCGATCTCCGGCGACAGAAGCTTAGCAAAGCTTGAGTCTCACGTGTCTATCCAGAGATCCCTTGTCTCTCGATTTGTTGACCGGGAAAAACTCCCCCGTCCGAATCGATCGAGACGATCGATCCTAGAGTGACTGTTGGTAGACCTAGTTTGCTTTGCAACGAAGATTGGATCTCAGAAGTACTACTGCCGCGCATCGTCGTTGCCGTCGATCCCGAACCAAGCCGCCGCTCGGATTGCCGCCGCCGGTTTCGGGAAGATCCTTTCCAAGAGAGACCAAGGTTGTAAACTTTTCGTTGACTTCACGAACACGTCGTCGAACGAAGAGGAACACCGTAGTCTCCAAACGAAGTTTGTATCTCGTGTACTTTCTATATTTACTTTTGTTGTAAAGGAACTGTTGTTCCGCGTTGTAAGGGTTGGGTGCAACCCATTTTATGGGAGTGTTGACTCTCACGTGTGGAAGGGTTCCTTCCGGTAGTGCAGGGATTGGATTTCAATCCCGTTGGAGAAGTGATCGAGTCGTCCCTTGTTGGGGAGATAGGTCGAAGGGGGAAAGTTGATGTACCCAAGAACCACTATAATTTGCCTGTGTATTCTGTGTGCTGTGCTTTTTCATTTTATTGTGCAGGTACGTTCGTAAATTCCGCAAAAGCGCTACTCGTCACCTATTCCCCCCCCCCCCCCCCATAGGTGCACATAGCTGACACTAGGTGGACTTTCAAGGTCTTCTAGAAAAGATCTCCAGTAAGTTGTAGACTGATTGAAGTTAGTTGTCTCTTGGCAGCTTGCTGGAGGAAGAACACTTTGATGAAGACAGAGAGATTTCTTTTCTTCTTGAATATCTTCTGAAGTCTGTTTGTTCTTCGTATATGTTCTTCTTTCATGCTTTCTTCTATATCTCTTTATACTGCAAGAGAGAAAAAAATTCTCTTTTATATTTCTCTGTATAATTCTCCTTTGAATTTTGAATTTTCTGCATTGAATGCTGACTGCCTGGAGAAGGAAAATACGGCTGGAGAGAATATCTGCATTAATGGATTTCCCCAACTGTCTTATTGAAAATGGCAAGTAATAATCCTGATGAATATCATAATCAATGCTGCTTCTAACAGTTATATTCAGAGAATATTAAGCATTGATTATTCAGGAATTACTGCAATAAAATAAGGACAAAGGAAGGAAAAATCCAAGTCTGGATCTGCACAGAATTCGTTGAGCAAAGAACAGATTTCGTCGACCTGAGTCCAGAGTTCGTCGACCAGAGAAATCATGTTCATCGACTAGATAATTCATGTTCGTCTACCTGAGTACCAAGTTCGTCGACCTGAGAACAACTAACTGCTTTCTGATAAAACTTGCCAATTCTGTGCTTTAAGTTCGTCAAGCTGATAACATAACTTCATCGACTGGAGTTCAGAGAAAGGATTCTGGACTTAAAATGCTGAAGTTGATCTTCCAGAGTTCGTCGACATGAGCTCGAATATCGTCGAGCTCAACTCAAAGAATTGTCTCTGAGTTCGTCGAGCGGAGCACGACTTTCGTCGAGCAGAGTTCGACGAACGTCGAAATCACTTTCCTGAACTTGATTTCCTTCTAAGACTTGAGTCTTCTGCTCTCTTCTATTGGCTGGTCCATGTGTGGTTGTTTCTAAGGACTTAGCCTAAACTTTAAGACACAAAGACATGACCCTGGCTATACAAGGTGGGTTAAGCATCCTAATTAGTGAACCTAGCAGAAATCAAATTAGGGATCCAACAAAGGCTATGCGCAAAGATCCATCATATGAGAAAGTTGGACATCAAGATATTTGACAGGTGGGATAGGGTGCTGATCAATCACCCTCAGCAAGCTGAAAAGAAAAAGAAAAAGGGGAATTGAATCAGTTGCATTATATAGTGCCAGTAATAGCTCTTCAAACAGCAAGAGTATTGAACCCCATAACCAACACTTATCCAGTTCAAGTGATTCTGAGAAAAGGGACGTGAATGCATAAGTCTCAATTTCATCTGAGCTTGCTACCAAGGATGTTCCCACAAGAGTGTCACCTACTGATTTTGAAGGAGACACGGTCATGGAGCATGTTGATGATCCAGTGACAACTATTATGGACAGGATTTGTACTAATACTGAGGGTGAGATCCTAGAAAAGGATGATTATGTTGAGGGGGAGGACAACATAGTAAGTATTGTTAATGAGGTGGGAGTTCAACATAATTAGCGATGTTGCTGAGGGGGAGATTCATCCTGAGCTCCCTGCTCAAGAAGTTGTAGCTGAGGTGGAAGTATCTGCAAAAGAAATCAAAGGAGATGATGTCATGCCACTTGCTGAGAAGCATGAGAAAGAGGAGCCTATCCCTACTATTGACATTCCAGATCACTCCTCTGAATATGAAATTGTTGATTCTGAAATAGGGGGAGTCATAAGGGAGACTTTTGAAGAGTGTAACTATCTAGTATCTACTTAGCTGAATGATGAGATTCCCACCTCTTTTCTGTCATAACTAAGAGGGCTCCATGATGAGCAAAGAAGAAAGATTGAGATGTATGTGGATGATTCAGTCAAAGAACTGAAGAAGGATCTTTCTACTGAAATGACTTCCAACATATTTGAGGTCAACCAGCTGAGAGAAAACACTATAAAATTCTTCATGAGAGCTGATCCAACTGTAGATCATACTGCACTTCAACTTCAATAAATTCAGAAGAGCCAAAGTGATATCATTCAAAACCAGTGTACTACATCTAACGACATGCAAATGATTCATAATATGACAAAATCCAACATGGAAGAGCATAAAAAGATTGTTGAAAAGGAGAAAGGATGCATGCACCCAAATCCTTGATGATCATATGTTGCAAGTTAAGAATCATGTCACTGTTGGAGTCAATCACTTGGCTAACAAAATAACCTCCTCCAAGGATTCCCTAAGCACTCTAGTTACAGATTAAGTAATTAAGGGGAGAGGTCAATGATAAGAGCAAGTGGAGACCATGCAATCTGGACCTCCAATATAATCAGGGAAGACCTAGGCCTAGATGCCATCCAATATGATGAGCCTGCAGTCCCTGAAGATGGAGTTAGAGTGGATGTTGAAGCTAATGTTGTAACTGCAGTTCCTGCTAAAGAAGTTGTATTCAATCCTGCCTGTCAACATCTATCAAAGGGCAAGGGAAAAGAGGTTGTTGCCGAAGAAGAGGAGGTGAGGCTGAGGAAAAAAGGCACAGAGAAGAGCTAAAAACAAGACCAAATTATGTAAAGTGGAGCCTGTTGGGTATTGCATCCACAATAGCCTAGATTTGTATGAAGTCATCCTTTAACTAAGATGAATTAAGTTTGTATTTAATTCTTTGTTTTAGTTAAGTGTTTGCAGGACATAATTACTAAGTGTAGACCAATATAAGTCTGCAATGAGTCTCCAAACACAGGACCATACAATGTAATCCCTCATTATGTGATCCATGGTGTTGACTCATGTATAGCCTCTCTATTGGAACACACTTCTTTTCAAGTACTAAGGACAAGAGAAAAGATGGATGTTGTTCTTATGACGAAAATAAGTTTTTATGTTCTTCAGAAATTGTATAAGTCTTTTTATCAAGTACTAAGTTTGTACTCGAGAAGGACTTAAGAAGTTGTTCTCGAGAAAGCTTCTTGTTGTTCTCGAGAAGGGCTTATGTACTCAAGTAATATATGACATTTCCTATCGGGATGTATCTTCTCCTATCTATATTTTTTTCTAAGTATTTTTCTCGAGAAGAATAAAATCATTCTCGAGAAGACCATACTTTGTTCTCGAGATGCAGAAGAATTTTCTCGAGATCATAAGTACTTTTTTCGAGAGCCAGACTCTTGTCCTCGAGATGTCTATCTATTCTCGAGTACCAGTATAATTCTTCTCGAGAACAAAAGGTTAATTTTTATTGAGGGTTTCCTTTATTCTCGAGACTGCAGTTTTCCACCTCCACACATTTTTCTAAGTGATTTTCTCAAGATCCTCTTACTATTCTCGAGAGTCAGTATGTTTTTTTCTCAAGTACATTACTTCTTCTCGAGAACACCTGTACTGTTCTGCTGAAAATTTCCAAGTCCAGACAGACGTCAATTTCAAATGATATTAGCGTGAGATTAGTCCACGTGGCTGTCATTAATAATGATTATGACCGTTAGACTTGTCCTATAAAAATTTTTGTCATTCTCATCCAACCCTAAGAAGTATAACCAAGAAGAATTACAGCTGTTGCACTCAAGTAATTCCAAGTTTTCTGAATCCAATTTTTCTTTCCAAATCGAGAGCCACCAATCTTCTTCTTCATCGCCAAAGAGCTTTTGATTCAGATCGATTCAGTCAAGTTAATTCACAGATCAAGATTTCTTCTCCAACGACAGATCTTCTGCTTGATCGTGTGAATCCAGAGATTTAAGATCAGAGATTTTGCCGTTTCTTCTTCAAATTTTCTGACAAAGCCGCACAATCCAAAGAAAGAAGAAAGGCAGAAGGATTTCAGATCTGAGATATAAATCATTGTTTGTATTTATTATTTCATTCTATTCTTGTAGGAGATCTTTCTCCGCGTTGTAGTAGTTGTATTCTCCGAGTTCTTGTAGGAAATTTTACCTTCCAAGTGTAGATCCAGGTTTTGGATCGAGTTGTAGGAACTTTGTTCTGAGTGGTAGGATTATTTTCAATCCGAAAATAGTGGACTAGCCGAGTCTAGTGCTTTGATAGATTGGTGAGTGAAAAGTGGATATACCCAAGATTGGGGAACCACTATAATTCTTGGTGTCGTCTGTGATTGCTTGGTTAATTCTCTATGCATAGTTCGTTAAATTTTTTATTCCGCAAAAAGACGCACAACTCACCTATTCACCCCCCTCTAGGTGATTTAGGTAAGACAACTTAAATATTTTCAATTGATATCAGAGGGAGGTTGTTCATAAAAAGGTTAACACCTTGAACAGATCTGCCCCAAGTTGTCTCTTGAGTTATCCAAGCATGGACAAGGCCAAGGATTTTGCAATGCTTCCCCTATGTACAAAGACCAACTTTCCCATGTGGAAAGAAAGGATTAAGTTTTCATGGAAGCTGTGGATCCAAGGATATTCATGATTGTTGAAGAAGGTCCTTATGTTCCAATGACCATCTCCACTATTGATCCTACAAAGAAAGTCCCTAAGAAATTAATGGATCCTAATAAAGATGAGATTGCACTTGACTCGTTGGACAAGAAAGCTAAAAATATTATAGCAAGTGCAGTCGATGACTCTATGCTGCAGAACTTGATACACTGCCAATCCGCTAAAGAATTGTGGCAGTCTCTGATTATCTTGATGGAAGGCACTGAAGAAGTAAGGGATGACAGAAGATCCCTGTTAAATTAGAAGTATGAAGCATTCTAACGAGGATCAAAGGACTCAATTGCAGATACCTTTGAAAATTTCTTCAAGATTGTTAATGGCCTAAGAGTATATGGTCGGGTATTCACTAATGGATAACTGAATGATAAGTTTCTAAGGTCCATAACTAAAGAATGGGACAACAAATTCTGTGTTATCAGGGAGTTTGGCAAGTTGGCTGAGACTGACCCTCAGAATCTCTTCGGAAAGCTAATGTCATATGAGCTGCAGATCAATTCTAGAAAAGCTGAAGAAGAGAAGAGTCGATTCTCATCAAAGGAGAAGTTTGTCGCACTGAAGGCAGATACCTCAAGGAAAGCCAAGGCTGCATCACCTACTCCAGCACAGGAGGATAGTGAAGAATAAACTTCAGAGCCAAGTACCTCAACCTCAGAATTATCTAAAGGAGAATTTTCTCTTCTTTCAAGACAGTTCAAGAAATTCTTGAACAAGAATAAGCAATGGAAAGGAAAAGATGTCTCGTACAGAAGATCATGTCATGATGGTGATCGACATAAGAAAGGCTCAAGCAGCCAAGACAGGGATAACACTAAACAGAACAAACATATTTCATCTGACATAGTTTGTTATTGTCGTAATAAACCAGGTCACATCATCGCTGACTGCCCTCATAAGAAGAAGGAGGATGGAAAGAGAGAGGAAAAGAAATCTTCTTACTCTAAGAAGAGAACTGAAAGAAGCCTCGTAACCAAGAAGGGCAACACACTTAGCGACTCTGACTCATCTCAGTCAATTGAAGAAGAGGAAGCCTACTTTGGGCTAATGGCACAAACTGATGATGAACAAGAACCCCAGTTCTCTGGGAAGGTAAATTCTCATACTCCTCTTTCTAAATCAGATGCTTCTGATCATGATCATGAGGACAGCTCTTCTGGCGATGAGTCTGAACTCATGGTTCAATATAAAGAGTTGATTAAGGCTTACGACAAATGTCAAAAAGTTGTGAAAACTCAGGCCAAGGAGATAAAGTCTCTCAAGGCTGAAGAGAGCACACTGAGAGAGGAAGTCGCCAGGATGGACTCACTCAGAGAGAATTACAATGTTGCTATAGAAGAGTATAATAAGGCTCTCGAGCACCTAGATCTGAAGGAGAAGATCATCAAAGAATTGGAAGAACAACTTGCTGCGGAAAAGAAACTTGTTGAAAGTTTCTCAAAGCCCAATACCGTCCTTCCTTTCATTGTCGAACTCTCAGCTCAGGCCAAAGGTGCTGGACTAGGCCATGTTGATGCTCCTAGTAAATCTTCTAGGAGAAATAAGGCTCAAAGAAAGAATAAGGCCGCCAAGAAGGCTTTGGCCGAGGATAAAGGGAAAGCTCCTCAAGATCAGACTTCATTTAAGAAAGTTGTATTTCCAACGAACGAGTTTGGTCTTGATTCGTCCTATGGTCACTTTGCTAGGATTACCTATGTAGAGCCCAAGTCTCGTTACTAAGGATGGACCCGTCCCAGAAACTTTGGCAAAAGTGTCTTCAAGGCACCTTATGAGGAGATTACTCTTCAGAGCTATGGCCCTTATAATCATGGTCATAACATCAAGAAGACATCAAAAGTAAAGCCCATTGTAGAAAATCCTATCAAGGAGAAGAAGTCATGTGATTGTCATCATCATGAAGTTTCTACCTCCAAGACTGCTACCCCTGCTAGACCATAATCTCAAAAGGTCAAGCAGGATAAATTTAGTCAAAGAAACAACAGGTTTGACTGTTGGTGTTGTGGCAAGACTGCTCACTTTGCCATTGATTGCTGGTTTAATTCCAGAAATTTTGTAACTCCTCAAATTAAAAATATGAGAAAGACCACTCATAATGTTAATACACATAGGGGGAGCAAGCTAACTAGAGACTAAGTACCCAAATGAGTTTGGGTTCCAAAGGCAAACTGATTTGTGATTGCAGGTATGTCCAAAAGCCACCAAAACTCCTATCTGGTATTTGGACAGTGGATGCTCTCGGCACATGACCGGGACAAGAAGCCTTCTCCAAAACTTTTCTCCAGTCATGAACGGGCCAAAGGTCATCTTTGGAGATTCCGATAGAGGAATTACTAAAGGCTATGGTATGATTACTAACAGTAGTGTATCCTTCTCGGATGTGGCTTATGTTGAAGGATTGGAACACAATCTTATACGCATAAGCCAACTCTGCGATAAAGGATACGTAGTAGAATTTCATGCAGATAAGTGCTTGATATAATCGGTTGATAATATGGAAACGATTCTATCAGGCACTCGTAGTAGGAATATATTTTGTTTAAATTTCATTTGCATAGACTCATCTACACCAGTGTGCTTTTTGGCAAAAGATAGTGCGTCTCTTGGTGACCAATGACACAAGAGGCTAGCACATATTAATTTTAAAACTATTAATAAATTATTTTCTCTTAATTTAGTGTGTGATGTCCCTAATGTCAAGTGCGCTAAAGATAGACCTTGTCACACATGTGTAAAAGACAAGTAAACAAGGGCAACTTTAAAAGCATTATTGGCAAAGATTCTAATAGATGTTTACATCCACTTCATATGGACTTGTTTGGTCCACAGCAAGTTAGAATTTTGGGAGGTAAGGATTATACATTGGTTATCATTGATGATTACTCACGCTTTGCGTGGGTGTTCTTTCTAAAACACAAGTCAGATACCTTTGATATCTTTACAAATTTTGTCAAGCAGATACAGAATGAATACAACTGTTCGGTAGTCAAAATCAGAAGTGACAATGGAACAGAGTTCAAGTCTGGAGCCATGACAGAATTTTGTGAAAGCCTAGGCATCTTTCATGAGTTTTCCTCTCCTCGTACTCCTCAGCAGAACAAAGTAGCTGAGAGAAGGAATAGAACACTCATAGAGGCCTACAAGACCATGTTAAGTGATGCTTCACTACCGGAATACTTCTGCGCTGAAGCCGTCAACACTGCATAGAAGATCGAGTACTCATAAACAAGAACCACAATAAGACACCTTACAAACTTCTAAAGGGCAGGAAGCCGAATATTTCATATTTTAGAATCTTTGGCTGTAAGTGTTTCGTCCTTAACAATGGCAAGTATCACACTACCAAATTTAGCGAAAAGAGTTTTGAAGGTTTTTCTGTAGGGTATAGTAGTCATAGTAAGGCATATAAGATATTTAAAAAGAAAACCCTAGTTGTAGAGGAATCTATTCATGTTGTATTTGATGAGACGAGCTTGCTGCAAGGCAGCTCTTCTAGTGTGTTCATTGAAGATGTAGGTTCAAAGATCAAAGAATTAAACTTGGATGAGCCGACTGAAGAAAAAGTTGAAAAGTTCATCAAGATCGTCACTCTAACCCCAATTGGGGAGATTGATGATCAAGATGATGAAACCATTCAAGTTGATGAAGTCACTCCTGTGGTTGAAGAAGCTCTAGATGCAAGGACCTCAGAGCTCAGACACTTGAAGGATCACTCAATGGACCAAATCATAGGAAATCCCCGAGATGGTGTCAGAACTCGTAGAGGTAGAACTAATGAGAATTTATATTTAAGTTTTCTCTCACAGGTTGAACCAAAGAAGTTTGAGGAAGCAAACTCAGACGCGTCATGGATAATGGCAATGGAAGAAGAATAAAATCAGTTCAAGCATTGCCAAGTCTGGAAGCTTGTTCCAAGACCCAAAGGCAAGAACGTCATCGGGACAAAGTGGGTCTACAGGAACAAGATGGACGAGAATGGGACAATCATAAAGAATAAAGCCAGACTCATCGACAAAGGATACCGACAAGAAGAAGGAATCAACTTCGACCAAACATACACTCTAGTGGCAAGGCTGGAGGCAATCAGGTTATTCCTAGTATATGCTGCACTTAAGGGCTTCACTGTCTATCAAATGGACATGAAGTATGCCTTCCATAATGGTGACATAAAGGAAGAAATGTATGTGGAACAACCTCCAGGTTTCGTTGATTTTAACTTTCCTAATTATATCTATATTTTATTTAAAGCACTATATGGTTTGAAACAAGCTCCTCGAGCTTGGTACAAAACGCTATCTAACTATCTTCTTGAGAACAAGTTCACAAGAGGAAAGATATATAAGACATTATTTCTTAGGGAAATAAAAGGCAAGATCTTGTTAGTGCAAATCTATGTCAATGACATTATATTTGGCTCTAATGATGACAACCTATGCAAAAAGTTTTCCAAACTTATGCAAGGGAAGTTCGAAATGAGCAGTATGGGAGAGCTAAAGTATTTCTTAGGACTTCAAGTGAAACAATCTGAAGATGAAATTTTCATCTCACAGACGAAGTTCACCAAAGAGTTAATTAAGAAATTTGGAATGGAGAACGCAACCTCTATGAAGACTCCAATGGGTTCAGCTATGTCTCTGGAAAGTATGAGAAAGGGAAACCTTTTGATGAAACCAAGTACAAAAGCATAATTCGATCCTTGCTCTATCTTACTGCTAGTAGACCGGACATAATATTTTCAACATGTGTATATGCTAGATTTCAAGTGAACTCTAAGGAATCTCACTACGCTGTTGCAAAGCGGATCTTGAGATACCTTAAAAGTACACCAAATCTTAGCTTATGGTACGCTAGAAGTAATGACTATGAACTAATTGGTTTCTCAGATGCAGACTTTGCAGGAAGTAAGGATGATAGAAAGAGCACTTCTAGGACTTGCCAATTCCTTGGAAGCAGGCTCATTTCTTGGAGCAGCAAAAAGCAAAATTGTGTCGCAATCTCAACGGCCGAGTTAGAATACATTCTGTCGGCAGTTGTTGTGCACAATTGTTGTGGATAAAGAACCAACTGGAAGACTACAATTTGAAAGTCCAGGACATCCCTCTGTTTTGCGACTCCTCTTGTGCGATAGCAATAGCCAACAATCCAATCTCTCACAGCCGTACAAAGCACATAGAGCTGCGATATCATTTCATCCGGGAGCATGTGGAGCATGGTGACATAGATCTACAATATGTCCCAACTGACAGGCAAGTTGTAGATATTTTTACAAAGCCGCTGGACGAGTCCAAGTTCTCGTTTTTCAAAATAGAACTTGGTATGTTCAACAAGGGTGAAGGAGAATGAAGACAAAGGTGAAAGGCAAGGTTAAGATATGATTTTACTTCAAAATCAGAAAATTTGAGATTTGGACTTCATTTCTCGAGTACAATACTTGTACTTGAGATCAACATAATTGTCTCTCAAGATCAGTATATTTCTCTCTCGAGAACTGCAGACTTACCTCTCGAGTATAAAGAATTCCTCTCTCGAGTATAAGTGTTCTACTCGAGAACAAGCTTTATTCTACTCGAGTACAAGACTCACTCCTCTCGAGAACTGAAAGATCTATACTCGAGTGCCGACTATCTCCGTCTCGAGAGCAACTTATCCTCTCGAGAATTATGGTGTCAGATTTTTCCTTTTGTTCAAACTTTTCATATCGGCACACAGACGCTAACCCGCCTCTTTCCAGGTATTTTAATGATTATTTATATGTTTAATCATCTCGAGAAAACCGTTTTGTCTTCCTCCGTCTCCGCCGTCTGCCGCAAGCCAGTCTTCCCTCTCGCCGACCAGTCAGATTAATTTATCGACATCCATGGCTTCGTCTTCTAAGCTAGGGATCAGGAGCGAACTCACTTCCATCGGGATTGCAGAGATATTAGATGACTTCAAGAATGTTCTTCTTCTACTAGAGACAGCCGGGTTATCATTTGTTCTGTAACATCCCTGTAAGATTCTAACTACTGATGTTGAAGAGTTTTTCCAGAATGTCAAGATCAAAAGGAATGGTAAAGTGATTAAGTACAAAGTTCAAAACATCAAAGTAAAGATGTCTGCCCAGTCTGTATCTAAATTTCTGAGACTACCAGTAATAGATGTGGAAGATGATCTCTTAGACATTGATTATGTGAGAGCTTATACTTTCTGTGGAATTCCCCAAACCTCTTACAAAATTAGAAGGCAATTTATGAATGCTGAAAGCAAGCTCTTGGCTGATATTTTGGGCAAAGTCATTTGCAAAACCAGTTCAATCAGTTACATCACTCCAGAATGCATAGCCCTCCACCAGATGAAAAAGGTCTCCATTACCTCGATCCAGAGATGGGAGTTTAAACTTAAGAAGTCTGACAAATCAACAGAAGAAATAGAGGATGTGGACAGGACCTCATCTCCTCCTTCACATTTAATAACTGATTCAATTATTGAGGGGAAGTCTGCCCCATCTGTCTCAGCCCAGCCATCTCCAGCTCCTACTGCTTCAGTCATTCCTCCTCAAGCTACTTCAGCTGCTGCCACAGTTATTCCATCTACTATTGCTACTTCAGAAATTCCACCTGCTGCCAGTACAGTTTCTTCAGAAGTTCCTGCTGCTACCTATACAGTTTCTTCAGAAGTTCCAACCCAAGCTGCTGCTGCCTCCTATTCTTTTCTGCATACAGACAAAGACTTTTCTGCTGATGACATTCCAGATTCAGATACTCTGACAGATGCTCAAGCTTAAGCTCAAATTCTGTCTACTGAGGATGACATCTCCAAGATGATAGAGGAGCTCACCTCCAAAGAACCCCTATCTCCTATCCATGAAGATCAGCCCTCAACTCCAGCACCAGCTCAGTCTCCAGAACATCCAGAAAAATCATCTCATGCTGCTGCTAAGTCTCCTGCTGCTGATAAAACTCCAGAACCTGAACCAGAGAAGATTTCAGATAATGTACCTGATGATGATATTGTCTTAATTCATGATTCAAATGATGAGATTCATGAAGAAGCTGCTGAACCAAGACTTCCTAGTCTTCAATTTAATATTCCCTCATTGCTGCCTTCAGACACTGAAGAAGAAGATAGTACTATGAACAAGAAGTTAGCATCAACTTCTACTATTGTTCTAGAAGAAATCGCTCCATGGATTGCCGCTGCTTTACCTCCACCATCTGCTCAAAAAAAAAAATCCTTCCTGAAGGTATAATTCTACATAAGATTGAAGAAATGCTTACTACTCAAAGAAAATACTTTGATGATTCCTTGAAAACTGTAACTGAGAAAGTGACTGCTCTAGAGAAAGAGATGAGCCGAGGATTTACTGAAATCCAAAACAATACAGATGAATTCAAAAGGCTTTTACAAATTGGTGGAAAAGCCATTGATCACATGATTACAAGCATAGGTCATGTTATGGACCAATCTGTGACCCTTTCTAATAACCAAATTCAGCCAAACAAGAGAGCTGTTGAAAGAAATTTTAAAACTTGTGAAGAAATTGGCACTTTCAGAGAAGATGTTATCAGCACTCTCTCCCTAGAAGTCAGAAGGGGGAGGACAAAGTGAACATGCAATTAGCAAAACAAGCCCAAGATATGAAAAATCAAGGGTTGATCAGTTGAAAGAGATTCAAACCTCTATTCTTAAAGAAGTTAAAAGTACAAAGTTATATACATATGCTACAACTATTTGGATGCATAACGAGTTATTCCCTGAACTAGCTATGGATCTCTCTGCTCCTCCTCCTCGTTTGGATGTTAACAGACCAACCTTCTCTCCTCCTCAAGATTACTTTGAAGGACCTCCTCGAGCACACTTTGAAGGACCTCCTCCAGATTACTATGAAGGACCTCCTCCTGATGCTTATGATCAAGTATGAGAATCAAAAAAGACAGGAATGCCTCCTCATCCTCCAGATGTACAGAAAGAAAAAAGAAGAAGATATGGAGATGGAGCCTCTATCAGTAGGTCAACTCCTCATCCTGAAGCAAAGGCAAAAGAGCTCAAGAATATAATGAAGTTTGGAGCCCAACCTCCAAAGCTCTCATCCTTGATACCCTGAAGCTGGTGGTTGACTATAATGAGAAAAGAAGTTTGCACTATAGTTCTGATGAATGGGATTTGTATGAGAAGTCTCTAACAAAGAGAAGAATTTATGACAGGATATATGGTAGGAACAATCCTAAGGCTCCACCTAGACCTCCCAAATATTTTCTCAAGCCTTTTAGCTACCAAAAGAGGCATCAAGAGAAACTGGAGAGACAGCAACAACATCAATAAGATCAGTGAATTAGAGATGATGAAAGTTCATTCTTTTTAAAATTGTAGAATCTAATTCTCTTGGACAAATTTCTAATTATATGAACTTCTAATTATGCTGATCGATTTTTATATCTTTCTGCATTTTTCTTAAATTATCATGCTAGTAGTTTCTTTATTTGTTTTTCTCTTAATGTAATTCACCTTAGTGTAGAGAGTTCTGACTTCTATAAATAGGGGAGATTATTGGGTATTGCATCCACAATAGCCAAAATTTATATGAAGTCATCCTTGAACTAAGATGAATTAAGTTTGTATTTGATGCTTTGTTTTGGCTAAGTGTTTGCATGACATAATTGCTAAGTGCGGACCAATGTCAGTCTACAATGAGTCTCCAAACACAGGACCATACAATGTAATCCCTCATTGTGTGATCTATGGTGTTGACTCATGTGTAGCCTCTCTATTGGAACAAACTTCTTTTCAAGCACTAAGGACAAGAGAAAAGATGGATATTGTTCTTATGAAGAAAATAAGTTTTTATGTTCTTCAGAAATTGTCTAAGTCTTTCTCTCAAGTACTAAGTTTGTACTCGAGAAGGACTTAAGAATATTATCGAGTAAGACTTGTCTTCATTTCGAGTGGCAGAAGTTATTCTCAAGAAAGCTTCTTGCTATTCTCAAGAAGGGCTTATGTACTCGAGTAATATATGACATTTCCTCTCGGGATGTTTCTTTTCCTATCTATATTTTTTTCTAATTCTTTTTCTCGAGAAGAATAAAGTCATTCTCGAGAAGACCATAGTTTGTTCTCGAGATGCAGAAGAATTTTCTCGAGTAATAAGTACTTTTCTGGAGAGTCTGACTCTTGTACTTGAGATGTCTATCTGTTCTCGAGTGCCAGTATAATTCTTCTCGAGAACAAAAGGATAATTTTACTCGAGTGCGTCCTTTATTCTCGAGACTACAGTTTTCCACCTCCACACATTTTTCTAAGAAATTTTCTCGAGATCCTCTTGCTATTCTTGAGAGTCAATATGTTTGTTCTCGAGTACATTACTTCTTCTCGAGAACACCCGTACTGTTCTACTGAAAATTTACAAGTCCAGACAGACGTCAATTTCAAATGATATTAGTGTGTGATTAGTCGACGTGACTGTCATTAATGATGATTATGACCGTTAGACTCATCTATAAAAGGTCTTGTCATTCTCATCCAACTCGAAGAAGTATAACCAAGAAGAATTACAGCCGCCGCACTCAAGTAATTCCAAGTTTTCAGAATCTGATTTTCTTTCCAAATCGAGAGCCGCTGATCTTCTTCTTCGTCGCCAAAGAGCTTTAGATTCAGATCGATTCAGTCAAGTTAATTCACAGATCAAGATTTCTTCTCCAACGACAGATCTTCTCCTTGATCGTGTGAATCCAGAGATTTCAGATCAGAGATTTTGTCGTTTCTTCTTCAAATTTTCTGACAAAGCCGCACAATCCAAAGAAAGAAGAAAGGCAAAAGGATTTCAGATCTGAGATATAAATCACTGTTTGTATTTATTATTTCATTCTATTCTTGTAGGATATCTTTCTCTGAGTTGTAAGAGTTGTATTCTCCAAGTTCTTGTAGGAAGTTTTACCTTCCGAGTGTAGATCTACGTTTTGGATCAAGTTGTAGGAACGTTGTTCCGAGTGATAGGATTGTTTTCAATCCGAGAATAGTGGAGTAGCCGAGTCTAGTGCTTTGATAGATCGGTGAGTAGAAAGTGGATGTACCCAAGGTTGGGGAACCACTATAATTCTTGGTGTTGTTTGTGATTGTTGTGATTGCTTGGTTAATTCTCTGTGTATTGTTCGTTAAATTTTTTATTTCGCAAAAAGACACACAACTCACCTATTCACCCCCCTCCCCCCCACCCCCTCTAGGTGATTTAGGTAGGACAACTTGAACATTTTCAGAGTCCACCCTCCAGGATCATCATTATCACTGCCTGGAATCAAGTCAAAGAGAATAAAATAGATAGAGCAAAACTATATAGTTTTATAGGATGGGTTAAGTATAAAAAGCAAGAAGAGGTAAAGAAAAAGTTCAGAAACAATAAGCTGGATGGAACTCAACCAGTGGATGCCCCTGAACCCTATAGATATCATCCTAATCTCTACAACTATTTTGAGAGACAAAGACAAAAAAGAAAGAGGCTAAGGAAAAGACTGCAAAGAAATCTGGGGGGGCATTGTAATTAGAGAACCTCATTCTAAGCAATGTTATAAAATCTTAGGTTCCTAAGGGTTGTAGAATATGGAATGTTTATTATAGACTTACTCATCTATTATTATTTATACTATCTGGGATATTATATATTACTTGTCTGGGTGTTTACTCATTTTGAGTTGATCTTCTTTATCTGTTTTAAAATGGTGTATATTATTGACAGGATTCTGACTTCTTCAAACATGGAGAGATTGTTGAGAACATTGCCCACAATGTCCTAGATTTGAAGAAGCCCCCTAAGTCAATAATAAACACAAATATGTATTTGATATTTCTCTAAGTTATTATGTGCAAGAATCAATATTTGTCTGATTAATAGCTTGGGAGTAAGTCAGCATACTCTAGAAGTGAAGAAAATTTGTTAAGTACAAATGTGCTGAGTCATCTCATTTCACTCGACGTTCAAAGTATATATATACTTGATTCAATGCTTTTCACTCAGTGTCTCAGAAGAGAAGCAGAGAATCTGCCTAGGTTCAAATGTGTTGAGTCATCTCACATCACTCGACACTCAAGATACATATGTGCTGACTAAATGTTCCTTTCTCTACGCTTTAGTAAAAGAGCTGTAAATTTAGACCAAGTACAAATGCGTCGAGTGAAGGTCTTTCACTCAATGCCTCAGAAGTGAAGCAAAAAAATTGTTTAAGTACAAATGTGTCAAGACACATAAGATCACTCAATGCCCAAGAAGATTGCTCTGAGCTATGTGATGTCTCTCAATTCCTCGTCAAAGTTCATGTATTTGACTAAGTTATGCTGCTTCCGACACTCAATGCCTCTATTGGAGATCAAGAATTATTCTAAGTCAATTGGCATATAGTTTGTTCTGCTGATGTCATATATTATTAAAATTGAGGTAGATTGCACGCTAAAAGGCGAAAACTGCCGTATTTCTCTAACACGCAATCTTGGGATGATTCAACCATTAAAGTCGGTCATACAGCTTACCTAAAACAGAATAGAGTCGTTGCTAATGCAGATATAAAAGTCAAGGCCGAGAACCATTTCAAAGAACCTTTTTCGGCGTAATCTCTCTGAACCCTAATTCGAAAAAGGTTTCCGCATGCAAGAAACTTTCTGAAGTTAAAAAATGAAATCGTTCAGTCATCTTCAAGCTCCGCAATTCTTAATTCAATCTTTCAGAAGCTTGTAGAAGTTTTTTGAAGTACTCATCACAACACAGTCTAATCAAATTATGAAGATCAATTTCTATTATTGCTCCTGCTGAGAAGAATCAGGTTGGTGAATCAGATAAAGAAGAAGTATCCTAAAGATTATTTTCTTGAGTCTTTGTACCAAACCATTTTTATTCTCTCTTGTAAGATCTACTTGTAGATCTAAGTGTAGGGATTTTGGAAAAACCCGAGGTAGGATTCTTGTATAGGATCTGAGGTGGGCCTCGGTTATAAAGGCTGAGTGTAGGACTTTTTATAAAGTCTGAGGTAGGATTCTTGTAGAGAATCTGAGGTAGGTCTGTGTTATAAAGGCTGAGATAGGGCTTGTTTGTGAGCTTGATATAGGAGACTTGTTGTTGTCTCTGAGGTAGGACTGTGAGCAGTCTGAGTTATAGGAGTGCAAACCAATTTGAGGTGTAGGATTCTGGGAAGCATCTGAGGTGTAAGATCTTTTGATCTGATATTTGGTGGAGTTGGCCGAATCTAGCTCACTACTAGATAGGTAAAGGGGGAAGTGGATGTACCCTGGATAGGGGATCCACTATAAACTGCTTGCGTGTTCTTTATGTTCTTGAAAGCTACTAACCTAATAACAATACCCCAAGTATAGTTATAAAAAGGGTTTAAAAGATTTAAAAAAACCTATTCACCACCCCTCTAGGTGTTTAGCTACCCTTAAAAGACTTTCAACGAGGTCACATGCAAGAAATTGCTTGATACGGACGTTCTTGTTGAAGTGCTTCGCCATCCGCCTCTTAAACTCCTCTTGGCAGATAGAGGCTAGGTCTGGAAGCTCTTCAACATAATCCAGATATATCCTTTGGGCATCTTCATTTTCTAAGCATCATTCTTCACTCCCATCTCCCGCCGTAACTACTCTTGGGCTTCAAACTTTGAACTCCATTGGGATGAGTGTCTCAGACCCGTGGGATAATTTGAAAGGTTTTTCCCCTGTGGTTGAGTTAGGAGTGATCCTCTGGGCCCATAGAACTGAAGGAAGCTGTTCTACTCAATTTTTCTTCAGACTGGTGACCTTCTTCAGCAGATTGATGATTAGCTTGTTGGTGGCCTCCACCTATCCATTGCTCCTAGGATGGTGGACAGAGGCAAATGGAAGATCTGTCCCTAGCTGCCTACAGAAATCCTCCTGCTTTAAGTTGGCATATTGTGGATGCCTTGGGACCTCCCTGAATCCTCACTTAGACATCTCCACTGCAATACTTCAGGCACTGATTATAGGATGATGGGACGGCCTTGAAGTAGTTAATAAGTGGTCTCCAAAAGATTGTATTGTAGCTGTTTGGTGCGTCCACGATGAAAAATCTGCACCTGATCGAGGTCCCACCAAAAGTTACCAAAATATCGGCCCTTCCTTCTGTAACACCTCCCCTGTAATGTCCGTATAATATGGGTCCGGTCGGGGCCCCGCAACATACAAACGCCACAACTTTAGCGTTAAAAGATGATATTAACTATCCAATATCAAAACTCAGTATATAACAACAGCGGAAACCGAAAACATGGTCAGAAGTTATCCACATACATAGGAGTATCAAAACAGCCTTAAGGCCTTACAACAATAGAGAGTCCAAAGCTTAAATGATAAAATCAAACACCAACGTGCATAAGCACTCCTAGACTACCTCGACATGCAAGCCGGAAACCTAGAGCATCAAACATACAATGCCACAATTGAAAAAGATCTAGTACAATGCTTGGAACACTTCATGAGGCTTGGGCCTTTTTGGTCGGCGAGCTAGCTCCTGCTTGCAATCCTTGCCCTGTAAAAAATTGATGGTAACGTGGGTCAGCAAAGGCTGACCTCAACTATGTGACCAACACATCTCCTCCGGGCCGCCCCTAACGGACCCCGGGGTACCCCTTCAACCTGCAAGTTAGCACTTTGTATGTCATATAAATAATCATGTAAAGCTCTAAAAACAGGTTTGGATGTCTCAAACAACAAACACGTTTTCTATGTTGAGCATATAACAAAAAGGGGGCCTACTATGCAACATGTATGCAAATCCCAGGCTTCACCCAAGGCACCCTATCGCGTATGCATCTAGCACATCATCATAACATATCAGCTGGGTACTTCCAATTTCCCCATCAGCGTCAAGCCGCAAACAAAAGGGTACTACAATTCCCCTAATGGCATACAAGCCACCACACGGAAAACTTGTCATGGCCCCACGCGCTTGTGGGAATTAGACCCGGGCTTGCTTGCAAATCCTGACTTCCCACGTCAGGTTTCCATCTCACACACAGACCAATTCTAAAAACCCTTGCTGGACCCCACCCGCTCGTGGGCTTCATTGCCCAGGCTTGTCCTATGCTTGGCGTTCTCGTCAGTCTCATAGAAGGGTACTAGTCATGCCGGGACACTCTCCCCACATGACTTGCACGTCACTGGATAGCCAGCCGACCACGGAGACAAAGCCGAGCCTTAGCACATCACAATCCATAATCTTTCACACCCTAATCCATCATTTGTACAACGTCCCCGCGCACCAAGGAAAGCATCTACCGCCAATGCGGAGCTAACCTTGTCCACCAAGGAAACCATCTACCGCCAATGCGGAGCTAACCTTGTCCGGTTCTAGCTATACGTACTCACTCGAGAAAAGGGGGAAAATACCTACATCACAAATGACATCTTGTCGCAACGGATTTGTACAAAATCCTTAAGGCTCACTATGCAACATCACCGAGTTGGACTAACGGTCGTGACTACGGCTTCATCCACAATGTCTAATCCACTAACGGAGCGGATCTCTAATGCAAAATCATGTCGGGGACGGACTCAATCGACTCGGAGGTTCCTCTTGAACCATGGCGACCCAAACCCCTCTCATTTGAGAGATTTGGTGCCCAAAAGCTTGAAAAACAAGAGATAATGAAGATGTTATGCACGCATCCTAGAAACCGAGAGGAGAAAATGTCATTACCTTGCGACCTCTCTTCCTAGCCATGGAATCCTTGCTTTGAACGGATTGACACGAGCGCCTCCACGCACTCTCCACGGATTCGGTCTCGGAAAGATGATCGGAGCTCCGAAGCTTCGTCATTGGCGGTGGAAGAGCTTCTCCTTCCTCCTTCTCACTCTCCCCCAAATCCTTGGTCAACCCTCCAAGTGATAAAGAATGAAGGAAAGGGGATCTCAACCCTAATAAGATCGTTTGGGCGGAAGATCATGGGCCCTTGGATCGGATTTAAGGAAATCGAACGGCCACGAATTGAAAATGACGGACCAGACCCGTCCGCACGATCAGTGGCGCACAACTAGTGGTCGTGCGCACTTGATCCCATGATCGTGTGTTTAACAAAGGTAGAACTCCAGAAAAACGGGATCAAAGCGCACGAGCAGTAGCGTACCACCAGTGTTTGTGCGCACTAAGTCCAATGGTTGTGCGTTTGCCCTGGACAGAACTCGGGAAAAAGGGATATAGAGCGTACGATCAGTAGCCCACGACCAGTGGTCGTGCGCACTGGATCCCATGATCGTGCGCACTGGATCCTGTGCCGAGCTCATCGACCTACCGCCAGCGGTCTCTCTCTTCCGACGGGCGTTAGCTTCCAGTGACTCCAGGCCTAAAAACTGGGGTGTTACAACTCCTCCCCCCTTACAAGAATTTTATCCCCGAAATTAATCCTCAAATCAGAAGATAGCAAGAAAATGATTGCAGCAAATAAAACAACCATTTCTAATCAGGCAAACAGCCGAAAACATTATTACACCGTCTCAAAACACCGTTGCTACAAACTAGTTACTATTTAAATCAGCATTACACAAATAATTCGGGATAGTCCTCGCGCATTGCTTGCTCACGCTCCCAAGAGAACTCGTCGCGCCCGCAGTTATCCCAACGCACCTTCACGAGCTTAACTTATTTATTACGCAACTGCCGAACTTCTACATCCTCTATACCAACTGGACGACCTTGCGTCCTCAAGTACTCTTCTATCGGCACCGATGCCGATTCGATCACCATACTAGCCTCCACTAAGGCTTTCCTCAAGACGGAGATATGGAAAACATCGTGTAATCCACTCAGCTCTATGGACAACGCCAACCGGTACGCTGTTTTTCCCACCTGTTCTATTACCTCGAAATGTCCCAAAAACCTTGGACTCAACTTCTTGAGTCGGCGAATCCGCGAAACGCCTTTGAACGGCTTGATCTTTAGATAGACCCAGTCGCCTACCGTGAACTTCACCTTCCTGTGACGAGCATTAAAATATTTTGCTTGCCGATCTTGAGCAACCTTCATGCGCTCTTGAATGGTTCGCAATAACTCGCATGCATCAGCTACCACTTCTTTTCCCAAAAGTTTGGTGTCTCCCGTCTCTGTCCAAGACATCGGTGTTCAACACTGCCTCACATACAAAGCTTCGTACGGCGCCATCTTTATACTTGCTTGGTAACTGTTGTTATAAGCGAACTCTACCATGAAGAGGTGATCTTCCCACTTCTTACCGAAGTTGAGAGTACACATCCTCAACATATCCTCCATAGTACGGTTCATTCTTTTGATTTTCCCGTCAGTTTGAGGATGGAAAGCCGTACTGAACTTGAGCTTCGTGCCCAGACTCTTCTGAACCAACCTCCAGTCCTTGGACGTGAAACGTCCATCGCGATCATTAACTATACTCTTAGAAATTCCCTATAGTCGCACAATGTTACGAACATACAACTCTACCAACTTCTCCGCGTTGTCCTCTTTCCGATTTGGGATGAAGTGAGCCACTTTGGTCAAGCGATCCACGATCACCCAAATCGCATCATTACCCTGCTGCGACATAGGTAACCCATGTACAAAGTTCATGGAGATGTCATCAAATTTCCACTCGGGAATTGGAAGAGGTTTAGGAACCTGCCCGGCTTCTAACACTCGGCCTTCACTAAGGCACAAGTTTGGCATTGACTCACGTACAAAGATACATCCCGCTTCAAACCAGGCCACCAAAAGGATTTCTTCATATCCAAGTACATCTTTGTACTGCCCGGGTGAATGAAGTACTTTGTGAAGTGAGCCTCAAACAACAACTCCTCATGAAGCTTGTCGAACTGCGGTACACAAATCCTTCCATCATTCCTTAGAATCCCATCTATCAACTCACAGGCGCTACTGTCGCCCTTTTTAGCTTCCACCACGTATGGCTGGAACTCCACATCCAAACGGGTCGCTTCCCGAATACGATCGGACAAGTCGTTCTGCATCTTAATCTAGTTCAACCGAGCCACGATAGACTCGCCTCTTGCTACACAATCCATGCCAAGGGACTCCCAGTCCTGCATCAACCGCTCATCATGAGCTTCGATCCAACTCCCTTGACCAGAATATTTCTGACTCAAGGCATCCGCCACCATGTTGGCTTTGCCTGGCGTATACTGAATTGCCACTTCATAGTCTCCAAGGAACTCGACCCATCTACGCTGCCGCATATTCAAGTCCTTCTGATCTAGGAGATACTTCAGGCTTTTGTGATCCGTGAAAATCTCCACCTTCGCACCATAAAAATAGTGCCGCCACAATTTCAACGCAAAAATTACTGCCGCCAATTCCAATTCATGGACGGGGTAATTCCTTTCATGAGGCTTCACCTGCCTAGACCCAAAGGCTATCACACTGTCATGTTGCACCAATACGCATCCCAAACCGCATCCTGATGCGTCACTGAAAATTTGAAATCCTTCGGTCCCTTTCGATAGACTTAGGATTGGAGCTGTCATCAGCCTTTCCTTCCGGGTATCAAACGCCTGATTGCACTCCTGAGTCCACACAAACTTTTGATCCTTACGAGTTAGTGAAGTGAGTGGTAGAGCTATCCGCAAAAAGTTTTCTACGAACCTTCTATAGTACCCGGCTAGCCCAAGAAAACTTCGGACTTCCGCCACGGTTCTCAAAATCGGCCAATCTCTGATGGCTTCCACTTTTGTTGGATCTACTGCCACCCCATCCCCACTAATCACATGGCCCAAAAATGCCACCTTCTCTAGACAGAACTCACACTCCGAGAACTTTGCATAAAGATGTTTCTCTCTCAACACTTGCAAGACTTCTCTCAAGTGAGTCTCATGCTCCACCTCCGATTTGGAGTACACCAAGATATCGTCAATGAAGACCACTATAAAAGAGTCCAAGTACTCCTGAAATACTCGATTCATCAAGTCCATGAATACGGATGGTGCGTTCGTCAGCCCGAACGACATCACCGAGAACTCAAAGTGACCATACCTCGTACCAAACGCTGTCTTGGGTATGTCCTCGTCTCGAATTCGCAACTGATAGTATCCTGACTTCAAGTCCAACTTTGAATACACCACCGACCCCACCAACTGGTCTAACAGGTCGTCTATCCGAGGAATCAGATACTTATTCTTGACAGTCAATTTATTCAACTCTCGGTAGTCTATGCACAACCACATACTACCGTCTTTCTTCTTTACGAATAACACAGGAGCGCTCCACGGCGAAGAACTGGGTTTGATATACCCCTGCTCCAACAGTTCCTGCAACTGTACCTTGAGTTCGGCCAACTCTTTTGGTGCCATCCTAAACGGAGGACGTGACACCAGCCTAGCCTCTGGCACTAACTCAATCGAGAAATCAATCTCCCGTAAAGGAGGTGCTCCAAGAAGTTCATTAGGAAACACATCCTCGAACTCTGCCACAATGGGCACTTCCCCAAGTGATAACTTGGAAAGGCGAACCTCCAATAATGCTACAAGAGCTACTCCCCCCTGGTTAACTGCCCGCACCAACTGCATGACCAAAATCAGGGAACAGACCACTCCATTAAGACCCTCAAACTTGACTTCTGTCTGCCCTTCGCTTCTCAGGGTCACCACCTTGGATATGCAGTCAATACTGGTACGCTGCTCATCTAGCCATTCCATTCCCAATATCACGCCAAACTCAACCAACGGCAGGACCGCTGCTATCAACATGAAGTCAACTCCGTCTAGCCTCCAACAAATGCGCCATTTTTCCCCGGTGGTCATGGATGACCCATTGGGCATGTGAACCTTTATTTCTGCGTCCGCCGAGAACGACTCAACTCCAATTCTCCGGATAAAGCTTTCCACAAGAAAAGAGTGTGACGCTCCCGTATCAAACAATACCCTAGCCGGGTATCCGGAAACTAACACATAGCCTAAAATAGAGGCATCAAACATAAACGGTCTTGAAAGTATGAAGTACAAGGTTAAATTTAAACTTTCTCATACTTGTCACCACATCGGGTTGGCGGATCGCTTCCTGTTGACCAAGGTTATAAGCCCTTGGCTGCACCGATTGGAACCGAGAAGTGTTAGACTCCGCCATCTTTCCTTTCTCTGCGGCGCTGGGGCCGGAGCGCACATACTGCTCTTGTCTTGGCTCCTGCTCATCTCCTCCTTGAGTACAAAAATGAGCTATGTGGCCCACCTTACCACAATTGAAGCACGTCGGTGGTCCCTTAGAGTGAGACCCTCCGGACATCCATTTACTTTTCTCATCGGACTTGAATGGGTGAGGCTTTTTCTTCCATCTATTCCCTTTAGACTTTCTTTGGGATTGAGAAGGCTTCCCTTCCCCTTGCTTGGGCGCGAAACCCTTACGACGTTGGGTTCGCTCCAGATCACTCTCCAACGTTCTGGCAGCCTCAACCAACTCATTGAAACCAGCTCTCTTCATGGAGATGAAGGGTTGTCTTAAATTCTCCCTCAGCCCCTGGTAGAAGAGGTTATCCCTCTCCTCATTGTCGGCCATTGTCTTTCCCGCATAACGACCCAACCGAGTGAACTCCTGTACATACTCGTCCACCATCTTATCCCACTGCACCAAGTGCAGAAATTGCCTTTGGACAGCCAACCTTGTCGAAACATGAATGTACTTCTTTAGGAAAGCATTCTCAAACTCTTCCATGGATGGGGTGCGTCCGGGAAACTGGCGACTGCTATGGCTCACCCACCACAACTTCGGGTCTCCCTCCAACATGAAGGCCGCAAACTCATATTTCTTTTCCTCTGGCGTCTCTGCCGCCCTCAGAAGTTCTTGCATCTGTGCACACCAATCCTCTACATCAGTCGGCGTACCAACTCCCTTAAACGTGGGAGGATGGAAGCTCAGAAAATATTTCATCTGCCGGTCCCCATGCCCGACAACCACCCTTTCGGCCAACGGCTCTGCTCGCCTGGCTTCTCCGCCCGGCACGGCCGTCGCCGTATCCGGGGTAGCATGGGTTGCTACTTGAGCAACAGGGGTTGCTACTTGAGCAACAGGGGTTGCTACTTGAGCAACAGGGGTTGCTACTTGAGCAACAGGGGTTTCTACTTGAGCAACAGGGGTTGCTACTTGAGCAACATGGGTTGCTACTTAAGTTGTCGCTGCAGATCGGGCTGCCACCATTGCTTCTGCAAGCATACGACAAACATTAGCCAGGTTTACAGCCATGCCCAAAGGACCCTGAGCAATGGCGCTGCTCGCCGAAAGTTCTTCTCTTGGTCTCGACGTACCCGCCTTGTTGCTTGCACTCTTAACAAAAGCAAGATAACAAAGAATCAGTCTCTAATCATAAGAATCAAGCATAAAGACACTCATGGTCCCGCAATACTCCTATATGGATAACTTTTATATGTGATCCAATTACGCTAAATCGACTGCTCAACCTGATCTTGGACGTAACCTGTCTCTGATACCAAACTGTAATACCTCCCACGTAATGTCTGTATAATATGGGTCTGGCCGGGGCCCCACAATATACAGATGCCACAGCTTTAGCGTTAAAAGATGATATTAACTACCCAATCTCAAAACTCAGAATATAACAACAGCGGAAACCAAAAACATGGCCAGAAGTTATCCACATACATAGGAGTATGAAAACGGCCTTAAGGCCTTACAACAATAGAGAGTCCAAAGCTCAAATGATAAAATCAAACACCAACGTGCATAAGCACTCCAAGACTATCTCGGCATGCAAACCGGAAACCTAGAGCATCAAACATACAATGCCACAATTAAAAAAGAGCTAGTACAACACTTGGAACACTTCATGAGGCTCAGGCCTTTTTTGGCCGGCGAGCTAGCTCTTGCTTGTGATCCTTGCCCTGTAAAAATTTGATGGTAACATGGGTCAGCAAAGGCTGACCTCAACTGTGTAACTAACACATCTCCTCCCGGCCGCCCCTAACGGACACCGGGGTACCCCTTCAACCTGCAAGTTAGCACTTCGTATGTCATATAAATAAACATGTAAAGCTCTAAAAACAGGTTTGGATCTCTCAAACAACAAACACGTTTTCTATGTTGAGCATATACAAAAAGGGGGCCTACTATGCAGCCTGTATGCAAACCCCAGGCTTCACCCAAGACACCATATCGCGTATGCATCTAGCACATCATCATAACATATCAGCTGGGTACTTCCAATTTCCCCATCGGCGTCAAGCCGCAAACAAAAGGGTACTACAATTCCCCTAACGACATACAAGCCGCCACATGGAAAACTTGTCATGGCCCCACTCGCTCGTGGGTCTTAGACCCGGGCTTGCCTGCAAACCCTGACTTCTTATGTTAGGTTTCCGTCTCACACGCAGACAGATTCTAAGAACCCTTGCTGGACCCCACCCACTCATGGGCTCCATTGCCCGGGCTTGTCCTATGCTTGGCGTTCTTGTCAGTCTCATAGAAGGGGACTAGTATCGTCGGGACACTCTCCCCACATGACTTGCACGTCACCGGATAGCCAACCGACCACGGAGACAAAGTCGCGCCTTAGCACATCACAATCCATAATCTTTCCCACCCTAATCCATCATTTAAACTGCAACGTCCCCGCGCACCAAGTAAACCATCTACCGCTAATGCGGAGCTAACCTTGTTCACCAAGGAAACCATCTACCGCCAATACGGAGCTAACCTTGTCCGGTTCCGGCTACACGTACTCACTCGAGAAAAGGGGGAAAATACCTACATCACAAACGACATCTTGCCGCAACGGATTTCTACAAAATCCTTAAGGCTCACTATGCAACATCACCGAGTCGGACTAACGGTCGCGACTACGGCTTCATCCATAATGCCTAATATACTAATGGAGCGGATCTTTAATGCAAAATCCTGTCGGGGACGGACTCAATTGACCCGGAGATTCCTCTTGATCCATGGCGACCCAAACCCCTCTCATTTGAGATATTTGGTGCCCAAAAGGTTGAAAAACAAAAGAGAAAGAAGATGCTATGCACACATCCTAGAAACCGAGAGGAGAAAATGTCGTTGCCTTACGACCTCTCTTCCTAGCCATGGAATCCTTGCTTTGAACGGATTGACACGAGTGCCTCCACGCCCTCTCCACGGATTCGGTCTCAAAAAGATGATCGGATCTCCGAAGCTTCGTCAGTGGCGGTGGAAGAGCTTCTCCTTCCTCCTCCTCACTCTCCCCCAAATCCTTGGTCAACCCTCCAAGTGATAAAGAATGAAGGAAAGGGGCTCTCAGCCCTAATAAGATCGTTTGGGCGGAAGGTCCTGGGCCCTTGGATCGGATTTAAGGAAAAATCGGATGACCACGAATTGAAAATGACAGACCAGACCCGTCTGCACGATCAGTGGCGCACGACCAGTGGTCGTGCGCACTTGATCCCATGATCGTGCGTTAAACAAAGGCAGAACTCCAGAAAAACGGGATCAACGCGCACGAGCAGTGGCGCACGACCAGTGTTCGTGCGTACTAAGTCCAATGGTCGTGCGTTTGCCCTAGACAAAACTCGGGAAAAAGGGATATAGAGCGCACGATCAGTAGCACACGACCAGTGGTCATGCGCACTGGATCCCATGATCGTGCGCACTGGATCCTGTGCCGAGCTCATCGACCTACCGCTAGTGGTCTCTCTCTTCCGCCGGGCGTTAGCTTCCAGTGACTCCAGGCCTGAAAACTGGGGTGTTACACCTTCCACCTCTTTCTTCTCTCTAGTTAATCCAAAGAGTGGATCATCTGCCGCCAGGACCCTTGCTGCCCCCACCTGTAACCCAATGAATGTCCTTTTGAAGATGACATTTACCGAGCTGCCATTATCGGCCAGGATTTGGTCCACCGTGAAGTCTTTGATGGATTACAGAATCACAAGGGCATCATGGAATGGATTCTCGCTCCCTAGCATGTCCTCCTATGAGAAGGTGATGACATTCAATGGGGTGGCGCCTGAGATGTCGAAGCGACACTCCTACGGTAGATTTGATGAGGACTTCCTATAACATCTCTTATCTCTTCTAGACCCATTAACTTAGATTAGGTTAGGACATGTGATGAGTAAAATGAATTAGGCTAAGTATACACCTTAGGGCCCAAGGAATTAGGGCAGACTCACATGGGACCCACTATGGGGTCCAAGTCAACTTAGATCAAATCTAGCACAAATGAAAACCATAAGTGCACTTGGCCTCGCCACTATGCCCCTAGCCATAAAAGAAATCTAAGTGATCCAAAATCCCCATCACGGGGTCACACACTGACCCAATTTGACCAAAGTTAACCCTAACTCTAATTTGGTCAAAACCACACACTTAGGCCCAATTAGCCCTATTAAGGCATCACCATGGCCCAATCAAGGTTAAGTGGTGTCATAGGGCTCATGACCATCAAGTGGGGCCAGCCCACTCATTAATTTGACCAAGTTAACCCTAAAGTCAAACTTGGTCAACCTTAGGCCTAAATCAGGAATTTAAAGACCAAGCCCATTCCTAAGGGGCTAAGCCCTTGAGCCATGGCCCAACCAATGTTGGGTGATGTCATAGGGTCCATGACCATCAAATGGGGCTAGCCCACTCATCAAATTGACCAAGTCAACCCCAAAAGTCAAACTTAGTCAACATAAGGCCTAAAGGAGAAAATGAGAATCCAAACTCGTTTCCAATGGGCTAAGACTATGGCTCATGGCCCATTAGCATCCCAAATGTCAAATTACAGCCCCTACCCTCTGGTTTTGGAGGGTAGTGACATGCATGGGGGTAGTTTAGTCTTTTTACCAAGTGGAGGAGAGAGAGAAAGAGGGAATTAGGGAGTGAAGGCCATGTGGCCCTCCTCCTCTCTTCCCAAGCTGACCACTGAGCTCCCTAGCTCATTTCCAATAGAAAATAAGGGGCGGTGGACACTTGGAGCTCAAGGTGAAGCATCCAAGGAAGAGGCCGACCACCCCATTATTCAAAACTCCACAACCAGCCAACCTCGCCCCCATTTGACCTCACCATCACCTTCAGAGCACTGAGAGGAGTGGAAATCGAGTCCTGGAGCAAAGCTTTAGCTGGAGAAATGAAGCTTGGATCTAGTTTGCCGAAGGAGAAGTCGGCCATGACGCACCACCACCGCACACGTCGCCAAGAACAGTTATAGGTCCGATCCTCCTCTCCATCTGTGCTAGCTTCTTAGATCGATTAGGAGAGATATCGAGCTCAATTGATCCTGATACCTTGAGAGGAAATCAAGAAATATCCATGAAAATTGAGGTGCTCAGGTTCGCCAGAAACCGCAGCCTCTAGTGGCCAAGTCACCGCCAAACGATGGACACCACCTCAACAGAGGTGGTGGTGGTGGTGGCCAGTTGGGGAGGTGGTTGGATGGCTGGGAAACAGAAGATCAAGGCGCTATAGGTCGGGGCAATCGTGGTCGTCGGCTCAGTGGAGAAGATAATGGGATGATGTTGATTAAATTTGAATTGAACTATATTGTTATTAATTATTTCTGTCACATTTAATACAGTGTTTTGCATGTAAATTTTATGCCCCTTAGAGGCAAATTCAGAAATTGTCACCAACGTGGAAGTTGTAGATCTAAGTCGTAACTTCAATTTTACATCTTAAACATGTCATTTAGAGCACTATAACTTCTTGTAGGGCCATTCTTCTAGGACTGCTCCTAGGTTAAGACAGAAATTAAAATCAGTGTCTAGGCTACACTACAAATCCACATGCTTTGAAATTTATGTCATGCATGTGTGTATAATATACTTATACTATGCCTAAAATTCAGAATTTTTGGGAGAAATTTTTCTATACTTTTAGTAAAAATTTGATTTACCAAATAAATGATATTTAGGGAGACCTTCAACTCCAAGTGCCCCCAAATTTGGGTGGTATATCTCTAATATCATTTTAATACCTTGTAAAATTTTGGAGTCAATTGGTCATCTGGATGATAGAGGATCCAACATGCATGATGAAGGTAGAATTGAAAATGGTGTGTTAATAGCAAAATGGGGAAAATGGGAATTAAGCCCATTTGACCCAATGCATGTCCATGAAATTTTGGATAGAGGTTTATGGAGGTGGAATACTCTTTTCATGGAAAAATTGGGATTTTTGGAATAAAAAATCACATAGTTTAGAACTATTTCAAAACTAGCACACATATGGGCCTTAAAAGAAAACAAGGGAAAATGGACTTGTAAAATTCTAGTTTGTTGGCACAAGTTCTAAAAAGATATTTTAATTTCTCTAGAAAACTTTGTGGGAGTTTTGAGAATTATTTCTTGTGAAAATAATATAATTCCAATTATGCCCTTATGTGATTTTAATTAAAAGAATGATTTACATTGCTTGAAAAATTATGAGAATTTACTTTGACCCTTATTTCAGTATTGTGAACCCCTATAAATTTATAAAAAAAATTGGATGACTATTTATGGCACTTGTTTTAATAGTGGCATTTTTGTAGATATTTTGAATTATGAATATCCTAGGTCAAACCACTTGATATCACTGTGGAAATTTGTTTTGAGCATTATATTGTCAATATTAATGGCTTGGAATTTTCCCAGAAGTTTTAGCTGAATATTTTTAGTACTTTATTTGAAAAATGAAAACATTGTGATTTTAATCATAATTAGGAAATAAGGGCCAAATCACTTTGGAAAATTAGGATATTTGGTATGAAGATCTTTTTAACCTAGATGGAAGTTCATGTTCATTGTCACCAAGGTCACTTAATTAAATAATTTTAATTATGGTCCAAAATAATTAGAAAATTATGGAATTCTGATCTATCACTAATAATCACATGAATAACCCATGATAAAAATTTGGAGGCCTTTGGCCTAAGGAATCAGAAGTCTCCGCATATGGTTTAGAGTCAAGTCATGTGCTGCGTTTAGTAAAAGTGACATGTAGCATTAGGGTACACATGGTAATGAGATAAAGTTGAATGGAGAGATGTATCAGGAAGATTGAAACCCTGGTCAGAATCATAAGTTGGTTACTACTTAGTAACGAGTATTACAGTGAAAGTTACCCAAGGGAATAACTAGGGTGGGATCCGGCAAAAGGTCGTCAATCTCCTAATAAGTACCTTAAATCATTAGGTTTACGCAAGAGCAACAATGAGAGTGGGGAATTAATAACGGGTAGCCACCAATAATAGTAAGTGTCCTGGAAAGGGGGATTTGGGATTCAGCCTATCGTATTCCCTAGTACCGCTGCGAGCCCTTCATCAGGTAGACCTCGGGAAGTCCAGGATTATCCCTAAGGCTTTGTTTGGCCCTACGATTGTGGTTGGTGATTAAGGGTTTATTCATTAGCATTCCATCTAACCTTCACGCCTAAGAGATTTTTTTTTCTTTAATGTTCGAGAAAAGATTTTTTTGGGGGGTGGTGATCATGACCGCTGCCATGTCAAACATATATTTTATCATGATATCGCTCTTTAGCCAGTCATGAGAGCAAAAATGACCAGATCCTAAGTCTCTAAGTACAACCAAAAGCTATACAATAGTAGTTTAATAAGATAGGTTGAAGGATGAGTGTAGCAATCTCACTCATGTAGGGTTGGAGGGATATAGGACGAGTTAGTCCTGCGAGCTGGAGGCTCGAGAGTTTTATAGCATTCTCACCCTTATTAGGTTGGAGGGATACATAATGGGTTAGTCCCACGAGCAGGAAGCACGGGAGTTTGATATCAGGACAGGTTGGTCCTGTGAGCTAGTAGCTCGGGTTGAAATATCTTGCATGTGCATAGAAATAAATCAGTGGCGGGTCATGCGGTGATGGGCCAATCATCACACCGACGACATTACGATGACTCTGGCGAGACGTCTGGGCTTGAGGGGCCAATAGGTTGTTTATACTTTGGTTTGGAGGACGATCCCTGAAAATGCACACTCGACTAACAAGATTGGTGGGATAGCCAGCAAATAGTATACAGAGACTCTATAGTGCACCTAGGACGTGTATAGAGGCATATGAGACGTCTAGGTTTAGTAGAGTGTATACCCGCCTAGGAGTGGGGACGCCCGCTCCACTGCTGCCATAGCTACAGTGGTGGTACCAGAGAGTTTAGCTAACTCCAAAAATGGGAACTAAAGGTCTATGATTACAGATTCATGTGGATGAGTTGCACTGTATGAATCATAGCATGTATAAGACATCATAACATACATACATACTTAGGACATTCATACTGCAAATCTTTATCATATAAATTAGTATGAGCTCTTTTATATGATAAGTTACAATTCTTGAAACATTAACTTATATGTTTGTATGTGCATTCATATAAGTTAAGGTACTCTTGTGATAGTTGCATAGCTGTAGTTAGTTACTTTTCTGCATAGTGCCTACTCTTACTATACTGCTCTTCTTTACAGTACTATAGTTTTTCTTTTATAATCTTGCTATACTACATAGAACTACTAAAATAATGGTATATCTGTTAGATAGATTTATTCATGATAGAATAGTTCCACTGTCACCATGCTATTTTTATTATACCCCTTGTTGTCCTCCACTTTTGCCCTCCCGCGCGGTGCCTAGGAGTCGTGGGGGTGAGGCGAGGACAAAATGGCTTAGTATTTATGACTAACGGTCGGTTGTAACCGTATCATTTTAGGAGCTCGAGGAGATGGAGCACCAACACGGCCAGCAGGACGAGGTGGCAGGGCTTGAGGAGCAAATACCGCGCACTACTACTACGGCTCAGCGTCAGGTGATGACGGCTGATCTTGTTTCAGCTTCTGCTCAGAGTGTTGTGTGAGCGTGTGATTTGCATTATTTTGGCATGTACCAGGCATAAGCCCTTTACTCTCTATTGTACTAATTGTTGGACTGCACTTTCATTATATATATGGTGATATTTCTGTGTTCTGTGGACTTGTAATTGTTTATTATACTTCTGTTCTCAAATTGGCCTACAGGTTAAAATGATCGTACTAGCCGGCAGGATCGGCCTCTTGCAATGTCGACTACCCCGTGTGTTAGTGTCACCGTAAGGCGACGATTCTAGGCATAAGATCGAGTAACTCCTTGGTAAGGGGAGCGATCTTTCACTTCCCTTCTTGGAAGCTCCTGGCTTCTCTCCCCCATGAATCACACCTACTTGTATACCTGGTCTGTGGACCACTTCTCCTCTACCACCTAGGTCAACCCGGTCCTCATTTCTCCACCACACTAGAGCTTGGACTGCTACCGGTACCGCGGGGACTTTCGGCCTTGACTACTCTCTCTTCGCCGCCATTGTTTCCATCCTCCTCCTCGCTTCCCAAAAGTCCGGGCAAGCCATGGTTCTGTTCCCCTCTACTCGATACAGATCGCAGTAAAGGGAGATCTCCTCCACTGGATTCCTTCGAGGTTGATTTCTCTTGAAATGGTTTCTTTGATAAGGCATGTTCCCTTGATGGTGAACAACCATTGTTTCCACACTTCCTCCTTGATGATTTCCCTGCTAGTTGCCATTCCACCCTCGTCCTTGATTCTGGGTCCTTCCCACTGTCCTCCACGGGGGACGGTCCATGGGATATTGGAATCATTGGTCCTCCTCTCTTCTCTCTATAACCATTGTAGGCCTCCTATTTTCCTGCCTATGGTGCCCAACCTGCTTCCTCGTCTCCTCTTTTCTCCTTAGATCCTCCCTCCTCTCCTCCTGCTTCTTCAAATCCCTCCTCTCCTGGTCACCACTAGATACCCTCTCTGAGGTCTCTCCTCCCTCCTCATCACCTTGGGTCACCTTGTCCAACCTAGTCAGGAAATCGACGTTCTTCGCTTCTCCTTGGATGAATTTGTTCGCCCACTCAATCAGTTCCCCAAAAGACCCGGGGGGCATTGAAACAATTTCCATGCCGAAGAGGCCTTGCTTTAAGCCAAAAGTCATAGCTAGTTGCATGATGAAATCATTCACCTCCTCGATGTCTGGGACTTCTTCCTGGAACCGATCAATGTAAGGACCAAGTCTCTCGTTATTACTTTACGCCAGGTGGAAGAGAGCGGTTGCCTCTTGCTTTCTCTTCTTGGAAGTAGCAAACCAAGTCATCAGCTTACGATGCAGGTCCTCAAACCAGTAAATTAAGCCATATAAAAGCTTATGGAACCAATCTCTCACCTTTTCCTCGAAGGTGATGTAGAAGAACCGACATTTGAACGCATCTGTCATTCTACGGATGAACACCACATCCTCAAACCACTAGAGATGCTTGATTGGATCATTACTTCATGAGTATTAGTCCAGGATGGGCTCTCTGAATCCTGCTGGAACTGGGACTGCTAGTACATCTTCACTGAAAGGGCTCCCCCCTTCTTGGCGAAGAAAGATCTCCACCGGGCAAGCAACCCCTCCATACTTGCCTCCATGCTGAATATTTTAGAATTTCACTAAATACTTTGGCTCCCAAAACTTGATCCCCTGAGGGCTCGCCGGGTAAAATTGCGATGGAACTAGTTGCTCCGACTCTTTGGCGACATGCCCTTTTCCATGTCTCCTGGGGGGACCTTCATCCTCTGATGGATTCATGCGAGGAGGTGACGTTGTCGCGCCCTCTGTGTGAGGAAGAAGTGTTGCTCGCAAGATCCTATCAATCCTCTTCTCTAACTCTTCAAAGACTGCTACTGTCACAAAGCCGTTTCCACCAACCGAATTGCCGACTATCTCTCCATGCTTGTCTCCATCTACCGTCTTGCCTACTCGCAAGATTTTCTTCCTTGAATACGATCCACGCTCACCACACCAAAGAGTTGAAACCAGGAAAATCCTGAGTCCAAAAAATTCGAATCAATGCAGTCTAAGGCTACTTGTCTCGTAAACGGGCTTGACGGCTTAGCAATCAAGAAATAAGAGATAAAGGAAATACTAAAGGACCACAGGTGCTACGGCAGTGAGGTCCCACCACGTACTCAGAAGCTTGGATGAAGTCCCCCCCCCCCACAACTAAAAATGTTCGAGCATGGTACAAGGGAACACTGGTCATGTCACTAATAAAAGATGGCAACTATGGGGGATGGTCACTGTCTCACTGCTCAAAATCATCAATTGCGAGATTCAAGAGCTCAGGAAAAGGTCCAGAATCTTGTACCCCTTGTAACGACCCTAGCCGATCCAACGTGACGATGTCACGGCTCCACTCTAGGCAACGCTACCCGGCTGCAGCCCAAGCACACCAACCCCTCTCTCTCCACAGGCAGGTTGTTGGTGGCCACATCCTCCCATTGATGAGCGAACTCGACAGTTAAGTTTGGCCCTATGGGGACTTCCCAGGAGGTCACCCATCCCAGTACTACTCTCGCTCAAGCACGCTTAACTATGGAGTTCCTTCACTTCTCATCACCAGTTGAGCTTCAGCTCAATTGATAGTGCAACGTAACGTGGTAATGTTGCTGGTTGTAGTTGAGCCAAATTTCGGGACAAAATTTTTTGAAGGAGGGGAGGATTGTAATACCGCCAAATCCCAATTTGGGTAAGATTGGGTGACACGGGCGTGTCCCAGGGTGTGTCATGCTCGGGTTGAGCAGTTGGGCGAGCGGTCGACGAAATTCAGTCGACGAAGTTTTTGGAGGGAACACGCCCAGAGACACGGGCGTGTCACAGGGCATGTCCTTTGCGGGTTTCAGTGAGGAATGTGTGTGCTGCTGGATATGGGTGTGTCCTGGGGTACACAGCATGGGACACGGGCGTGTCCCATGGCCGTGTCCTGCTCGGGTGAGGAAAGTTGTGATGTGTGAAGTACACGACTACTAGTGACGGACGTGTCGGGCATGGCACGGGCGTGTAAGGTGTGACACGGGCGTGTCATACGACCATGTACTGGTTGGATTTGAGTCGGTTCTCTACCGCTTAAGTGGCACGGCCTGTGACACGGGTGTGTCATAGGGCGTGTCAGGTCGTGTTCAGCCTATTTTTGGGCAAATCAGAGCCGTTCGTTTCCCTATTCTGGATCCAAGGGTCCCGACCCCTTCCCTGTGGATAAAGGCCAAGAAATGAGGGATAAATCCCTTCATTTCACTCCTTCTCATTCTTAGAGAGAGAGGGAGAGCAAGGGAACAAGGAAGATAAAGGGGGAAACCAGCTGCTGGAGGGGCTGCGGAGTGTCGAGCCAAGATCCGAGATCAGATTCGTGGAGACAACGCTGGGACGGTGATTTCCATCCGGCTAGGTCATGGCTCCAAAGCGATCTGCAAGTGTAACGATCTCCTTCTTGGACATCGAAGTCCTTTCTTTATGCATATGCATGGAATCCTCCACCAAGAGATGGACATCGTAAGAGATTCCTTGGTTGAGTCTGCATTTAAAGCCGGAAGTGTGGAGTACGACATAGGCATGCTGTGTGAAGCCCAACTGGACGGTTCGTCTGGATTGGTGATGATTCTGGGTAAACCGGAGAAGACTCCGTGTATTTGACAACTGTGTATGCTTTGTAAGTATGTGTGTTTTGTATGGATGTGTGGATGTATGGATGGATCATGGATGCTTTGTGTAAGCTCCTTGTGGTGTGAGCGCTAATTGTTCTGGGAGAGCAAAAAGCTACGGCTAATCAGGAGGGAAGGCCGACCCGCGTCTAGTGGTGCGCTGCTGACGGTTTGAGCACGGGAAAGGCTAACCTGCCCCTGGTTATTTTGGGAGGTCGATTGGTGGCAATGTTTGGGAGGACGCGTGACAGACCCTTCTTGCTGCACCACATTGGTGGGTCGATCTTAATGCTAAAGTTTGTCGTGAGGTTATCACCTCTGAGTGGTTTGGGCGGAATGCTCCCAGTCTGCGGGTTGGGGTGACTAGGACCGGCCAGCCAACAAGTGAATAATTCTCTGATCGGTGGTGTTACTACGGAGTCTGATATACCGTAAGGTGCCCTGAGTGCACGGAGCGTCTGGTTGTGACCGGCGTTGGTGCTAGATATTATAATGGCATGGCATACAGGGAAGAAACCACTGCCCTGGGTAAGGGGTAGGGTCGTTATAATTGGTCAGCTAATGCTGACTGTTACTTTGTTTACCGCTCTTTGGGTGGATGTCTACTTGCAGGTGCTGTTGAATTGAAATGAATTGAGCGGAATAAAGGCTTGCTGCTTAAGGCCCTTGAAGGCCGTGCGAAGAATGTTTGGATTTCATGTGTGGTTGGCATGCGTGCCGATGTATGAAATTGTATCTATTTGTAAAGAGTAACCTGTAAGGCCTTAAGGCCGAGAGTGCGTGTGTGTGTGTTGTATGCATTCCTGGTTATATATATAAATGTAGAGTTTATATATTAGTGGACATTCATTGTATTGAGTTCATCTAACTTAAAACGATGTGCTAGAATGTTTTGAGTTAGGACACGAGTAGAATGAGATTTTGATTTCCACACGTGACTCCGCCGTTTGTCTGTGAAATATGGCATGGGGCCCCGGCCGGACCCACTGTTATATTCCATGTGACGGATGGAGGTGTTACACCCATGGGGTCCTATTTATAGGAAAACCAAAGGACAGGGGGATATTTATAACATTGCCCCTGCTCGGTAACCGCGAATATGGTTGAAGCTCACCCGGGTTGGGCGAGTATGATCAGAAGTCGCTTACCGGGTGAGTATGATCAGTTGTCGCTTACCGGTCAAGTATGTGATTCCTACTCGCCGATACTCGTCGGGTCTTCACTTGTCTTGATTCTTTGACTAGTCTTTTATCTTGACTTGTTTGACTTTAACTTCTTGTTGACATGGATCTGAGTGGGCCCTACCATGATGAATAAGGGTTGTACATGTAGTATACCACATTAAAGGTTGTCTACGCCAACTGAACCTTAGCCAATTTGTATTTGAACTACATCCTTCTGAATAGCAGTGAGGGTAGTTCCGATGTCATGTAGTGTTTTGACATTATGTAGGTGATGCCTCACCAAATGGTGGAAGAGCTTGACAATCCTCACAATGGAGTGTTCACCTTGCCAGGTGAGGTATTAGGGGCCGGCCTGGCCAAGGGCCTTAATAATACGTTATTCATGGAGATTGCACAAAATATTATATGCATTGTCATTGGGCTCACCGTCTTTGATAAAGAATTGGATGAAAAGAACTTAGGGACACCCGGTTTTGTGGGGGGTTCCAGACGACCAGCAGCTCGCCAGTAATGTTCATATGATCATATCCTTGCTACCAAATCTATAGGTGGTGTGACCCTCGGGGTCCTTAGCCTTTGGAACTTCTCAGTGTGCGACCTCCATTTTGTGCTTTTTCGACACCTTGGAAGAAATCGCCACCTGGTTCGCAAGCCTCTTGCCCTTGAGGTCAGCATAAGGCTCCTTCTCATCACTGATAATTAACTCAGAGGACATGGAAGGGGGAGCAGCATCTTAGTGCACCTATGAGGCCCCAACCTCGCCAAAGTCGCCCTGACTGGAAGAGAGCAAAACACTGAGGAAAAACATTAGTACATTAGTAAGTTAATTGGATTGCTAAAAGATAAGCAAGGTGAAAATGAGCTCGTCTATATCTTCTCCAGAATTTATATAGGGTAGTTTGTCGACATGTCACGGCAGCTGGATGACATCAAGCTACCTCCGGAAGAGCAAGGTGAACATCGACAACGACTCCTCTAGTAGGTGAGATGTCATGTAGATCAGCACTTACTGTTGAACTGAACGGAGGGGGAAGTGAGCCGAAATGACCTCGAACAATGACGAATTTTTAGGTCTACTTATGGACCTTATTTTGCATCTCCTTAATTTTGATGGAGCCACTACTGAAATAGGTGACCCCATTGACGATTGCCTTCATAATCAGAAGTTTCCTGAAGACGGCGAAGTCGAACACCACATGGCCTCATGAAGAAAACAAATGGGGGACATATGATCGTGATCCCATTCAGATTGATCTGAGTGGGAACGAGGCTACAGTATATTAGAATTTTCTAAACCTCCGTCCAGATGGGTAGGCAAAGTCCTATTTCAAAATAGGATAAAGGGAAGATGAGCTCATCAGGGAAAATGAGTTAGTGTTCCCTCCCATCTTGGCTCACCACACCATGTACTAAGGCGACATGATCTTCGTGGTGAAGGACACGACCTCGGGAGCTGTTGTCGCAAAATCCGAAAATTGGTGCACACCAAATTTGTATGCGCACGACAGATGACCTAACTTAGATTCACCTACTTGAAAAGTCATTTTCGCAAGAAGTGAAGGATGAGAGACAGTCTGGTCTCGAGCTCACTTTGTCATGTCATTAGGGAGAGATCACTAAGAAAGTACATTTAATGTGGAAGGGTAGGGTCCTCCTCTCCAAGGAATGGATGTCAAAATACTTGGCCACGAGATTCTCGAGCTAAGACTTAAATCCCTACTCCATAGTCAAAGAAGGAAACAACTGTGAGCAGGCGAGCCCTGAACTCGGTGGAAGGAGCATCCAGGTCTGCGATGAGCTCGCTAACCAGAGAGGTGGCCTCGAGAACCATGTCGCCTATATGACCTGCTGGTATTACAAGTCTCAGGATGAGATGTCACCATAGGGTCCTTCCCACGAATGGAGACCTGAAGACAACCCCTTTAGCAGAGGCTGTAGCACCCTATGTTGAATTCTGTGAAGTGAAAGTGGGTGAATGGAAGGCTTGGGAAACCTATCCGCGCGGCCTACGCGGACAGGGTTGGCGGACTGCTAGGTCGGCAGGGATGTTGCAGGCGGTTTGCTCTGTGGCGGCCTGGGCGGTCTGTTCGCGCGGACTGCGCGGACAGCAGCAGCGGTCTGACAGGCCAGTATATGCTCAGCAGGCGGATGACTCCCAGGAAGTAACCGGGCGGATAGGAATGCTATCCGCAGAGTCCGGCATAAAGCGGACTGAAGAACTGGAGCTCGGCAGACCGGTTTGGCAGTTGCCTTGGTCTTGCTCTAGTGAAGCGGCAAGTGGAAGCTGCGGAGACCGCCGGTCAGCGCGGACAGAAACTGGAGGTCGCCCGGTATGGCGGGCTAGATCCAGTGTCCGCCAGTAAGTGCGGACTGGCCCTTGTGGCCAGTGGACTTGGTGGGAATTGAACCAAGTCCAGGTGGCTCAGTCCGGGGAGATCGCGCAGTGGAGCGCGGGCTGCTTCTCAGTCCGCCAAGCTTGGTGGAAGTGCTGTTGCCTTGTTTGCTAGCTTGGGGATATGCGGACTGGAGGCTTGCTTGTGCAGGAGCGTGCGGACTGGAGCTGGTGTCCGCTGAGTCCGGTTTAGCCTTGTGATGAGGTTATGGACTCGGGTGTTGCGGACTGGAGTCTGCTGTTAGCGGACTGGATCGACGCGTCCGCTAAGTCCGGAGGTGCCTTGGCATGAGGCAATGGACTTGGAATATGCGGACGGTGTTCGCTGTGTAAGCGGACTGGATCGGCGTGTCCGCTGAGTCCGGCAGGTGTCTTGATGGCACGGATGCGGGCTCGGGTTTTGCGGGCTGATGCCTTGTCCGCAGAATGGCGGACACGGCTTTTGTGGAGTCCGGCTGTGGTCCTGGCTTGGGTCTCTGGTGGCAAGGCGGACTGGATATTGGAGTCCGGCCTTGGAGAAGCTGGGGCGGACTGGCTATCTGCACAGGAGCGGCGGACCGGATTGTGTGTCCGCGGGTTGGCGGACACACTATGTTCTTGCTGCGGGTTGTGGCGGTGATCCTATCGGGAAGGGCGGTGACCATACTCATCGTCGTGCCTATAAATAGGACCCGTGTCACATCAAGATCAATAGTGACCAAGAGACCTAGATCGAAGTAAGTGAACAGTAATTGAGCTCGCGTTAGTTGCTGCGGTCTGGACTTTGTGTCCGCGCGGATAGAGGGTTGACCCGGTTGTGCTGTGCAGGTTGTGCGGATAGCGCTGGAAGCCAGGACTTGGCGCTGATTGCGGTCAGGGACAGTGCGGACTCTGCGGTTAAGCAACAGGCGGTAAACAGCAGGTCGCGGATAGCGACCAGGCGGTCTTCTCTTTGGCAACTTGGTTCGGGGTTCAGGAGGTCGCCTGCATCAGGCGGACTGTTCCATTCGGTGACGCAGCTTGTGCGGTCTGGCGGCGTGCAGACCGGCGGTGAAGAACTAAGCATTGGAATAAGGGGTGAGTCCGCGAGGCTTGGGTTGCGGTCTGGCGACCTGGCGGACTGAGCGGACTCCACAGCAGTAGGTCGGCGGCTTGTTGATTGAGTCCGCGCGGCTTGTTTTCTGTTCTTGTCTTTGTAACTGTCTCTGCTTTCCCGGTGTTGGGTTTTGGTGAAGCATGTCTCGCCATGTATGTCTCGCCTTGTAAAGAAGGTTGCTCTTGATCAATAAAGAAGCTTGTGCTGCATGTGTTGCTGGTTGTTACTGATTTGTTGAGATAATCTCTGCTAACTTCACGATCCGGGAAAACTTTCAACATTATAAGTGGGCGTGTCTCCTTCGGTTTGTTGAGTTTTCAGCAGGGTATCCAAGGGGGCGTCTGCGGTTTGTTGAATTTTAACACCCTAAGCTTGTGAAAGAATTAACGGCGGTGAAAGGGTAGAGCCCGACAATGATCGTCTGTGAGCTCCAGGCAGAGGAGGCCCAAGAGGAGTCAACGGCAAAATCACGTCGGTTGGTGGAGTGATGGCCGAAGTTGCAATAATGTTAGTCGTCGCAGATGGGACAGGTTCTTGCAGCACTTGGGGAAGTTGCTTGCCCATATTGGGCGAGGCAGTTATGGCCGTGAGGTTCCTCAAGAAGCGGGTATACTCATCCTCCGGAGTAAATTCCTCAGCTATGACATCGACACGAGGGTAATGTGATCACGCATCGGGCATGGTCTCTCCAGAGGGACACCTCAAGAAGATGACAGAGTCTTGGCCATCACATCAAAGTTGTGAGCTGAAATATAATTCAGTTAATAAACAAGTATTTTTCATATACTCAAAACATCACTCACCGGGCTAAGTAATGAGATGAGTCTTTGGCTCGCTCGAGGGGACCTCTTCGTTCCCTTCTCGCAAGAAAGTGGAGAAATCGTAATCTTCCATAGTTAGGTCTGTGATGGACCCAAAGGCGCACTGAAGAAACTGCCAACAAATATGAGATGATTTAAAGACAACATGATCAAATATAGGCATGACAAAATTTAGGCATGACAAATATAGGCATGACAAAAAATTTACCTTGTTGACTTGTTTCGGAAGCTGGTCCTTGAGTGAATTCAAGGTCGCAATAGGTTGATCTTCTTGTGAGGGGCTTGCTCCCCTCTCCAAAGGGCTCGACATCGATCACCCAATCCCTGTTCTTTTGAGGCCAAGGTCCTCTTCCTTTTCTCCCTTCTTTCCCTCCTCCAACGCTGGAGATTGCTTTGAGAAGGACCTTCCTGGAATAAGATCGATGGTTGGCAGCAACCTGGGACTTGGCAGGCGATTTCAGGATCCCACTGATGGTCAGAATGCTCTTCACCTAAACAGGCGAGGTGGTATTTAGCTCAGTAGTGCAGGCAATCTTCTTATCACCAACCAAAATTTAGGATGCCCATTTTGAGGGTTCCAGACCCTATTTATAAGGGAGTAATGTATGAAAGCCCTCAGCTTGGTAGAATTCAGCTCACTGATTTCCAAGCTCCAAGTGAGCTCGCAAAGAGCATGGATTGTGTAAAACATGTATTTGACGAGGTGGCCCGTGACTAATTATAGGTCCCTTTACCTCAAAAGATTGACTATTGACCAAAAGGAAGGACGTCATCAAAGATATGTGGAGCTCATATTGATATCATCGATTTTACTCCAAAACTCGCTAGCAAGCTTGCATAATAATCTTCATCTCCTCTACGAGTACTCTTCCCAAGCTATTTCCAGTCCAACGAGCTCGTCCCCAATGAGCTCAGCTCTAGAAACCTCGTCTATGGCAGCCTGCTTTCTTTCCAGGTGACCTCCGGTCCAGCAAGCTCAGCTCCAGTGAGCCAGGCTCTAGCGACCTTGCCTAGGGTGACCTCATTCAACTCATCTACTCTAGATGTTCTCAAGAGTATGGTTGTTTGAGAAACAAGCATCTCATACCCAACATGGGTGGGGTAGCCAATTAAAGAGTTCAAGCCCCATGAATTGCCTATAAATAGGACCCCAAAGCACATGCAGATGACACATTAAACTCCCTAGGTTCCTTTAATCCTCAGTTATCGGCCCTCTTGTTCCTATCTTAGCTTTGGCTTTTGAAGGGGTAGTTTCTATAAACATTCCAGTGTGTGGCAGGGCATTCTCGTTGCAGTTTGTCAGTCTCATTTGTAGGCAATCAAGAGATCATTTCTCATTCTTCAGCTCCCTTTTGTTGTGCTTTTTCTTGGTCAAACGTTGTACAAGTAACCTTTGGTTGCCCATCTTGGTCTGAATTATGTAAACCGATTTTTTTTAGTTCCAACACTTGTTATTGCTCTCTATCTTAATATCACACGTCACCCCCTTCTCGTCACCCCTATCACACTGCCCCCGCTTTGTGACGTGTCTTTAGTAGAGTTGTAAGACCCCCCTCCCGGATCCCAAAACACGACACGAAGGGGGTCTTATGCCCAGAACAGCCGCCTTGCGGTAGCATTAGCACACGGGCTAACCTGTACCACAAGACGCCTATTCTGCCGGCTACAACCAATATCAATATAAACATGTCAACCCAACCAAAACAATAAGCAAGAAGTCAATCAACACTAAGCATATATGTCCGAGTACAACAAATAAGAGAAGCTAAAACATGTTTTACTATATCAAAGTACAGCTATAAAATTGCCCAAACGGGCTACATCAGAGTCTCACATCACTCGCATCAGTAACCGATGGTAGCGACGGTACCGTCCCTTCAGGCCCTGTCGACCTGGCCTGGCTGTCCTGCTGCATAGTCTGCGGCTGCACTACCTGCGGCGTGACCTCATAAAATGGAAGACGTAGAAACTGTTAGTCGAAACGACGAAGTGGCTTCACATCCGCTCCCCCGGCGACTCCTCGGCACCGGGCGGAGAAAAGAACAAGGGTATAATATATATAAATAAAACAGTAGTACAAACAGGTGGTACAAGGGTGAGCAATATCAAATATATCAGCAGCATAATGAATAAGTAAACAAGCTACTCTAGCAATTCTATCATCTACAGCAGTATAAAAGGTGAAGCTACAACAAAAAGTAACTCAACTTATATGAATGTCCATACAGACATATAAGTTGAGAATCAGATTAACAGTAAAGTAACTCATCGTATAAGAGTGCCCATACAAACTTATACAATGAGAATATTGTTGTGCAATGATATGAAATGGAATGTATGCTATGCAATAACTCACCCATGCTCACACACATGCACCAGCTATGTCGACGCAGACTAGTAGTTCCCACTTTTCGAGAAGGTAGCTAACCTCTCAGGCATCGACCGTCGTGGCCAGGCGGTGACAGTAGAGCGAGTTTCTCTACTACTAGGCGGGTATCCACACTACTTCACCTAGGCCTCCGTACGCCTCAACGCTAAGAACACAACAGCGGAGCCCATGCGTACTATGGCCCAGCGAGGGTCTCGGGTAGATGTGCACCGAGAACACAGCCCCGAACTGTCCTTGTGTGACCCGGAAGGGGGCCTCGGAAGAAAGCACGAGGACACAGCCCAACCGCTCACTTGGCACGGAAGGGGCCCCGGGACGTGAACACCAAGGACACAACCCAACCGTCGAAAGTCTAACCGTCAACTCCTGTCGGTGTGACGACTGGCGAGCCCGTATACCTGCCACACTATCCCTAACCCAAGATTACGACACCGCGTGTCGACTCACACCGCATGCAATTCCACATCACCGTGGCATGGAAGGAGCCTCGGAGAGAGTACGAGGATCAAGCCCAACCATCCACTCGGCAAGGAAGGAGCACCGGGACGTGAACACCGAGGACCAAGCCCAACCGTTCGTCTATACCTCATCTCAACACTAACCCAACTAGAGACGGTCAACACCGCACTTACATCCTTCCACAATACTACCCGTAGGGAGACGATGCTCTAAGTATTGGACTACTAAATTTCATTCCAACCATCAAACATACTCATGGACATAGTTTAACCTTCTATATGTCATTCCAAATGATTTCAACATGATATAACATAATGCGCATATATAATAGCCTGCCAATTTCTAACAAGTTATTTCGTTTAAGTAAGCTTGCTTCATAATCCAGTTATATGAATCTAATTACTAAACTTCATCATTCATAGCACTACGGTGGTTAACATAAAATAGTTTACCAAAATCTCGAGTTAATTTGCAACATCGATTCCACCGAATCCAAATCCATATTATATAAAAACCTAGAATTTAAGTGCAGAATAAATCTGAATAGCAACTTCAACTGGAGATTCCCGAAGCTACAGGAATCCGGTGAAAACATATAACCCCTCGATGGAAAGGTCTTTCCATGGGTTACAACTTTCATGTTCAGCCCACAACCCAGATTTGACTGTATCCTATTTGAAATCGGCTTCAAAGTCCACTGCGCACAGAACACAATTTCTGCGTACAGGATTTTTCGAACATCAAATTCGTTCAGACTTTCCTGTGGCTTCAGACTTCTCCTGAAGTCGTGCAACGATTCGTTGGAAAGGAATTTTCAAGGGCTTCAACCTTCGTGTTTAGTCGAAAGCCCAGACCTGGTCATATCCCACATAAAAAAGGCCAAGAAGATTGTTGCTCGCAGAACCCAGATTCTGCACGCATCTTAAAGGAGAATGAACGACATCGGTTCATCGTCCTCCTCAAGTCGATATTCCCAAATCACTTCAGAAATTCCTCCTCCCTTATTCACCCTCATGAGGCCACTTCTCCTCATGAAATAATCCACTCATCATCACATAGAAGGAAGGGGAGGTTGAAGAGATCTAAAACCTAGGACACATGTCCTAGCATGGCCATCCCTAGAAAACTCCTTCTCTCCATCAAAACTCTCTTGAGTCGATATCTCGCCTAAGAAAATAACTAGAGATCTAGCACCAAGGGAGAGGGGAGGAATCTCACCTTGATTCCAGCGGTTCCACCATTTCTGGCCATGGATCGTGTAGTTCTTCTCGGCGGCATCTTCTCCTTCACGGCGGCGGCGGATCTCCTCCTCCAAAACTTGCTTTAGTAGTTTCTCTTCTCTACAGAAGTTCTCTCAGGAAATAGGGCTGAAATGAAGAGTGAAAACGACTAGGGTTTTCACAACCCATATATATAAAAAGTGTCACGGGTAGGGACATGCCCGTGTCCTTACCCGTGTCCTGCTCGGGCAAAGCGTTACGACATTTTCAATGTCAATTCAATACAGTGACAAGGGTAGGGACACGGGCTTGTCCCTGCCTGTGTCCACATGACACGGCCGTGTTCTCTTGTCGTGTCCTTCTTTGGACACGCCTCGTCGAGCTCAACTCGACACACACATGGGTAGGGGCACGCCCGTGTCTCTACCTGTGTCCTTCTCGGGATGAACTTCGTCGATCTCGACTCGACACACACGGGTAGGGACACGCCCGTGTCTCTACCCGTGGCACCTTCACATGGGTAGTGATACGTCCGTGTCACTACCAGTGTCCTTCTCTGGGACAACTCGATTTCTCAACACAATACTGGCTGGGTTGACACGGGTAGCGACACACCCGTGTCTCTACCCGTGTCCTTCACGGGAACAACGACTTCTCCTTACACGGGTAGGGCATGCCGTGTCCCTACCGTGCCAACATGCACACGGTTAGTGACACGCCCGTGTCACTACCTGTGTCCTTCTCTGGACATACTCGAGTTGTCGACTCGAGAACAGGCCTTTCCCACACGGGTAGGGACACGCTCGTGTCACTACCCGTATCCTATTCTGGACCAATTTCTTCACACATTCACAAGTGTTGCCCAAATTGCCAGCACTTCCCTAGACCCGAGTCAACTCTCCCGACTCAAAAACGCGCACGAGGGGCCTAGTGTGAATCGGGACGTTACACGAGTAGCCTTTCTTGGATTGTTCCCAAGATGGCATAGTATTCATTAAATGCTTGTGACTAGATGTTCATCTCAGACATCATCTCGATACTTTTCTCTAGTGATGTGTGATTGATTCTTCCTTCCAGTTCTTCTCTCTTCATTCTCTTATCTTTCTATGTTCTTCTCTGTTGGATCCCTAGTTGGATTTGGGCTAGGTTCACTAAGTTAGGATCATTTGACCCAACATGTATAGCCAGGGTCATGGTTATGTCCTAGAGTCTAGGCCAAGTCCTTAGAATCATCACTATATGGACCAGCCATCAAGAGACAGCAAGAGACTCAAGACTTAGACAAAATTTCAAAGGCTCAGTAAAATGAGTTCGACGTTCGTCGAACTCAGATCGACAAAAGTCGTGCTCAGCTTGACGATCTCAGAGAAAATTCTCTGAGCTGAGCTCGACGAACTTATTCTCTACTCGACGAACTTTGGACACTATACTTTAACACTTCAAGTTCAGAAAACATCTCATTATTCTAAGTCCAGAATCAGACTTCAGTCGACGAACTTAGTTCTCAGCTCGACGAACTTGGATCACAGTCTAGGCAAGATTTATCCAGCAGCAGTTAGAAGTTCTCTGGTCGACGAATTCAGTTCTCAGGTCGATGATTTCTGGAAATTCTACTTCAGCATTTCATTCCAGAAATATCTAAAGTTTCCTAAGTACAGAATCCATTTCTCTGATCTTTGGTCGACGAAGTCAACTTCTCAGCTCGACGAACTTGATGCACAGAATAGGCAAGGTTCGGGAGAATGCAGTTATCTGTTCTTAGGTCAACGATCTTGGATCTCAGCTCGACGAACAGCTATTATCAGATCGACGAACATAACTTCTCAGCTCGACAAACTGTGAACTCAACTCGACGAATTCTGTTATCTGTTCGACGATTCCAGACTTGGTTATTTTCATCCTTCTGTCCTTATTCTATGGCAATAATTCCTGAGTGATTAATGCTAAAATATTCTCTGAATATTACCGTTAGACGGAGCATTAATTACGGCCTTCATCAGGATTATTGCTTGCCGATTTTCAAAGGGACAGTTGGGGAAACCAATCAATGCAAATATTCTCTAGGCCGTCAGCATTGAATACAGAAGGAATTCAAAATTCAAAAGAAGATAATCTGGAAAATATAAAAGGGATTTTCTTCCTTCTCTGCAATAACAAGATAGAGAACAACACAGAGAAATAAAAAGAGATACACAGCTCTCTGCAACAACATCAACTTACAGCAAAACAGAAAGCTGATATAAAAAAATGAAGTTCTGTAGAAAAATAAGAAGAAGCTTTTCAGCAAGATAGAGTTTTGCAGAAAAACAGAAGGGCAATACAGCAATATAGATAGGCCTTGCTCATGATCAAAAAATTTGCAGTAATCTGAAGGAGAAGAAGAACAAACATTCAAATCAAGAGTCTTATTCCCTCTTCTTCCAGGACACTTCAAAGGACAACAAACAATCTATCTATCAAGGAGTTCCTGAACAGTTGTTGATCAAGGCTGAACTACTGAAGGCGTATCACCCTGAAGCAAAGCTCCATAATTACTGAACCATCTATATCTCAGAGGGAGCCTTTGCTAACATCAAATCCACAAGAGTCTTCCAGTTGTTATTGAGAAAGAGAAGACAAAATCAATCTCTCACCCCCACTATAAAAGGGTTCTTTAACTCCCTTCAAAAGTTATTCTTGGTTGCAAGTCACCTGACCAAAAGACTTGAGGATTGGTTTTTGAGCACCTGATCAAAAGCTCATTGGTGTCAGGCACCTGATCAAAAATCTGAGTGGATTCCTAACAGGGTGGTAGAAGAGTGGATGTACCCAGGTTGGGGAACCACTATAAATTCTTGTGTTGTCTGGTTGCCCCTTTCTTTTGTTCTTGTTGTGTCTGTGATTATTAGGTTGTGTTGTTTATGTTTAGTTAGGTTATGTTTTATTGATGTTGTGGTAGAATAACTTAATTTAGGACTGTCCTTGCTCTGAAGTTTTTATTTACAACAAAAGTTACAACAATTTTTTAAACATACTCTATTCACCCCCCCCCCCCCTCTAGAGTATTCCTGATCTAACACCTCACTTTAAATTGGTATCAGAGCAGGTCCCTTTGGTTATACAAGCTAATCCTTGAACTAAGGATCTTTTGTTAGATCTGAGTTAGCACTTTATTTTTATTTAGATTATATACACAGTAATAGCACAGAACAAAGACTATGCAAGCACCAGACCTCCAGTTTGCAACCTGAATAGGTTTGCCATCTGGAAGGCAAGATTAAATTGTATATGAACTCTATTGATGAAGATATCTACAATTCCATTTTGACAGGTCCTCCTCAAGCATCTACTTCTATAGCAACCACAAGCACAACTGCAGTCCCACCACCTGAGTGGACTGATGCCCAGAAGAAGGCAAAATTGCTGATGCCAAGGCCATGAACATTCTGGCCCAAACAATGTCAGATGACATTTTTCAAAAAGTGGCTGAATGCACATCAGCCAAGGCCATCTGGGATTCCCTAAATCAAATGGTGGCTGGGTCTGCAGATGAAAGGAAGGATAGAAGATCTAATCTCATATCCCAATATGAGAATTTCAAGGAGGAAGTTGAATCAGTGGCAGACATGTACAACAGGTTAAGCTAAATCATCAATGAGCTAAAAACCCTGTACAAGGACATCACCCTCACAGAGGTGAATGAAAAAATCCTTATGTGCTTCCCAAGCTCATGGGATTCAAGGATCTGGCCCATCAAGGAGGCCAGGAGCCTAAATGAGATTTCCACTGAATCTCTTTTGGGAAAGTTAAAGTCCTATGAGCAGCTCATCAAATCAAGAGAAGCTGCTGAGCAGAGAACACCTCCTTCAGCAAGGAAGGAGCACAACATTGCATTTAAAGCTGCCGAGGAAACTGAAGGCTCAACTGTGAATGAAGAGCTGATGAGCCTCTTTGCCAAAAGATTCTACAAGATGACAAGGAAAGACTTCAGAAGAAAGTCATCCAGGCAGGATGACAAGCCAAGGTATGATAAAAACCCCCACTAAAGAAGTAGTTTGCTTTGGCTGCAAGAAACTTGGACACTTCCTCTCAGAATGTCCAGAGAATCAGAAGAAGGAGAAGAGAAGAGAGAAGGACTCTAGAAGACAACATAGCAGCAGGCCTTCCTCCAGCAAAGACAAGAAGAAGGAGAAAGGCTTTGTGGCTGAAAGCTGGAGTGAAACTGAGGATGAGTCAACATCCTCCAGCTCCAGTGAAGAAGAAGAGGAGGCAAGGGCCAAAGAAGTATGCCTCATGGTCATTAATGCCTCCAGGAGCCAATCAGATGAAGAATCAGACAATGAAGAAGCTTCAGAATCTGAAGCTGATCAGGTATTGTCTTCTTTTGATTACAATTCTGATTCATTTAAATCTGAATTCAAAACCATGTGCATAGATCTAATAAATTCAGAAAAAGAAATCAAAATACTTAGGAAAAGGCTAAGAAACCAAGAAAATGTTATGTCTGAAAACATTGGGCTAAAGGATGAACTCACATTAGCTAATGAACAAATTTTTTTGTTAAAGACTGAGTTATGTGGGTGCTTCATCAAGTTTGCCCCCCATTCTCAAAAAGAATATTTTGACCACCCCCATCAAATTTGTTTCTGCTAAGGGGAAAGAAGCAATAAACCATAAAAAAACCATAGAAGAAATTCCTAAATCAAAAGGTCAAAACAACAAAAATCAGAAAACCTTAATAAAATAAAGTTCAGCAGATTTCGTCGAACTCAGATCGACGCAACATGAGCAGTTTGTCGAACTCCAATCGACGAACTCTGAACGCAAACTTTAGCTATAATAATTCGTCCAACTGCGATCGACGAACTCGGTATGGTTCGTCGAGCAGAGATCGACGAACGTGGGGCACAGAAAATGACAATGTTCATTTTCTGGGCAGAGATCGACGATCTCATCCCAATTCGTCGAACTCTGGTCGACGAACTCACAACAATTCGTCGAACCCAGAAAGACTTAACAAAAATTATAACTATAACAGCAACTTTAATAAACCTAGGAAACCATTTAATCCATCAGCTGATTGGATAATTCCACCTAGAAGATATCATCCATTAGGATATAAATCACAACCTGAGTTTTCTGTAATTTCAAGTTTCTCTTATTAAAAATATAAAGGACCCAAGGTAACCTGGGTCAAGAACAACTAACTGTTTTAATTGCAGGAAAAGGGTTGTCCAGTGATTAATCAGCCATGGTACCTGAACAGTGGATGCTCAAAACACATGACTGGCAGCAAGGACAATTTAATCAATTATAAGTCCAAGCTGGGGCCAAAGGTAATCTTTGGTGATTCAAAGTGTGGCCAGTCAGAAGGTTATAGAGAAGTAAAAATTGGAGTTGTCACCTTCAATAAAGTTACATATGTCAGAGGACTCAAGCATAACCTCATCTCAATAAGCCAGTTATGTGATGAAGGTTATCAGGTACACTTTAACTCAACCTCCTGCACTATCTCTAATAAAGAAAAACAAATTGTTTTAATTGGAAATAGACAAGGCAACATCTATGTTAATTTTTATTCTGCCAATTCAGATATCTGCCTACTCAATGTAGTTAGTACTCAGAATGAACTATGACATAAAATGCTAGCTCATATCAATATGAAAAATATTGCTAGGCTATCAAAAGACAACCTTGTGAGAGGCTTACCTTCTGGCCCCTACAAGAAGGAAGGCCTTTGCAGGGCTTGTCAACTAGGCAAACAAACTAAATCTAGCTTTAAGTCAATAAATAAAAGTGATTCACCTAAGATTTTATATTTGCTACACATGGATATCTTTGGTCCTATTGTTGTACAAAGCCTAGGAGGGAAACCCTACACTTTAGTTATTGTAGATGACTTCTCAAGGTTCTCTTGGGTGTTCTTTCTGAGATCTAAGTCAGATACCTTTAAGGTTCTTACAGATTTTCTCAGGACCATACAGATTGAGTACTCTACTCATGTTGCATTGATCAGAAGTGATCATGGTACAGAGTGTTGGAACACCCTATTACTAATTTGGGTCAGGATCAATATGTCTCTAGGAAACATGTTTTTGACCTCATTGTATAGATCTAAAGGTCAATTAGGATTGAGTCTAAGGGTTAGTAGTTAGGTTTGGAAGCTTCCCTCAAGACCAAGGTTTTTCAGTTTCGAGACTAAGTCATTTTGTCGAGCTCAGTACGACGAATCGTCGAACTCCAATTGACGATCATCTAGCTCAACTTCGACGGATCGTCGAACTCCATTCGACGATCGCTGAGCTCAACTTCAACAAATCGTCGAACTCCATTCGACGATCTTCGAGCTCAGTTCGACGATCTTGACTCCAGTATTGATTCTCTATCTCTGAGCTCAGTTCGACGATAGTTGAGCTCAGATCGACGATCTCTGTTGCTGTCTAAGTCCAAATCGCTGAGCTCAGTTCGATGATAGTAGAGCTCAGTTCGACGCTTTTCTAAAGAGTTAAATGATTTTCAAGATTCAAATTCAGAACAGTTAAGGAATTACTGTCAGCAATTAATTCAGAAGATTTTGTAGCCGTTTTCATTTATTCTGGACCAAGTTTCAAGGGATTATCAAGGAATGTTTCTTTGGACTTTCCCCCAGAAGACAATTGCAATTAAGGAAGTCAATTAATGACAGGCTAATGACTATTCTGGACAGAGGATCATTTCTACTCAGAACAAATGGAATAAAAGATAAGATTTTTGGATTCTGATATCATCTGTTGAGAGTGCACAAGAAGAAGAAGAAGAGAAAAAGATTCTCTGCTACAACTTTTCTCTGGAACAACATCTTTCTCAACACCAACTGTTCACAAGAGAAAAAGAGAAAGAGCTGTAGACATTCTCTGTCTCAAAGAATTCACAAGAACACCATCACCAAAAGGAGATCAACAAATCTGAAATCCTCAGATCTCTTTTGATTCAAGTGTTTAAAGCCATCATCATTCAAGACTCCAGACACCGAACATTTCAGCTGTTGCTGAAATCATCATTTGATGGAGATCAATTTCTGAAGGCCTATCACCCTACAGCAAAGCTTCATTTCCTGATCATCTCAAGAACTCAGGGGGAGCTTTGACAACATCAAATCCACATAGTCTTCTCAGCTGCTTTGAGAAAGAGAAGACTTCCATCACTCTCTCATCCTCATCTCTGTAAAGGGTTTTTCAAACTCCCTTCAAAAATTTGTGTTTGGTTTTTGAGCAGCTTATCAAAAGCTCATTGGTGGCAAGACACCTGATCAAAAAATCTGGTTTGGTTTTTGAGCACCTTATCAAAAGCTCATTGGTGCCCAGGACACCTGATCAACTCATCCTGCAGTGGATTCCTACCTAGGGTGGTAGAAGAGTGGATGTACCCAAGTTTAGGGGAACCACTATAGCTCCTTGTGTCTTCTGGCTTGCTTATCTTTATTTTTGTTTCTGGCTGTGATTGGTTTGTGATCTGTAATTAGTTTCTTTTGTAGTTTGTGATTAGATTTATTATTTGCTTCCCTGTTCACTCAGATTACAACAACTGTTGTAAATAGTTTTTAAGCACCATACTCTATTCACCCCCCCCCCCTCTAGAGTATATCAGATCTAGCTCACACTTTCAATTGGTATCAGAGGCAGGTTGGTTAAAAATACCACATCTTCCAGGTTGGTTAAATATACCACACCTTGGTGGTTGCACAGGCTAACACCTGAACCCAAAGATTCCTAGTTAGATCTGCTTGTTGTAGATTTTGTTATTAGATTATTTCTTCACAAATCATGGCCCAAAACAAAGATTATGCTAGCACCAGACCTCCAGTGTACAATATGTCTAAGTTTGCACTTTGGAAAGCAAGGATTAGATTATACATGAATTCTATTGACGAGGACATTTTTAATTCTGTTTTGACAGTTTGTCCAAGACCCCCAGAGAACACAAGCACAAATGTTATTCCACCTCCATCAGGAACAGATGCTGATATCAAGAAGTGGAAGGTTGTAGATGCAAAGGCTATGAACATCTTAGCCCAGACCATGTCTGATGATATTTTCCAAAAGGTGGCTGAATGTAATTCAGAAAAGAAAATCTGGGATAAGCTCTCTGAAATAGTCTCAGGATCAGCTGATGAAAGAAAGGACAGGAGATCCCACCTCATATCTCAATATGAGAATTTCAAGAAGGGAGAAGCTGAGTCAGTTGGAGATATGTATAATAGACTCAGTCTGATAGTCAATGAACTCAAGATTTTGGATAAAGAGATCTCACTGACTGAACTTAATGACAAAATCCTAATGTGTTTCCCAAGCACCTGGGATTCAAGGATCTGGCCAATCAAGGATGCCAGAAGTCTGAATGAGATCACCACAGAAGCTCTCTTGGGTAAGCTCAAATCTTATGAGCTGCTCATTAAGAACAGAGAAGAAGAGCAGAAGGCTGCCTCACCAGCCACAAGGAAAGAAAAGACAATAGCCTTCAAAGCAACTGAGGATCAGCCTGAAGACAAAGTCACAGGCAATGATGAGCTACTTAGTCTACTGGCCAAAAGATTCTACAAGATGGCCAGAAAGGACTTCAGAAGGAGATCATACAAAGAGCATGATAAGCCAAGGTATGATAAGTCAAATAATAAAGAAATTGTTTGCTTTGGTTGCAGGAAACCAGGACACATTATACCTGACTGCCCAGAAAACAAAAACAAGGACAGAAAGGATAAGTAAGAAAGAAGAAGAGATAAGGACTTCAAGAAGAATGACAATGACAAACCCTCCTCCATCAAGAACAAACACACAAGGAAGGGATTTGTTGTTGAATCTTGGAGTGATACTGAAGAGGAATCAGAAGCTTCATCCAGCTCAAGTGATGATGAAGATGATGCTGAAGAGAAGGAGTTCTACATGATGGCAATCAATGCCTCTCAACACAATTCAGATGCAGAAGAGTCAGAGTCAGACTCAGAGACTCAACTTGAAGAGTACCAGGTAATTAGTTCCTTTGATTTCAATTCTGAGGAATTTAAGTCTGAGTTTAAAGCATTATGTTTAGACTTACTAAAATCTGAGAAGGAAATTATTTCTCTCAGAAATCAATTATCTGAACATAGTATTTTAAAGTCAGAAAACCTCAAACTCTCTGAGGAGTTGGAGTGCTGTAGGGATCAGATAGCTTCACTGAAAGGTGAGCTATCAGAGGCCAAGAAGCTTGAAGAATCCCTTAATGGGAGAAGTATCAAGCTGATGGACATCACAAGCACAGTGAACTCCAGATTCAATAATACACTGGGCTTGGGTGCTTCATCCAGCCAACCTATAGTTCTAATAATCTCAATCAAGTTTATTTCTGATAAAGGGAAGGGAGTTGTAGAGGTAGCTAGGAAAAATTCTGATCTGCCTAAGAAAACCAAGTTCCAGCAGAAATCGTCGAACGGAGCTCGACGATCGTCGAACGCAGATCGACGATCTCAGGTAAAATCGTCGAACTCAGGTCGACGATCTCTAATTCCTGAACTCCACCACAGTCGACCGTCGAACGGAGCTCAACGATCTGACCCAAGATCGTCGAACGCAGCTCCACGATCATTGAACAGAGATCAGAGCTCTGGAAATTCTTTCAAGGGCAAATCAAAATCCAATCCTAGGGGTCCGTCATCCCAAAGCTTTAACCCTTATACTGAATGGATAATACCTCCAAGGAGATATCATCCTGAAGGTTATAAGAGTCAACCTGGGATGTCTTTTATTTCTGAGTTTAAAGGTTATCAACCTAGGCCCAAGGTAAACTGGGTCAAAAACAAGTGAATTATTTTATATGCAGGTGAAGACCTATCCAACATCAAACCAGCAATGGTACTTGGATAGTGGGTGTTCAAAGCATATGATATGGAACAAGGACAACCTCACATCCTTTAAAGCCAAGCTTGGACCCAAAGTCATATTTGGTGATTAAAACTTTGGACAAACTAAAGGATATGGTGCAGTCCAGATTGGGACAGTGACATTCAAGAAGGTAGCCTATGTGGAAGGACTGAAGCACAATTTGATCAGCATCAGTCAGCTATGTGATGAAGGCTACCAGGTTACTTTCTGCAAAGCCTTATGCAAGATCAAGTCAGAGGACAACACAACTGTGTTGACAGGTAAAAGGAAAGGTAACATCTATCTAGTAGATTTTCTTTCAACAAATGTAGACATTTGCCTGTTTAATTCTGTTTGTAGACCAAATGTTTTATGACATAAGAGAATAGGACATTTAAACCTTAGAACCATTGCTAGGCTATCCAAGGACAACCTTGTTAGAGGACTACCTTCTAGCCCCTACAAGAAGGAAGGACTCTGCAGGGCTTGTCAATTAGACAAGCAAACTAAAAACAGTTTTAAGTCACTTAATAAGAGTGATTCACCTAGGATCTTGTATCTGTTACACATGGATCTTTTTGGATCCATTACAGTACAAAGCCTAGGAGGGAAATCTTACACCTTAGTAGTTATAGATGACTTCTCTAGATTCACATGAGTGTTCTTTCTGAGGAAGAAGTCTGATAACTTTAAGTGTTTGACAGAGTTTCTCAAATGTATACAGATTGAGTTCAATACTCACATTGCCCTGATCAGAAGTGATCATGGGATAGAGTTTGATTCTCTTCTTATGCAAGAGTTCTGTCAGAGTGAAGGGATCAGACATACTTTCTCAGCTCCTAGAACTCCTCAACAAAATGGGGTAGTTGAAAGGAAAAATAGAACCCTTATTGAATCTGCCACTACATTGTTGTCAGATGCTCATCTTCCTCTATCTTTTTGGGCAGAGGCAGTGAACACCTCCAATTATGTACTGAACAGAAGTTTAATACACAAACTAAAGGGCAAGACTCCCTATGAATTACTCAAAGGGAAGAAACCTAAAGTTGATTATTTTAGAATTTTTTGTTGCATTTGTCATATTCACAATAATGACAAGAGATATTTAGCAAAATTTCAAGCTAAAACTGATGATGGAGTGTTTCTGGGATACTCCATGATCAGTAAGGCTTATAGGGTATATAATAAATCATCCCTTAAAATTGAGGAATCTGTTCACATATCATTTGATGAATCTAACATGTCTTTCAAGGAGAAGAACACTTCTACCATAGAACCCTTGCAGGTACATTCTTTTGTTGAAGATTTGAACAAGTTACAGGTTACTCAAAAAGAGGAAAGTAGTGAAGATGAAGAAAGCACTCAACATATTGAAGAGAAACAACTTGAAGAGCCAGTTGTTGTGCCACAAGAGGAAACAACAACACAGGTTGGTGAACAATCAACACCCCCTGTTGATTTAGTAACATCAAGAGACCATCCAATTTCCCAAGTAATTGGAGACATCTCAGCTGGTGTGCAAACCAGAAATCAGGTCAACCAAAACCTGTTGCACACTTGCTTCCTATCTCAAATTGAACCTCAATCCATTCAATATGCAGAGCAAGATCCACACTAGATCATTGCAATGCAAGAAGAGTTGCATCAATTTGAAAGAAACAAAGTTTGGGAACTAGTGCCAAAGCCTAAGAATCACTCCATTGTTGGAACAAAGTGGGTGTTCAGAAACAAATTGGATGATCAAGGAGTAATTGTAAGGAACAAGGCAAGGCTAGTTGCTCAAGGATACTCTCAAGAAGAAGGCATAGATTATGATCAGACTTTTACACCAGTTGCAAGATTGTAAGCCATCAGAATCTTCTTAGCTTATGCAGCACACAAAGGCTTCAAGGTATATCAGATGGATGTAAAAAGTGCATTTCTTAATGGAGACATCAAGGAAGAAGTCTATGTTAGACAACCTCCAGGTTTTATCTCTCCAACCCATCCTGATTATGTTTTTAAATTGAACAAAGCATTATATGGTCTCAAGCAAGATCCTAGAGCATGGTATGAGACCCTAGCACGCTTCCTTCTGGAAAATGGATTTATAAGGGGTAGAGTAGATCAAACTCTTTTCATTAGAACTCATAAGTCCCATACCCTACTAGTACAGATTTATGTAGATGATATTATTTTTGGCTCTACTGATTCCAAAATATGCAGAAGGTTCTCCAACCTAATGCATTCTAAATTTGAAATGAGTAGCATGGGTGAGGTATCTTTCTTTCTAGGATTGCAAGTCAAACAACATGCTGAAGGCATCTTTATTTCTCAAACCAAATATACAAATGAATTGGTCAAGAAATTTGGTATGTCTGAAGCATCTTGTATGAAAACACCTATGCCTACTAATGCTGTATTGGATGCTGATGAACATGGAAAACCTGTTGATCAGACAACATATAGAGCAATGATTGGCTCTTTACTGTACCTTACAGCTAGTAGACCAGATATAATGTTTGCTACATGCATATGTGCTAGATTCCAAGTAAGCCCTAGAGAGTCACACCTAACATTAGTAAAAAGCATTCTCACGTATGTTAAAAGTTGTCCAAATCTAGGTCTCTAGTATCCAAAAGATTCAGCATTTGACTTAACTGGATTTTTTGATGTTGATTATGCTGGATGCAGAATTGACAGGAAAAGCACCAGTGGAACTTGTCAGTTTCTTGGTGACAGACTTGTCTCCTGATTTTGCAAGAAACAAACTTCTGTGTCAACTTCAACTGCTGAAGCTGAATATATGGCTGCAGGCAGTTGTTGTTCACAAATATTGTGGATTCAAAACCAACTCCTAGACTATGGCTACAACTTAGAGAAGTCTAAAATCTTTTGTGATAACACCAGTGCTATTCCTATAGCTCAAAATCCATCCCTCCATAGTAGGACAAAACACATAGAAATTAGGCATCACTTCTTAAGGGATAATGTTGAGAAGAATAAAATTGAACTTCAATATATCCCAACTGATTTTCAAAGGGGAGATATTTTCACCAAACCATTGAATGAAAAGAAACACACCTTCTTCCTAAATCTGTTAGGAATGTTAGATGGAGGAAGTCTATAATAATATCCAAGATTTTAAAACTTTAAAAATTGACTAAGACTAGACAAACATCTTGATTTTTCTAAGTGTCTAGAGTGTATTTCTGGTCTCTGAACTGCGCTCGATGATTTTCCCCCAGATCGTCGAACGGAGATCGACGCTTTCCGAAATCGTCGACCTAAGTTCAGCGCTTCTCAGATAGTGTTCAACTATCTCTCCAGGTCAACGATCGTCGAACGACGCTCGACGATTTTGATCCCTGAACTATCGTCGAACGGAGCTCGACGCTCTCCAATATCGTCGAACGGAGATCGACGATATTGAAGACCTTTCAGATTCCTTTAGAAGCCCCGATCGTCGAACTGAGTTCAACGATCTTTCCTTTTCTGCGTCGAACCCTAATATAAAATTCATTTTTCGGTCGCCGTTCTCCTTTTGCGCTTTCAATCTCTCTACAAAAATTCTCTTTCCCTGCAAACATCTCTACACTTGGTCGCTTTGTTTGTTGATTTTTGCAGGTAACCATGACAGTCTCTGTTGCCGTTCTAGCCGCAATGAAATTTGATGCCAGATTTGATATTGACATGGAGTCTTTCAACACCAGTGATCAGGTTTTCCAAGACATTCTAGAACTATTCAAGGAGCAAAAGCTTGTTACCATCATGTCCACAATAATCAAGTTGGTTGCTGATGAGATTAAGGAGTGGGTCTATACTGCCCACAACTAGGACCAAAACACAGTGGTTGGTTCAATTTCTGGAACCCAGGTACCTTTGACTCCTGCTATTCTGACAGAGGTTTTTGAATTAAGTTCTGGAAGAGATTCTGCTAAGTTATCTGGAGAGGAATTTTCTGATTTACTTGCAAGAATGGGTCATTCTGATGCTAACCCTAGCAAGCTGCTGAAAAAGAACCTAACTGTTGAATACAGGTTTTTGGCTGATGTAGTGGGAAAGGTTCTGCTGGCCAAGCATTCAGCACATGATACTATCTCTAGGTATCAGCTGTGCTTGATGGGAGCCATTGTGGATAAGAAACAGTTGAACTGGGGAGAGGTCTTCTTTGACCTGATCAAGAAGAAAATAAACAAGAACTTTGTGAATTATGGGAGGATCCTAGGGCTTTTTCTTCATAACAGATGCCCTGCACTGCTTGTATCATCTGAGATGCATATTAATGCCTCAAAAAGGTTGTCATGTGCCCTCTTTGGCAAATGGGACATGCAGATAACAAAGCCCAGCAGGCCCTCTGCAAGCACAACTTCAGGCACAAGGACTGTAATAGTCTCTTCCCCTCAAGTCTCTGCCCCTGCAGAAGACTTGCATGCTGCTGCTTCTCCTCCTCCTCCTCCTATTCCATCTCCGCCAGTCATCTCCACCACTCAAACTTCATCCACAATCATTATTTCCAGCCCATCTCCAACATCAATTCCATCTCCAATTCCAACTCTTCCAATACCAGAAGAAATCTTCCATCCATTACACCACTACCCTCAACCAAACATTGACACATCATCTCATATTCCTTCATTCAATCTTCTAGATGATTCCTTCATGGATGACTCACCTTCATCTCCTCCTGACCTACCATCCTCATCCACATCATATCAACAACTTCTACAAGAGATCATTGATCAACCCTCCTTCACACCTTCTATCTCCATACCACTTTCTTCCATTTCCACAATCCCCACACCTCAACCTTCACTTCTACCATCCACCAGCTCTCCACAACCATCACCAGTTGCTCCTCCATACTTCTCTACCTCTGCTCCAGTCCCTGCTGAGCATGTAGACATTCCAGCCCTAGCTGACCAACTGTATGAACTGATAGCTCCCAGGCTCTCACTTCTACTGGAGACCTCCTTGGCTCCACTACTTCAGTCAGTTGCAGCCCTCTCTGCCAGGCTATCCACTCTCTTTCCTCAGGCAATCCCTTCATTTGGGTGTCTTGATCCAGCTCTCTCTGAATCCAGGCAGGGGGAGATGCCTCATGAAGATGTGAGATTGCCTGCTGCTGTTCCTGCTGCTGCCATTTCTTCAGTCTCTGCTGCTGCTGTCTCTTCACCTCAAGCTCCAGTTTCAACACCACCTCAAGTTGCTGTCTTCTCAGTGGACCTCAGGTCCTTATTATCAGTTTTTGATTCAGTCTATTTCAGTTATCTTCCAGTAAACAATGCAGTCCAGCCCTTTAAAGATCTCTCCAAGGCCATTGTGCCCTTCTCCAGCTGTGATTCCAGCTTAGTTAGCTCCTATATATCCTCCATATATACTGCTGAGCCTTCTGGTTCCAGTGATGCTGCTGCTACTCCTGCTAAAAATAATGTTGCTGTTTCTGTTGCTGCTGCTGTCAGTGATGATGCTGCTGATGTTCCAGTTCCTGAGGATATGCAGACAAAGACATATGATTTTGAGCCTACTGTTATTCCTGCTGCTATTGCTGATGCTGAAAATATTATCTCTGAAAGTAGTGTTTCTGGCAATGTTTTATCTGAAACTGTTGCTGCCCCAGCTACTGCTGTCATTACTGCTGCTATATCTTCTGAAAGTATTGCTCCAAAAAGTTCTGTATCTATTGTTACCCCTGCTGCTGCTACAACTGCTATTTCATCTGCTCTAACCCAACAACAGAAAGATTATTTGAAAAGGATTGATGCCCTATATGATGAGCAAAGCTCTGAAAGTGATGAATTTATGACTGATTCTGATGATTCTTCTGCCACCATAGCCAGGAAAAGAAAGGCAAGGAGCAAAACTATGAAAAGGGTGCCTCCAGCCAAAGTCAAAGATACCAATGACATTCCCTACTACATTCTTCATGACTGCCCCATTACTGAACATTGGATGCAGTATTCCAAGAATCAACTTAAAGCTATGAAGAAAAAGAGGAAATATGAAAATGGATCTTCTCAGTTTCATCATCCTCATCCTCCTCCACCAACTCCTCCTGATGCAGGTGCAGGTGGAAGCTCAGCTACTCATCCTTCTGCTAAAAGTCAAACCCCCTATCAGCCTCATGCAAGATCTCAATATAGGGGAGGCCAATCCAGAGGTTCTCAATCAAGAAGAGGAAACTATAGAGGAAGCCAAAGGGAATTCCAAGTCCACTCCAAAGGCTATTCAAGGCAACATCCATACTCTAGGGAAGGACAAGCTTCATCAGATACAACTCAAGGTCCTTTCCCTTACAAGTTGAAAGAAGTAGTCTCATCCAGAGCTCCTCCAGATAATCCTTCCAACAGATATGAACCTCCAATGCCCTTTGAGGATCCAGAAAATAATCCTACTGCATGGACTGCCAGGATGAAGGAATTAGCTGGCATGGATCAAATTAAGAAAGCCAGAGAGCAAGACAGGGACACCTCAAGCATTACTACATTGTCAGAGCAAAGAAAGAAGGAACTTGAAAGATATGCCTAAGCAAATTCTTTGATTCTGAAAGATATATGGAGCTGCATCCTGAAGCTGTGGTACCAAGGCCTAAACATCAAACTTCTTTAGGTGCAGCTGATGACAGAAGGTCAAAGAAAGAAGCTCTTAATCCTAATAGAAAAATTAAGCTTATAAAGAGCAAGGAGAAAGAATAATTCTGTAAGGTGACAATTGCTCTATTTTCTGATATATCTGAGATTATGTTTGTGGTTCTGCAATTTTGTTGTTGTTTATTGTTGTTCTGTATGTTTTTATTTCTCCAATTTCTGTAAATAGTAATCCTAACCCAAATAGAGGGAGATTGTTGGAACACCCTATTACTAATTTGGGTCAGGATCACTATGTCTCTAGGAAACCTGTTTTTGACCTCATTGTATAGATCTAAAGGTCAATTAGGATTGAGTCTAAGGGTTAGTAGTTAGGTTTGGAAGCTGCCCTCAAGACCAAGGTTTTTCAGTTTGGAGACTAAGTCATTTCGTCGAGCTCAGTACGACGAATCGTCGAACTCCAATCGACAATCGTCTAGCTCAACTTCGACGGATCGTCGAACTCCATTCGACGATCGCTGAGATCAACTTCAACAAATCGTCGAACTCCATTCGACGATCTTCGAGCTCAGTTCGACGATCTTGACTCCAGTATTGATTCTCTATCTCTGAGCTCAGTTCGACGATAGTTGAGCTCAGATCGACAATCTCTGTTGCTGTCTAAGTCCAAATCGCTGAGCTCAGTTCGACGATAGTAGAGCTCAGTTCGACGCTTTTCTGAAGAGTTAAATGATTTTCAAGATTCAAATTCAGAACAGTTAAGGAATTACTGTCAGCAATTAATTCAGAAGATTTTGTAGCCGTTTTCATTTATTCTGGACCAAGTTTCAAGAAATTATCAAGGAATGTTTCTTTGGACTTTCCCCCATAAGATAATTGCAATTAAGGAAGTCAATTAATGATAGGCTAACGGCTATTCTGGACAGAGGATCATTTCTACTCAGAACAAATGGAATAAAAGATAAGATTTTTGGATTCTGATATCATCTGTAGAGAGTGCACAAGAAGAAGAAGAGAAAAAGATTCTCTGCTACAACGTTTCTCTAGAACAACATCTTTCTCAACACCAACTGTTCACAAGAGAAAAAGAGAAAGAGCTGTAGACATTCTCTGTCTCAAAGAATTCACAAGAACACCATCACCAAAAGGAGATCAACAAATCTGAAATCCTCAGATCTCTTTTGATTCAAGTGTTCAAGGCCATCATCATTCAAGACTCCAGACACCTAACATTTCAGCTGTTGCTGAAATCATCATTTGCTGGAGATCAATTTCTGAAGGCCTATCACCCTACAGCAAAACTTCATTTCCTGATCATCTCAAGAACTCAGAGGGAGCTTTGACAACATCAAATCCACATAGTCTTCTCAGCTGCTTTGAGAAAGAGAATACTTCCATCACTCTCTCATCCCCATCTCTGTAAAGGGTTTTTCAAACTCCCTTCAAAAGTTTGTGTTTGGTTTTTGAGCACCTTATCAAAAGCTCATTGGTGGCAAGACACCTAATCAAAAAATCTGGTTTGGTTTTTGAGCACCTTATCAAATGCTCATTGGTGCCCAGGACACCTGATCAACTCATCCTACAGTGGATTCCTACCTAGGGTGGTAGAAGAGTGGATGTACCCATATTTAGGGGAACCACTATAAATCCTTGTGTCTTCTGGCTTGCTTATCTTTATTTTTGTTTCTGGCTGTGATTGGTTTGTGATCTGTAATTAGTTTCTTTTGTAGTTTGTGATTAGATTTATTATTTGCTTCCCTGTTCACTCATATTACAACAACTGTTGTAAAAAGTTTTTAAGCACCATACTCTATTCACCCCCCCCCCCTCTAGAGTATATCAGATCTAGCTCACACTTTTACAAATTTTGAGTCTCTTTTTATGCATGAGTTCTGTGAGAAGGAATGTATCAGGCACTGTCTCTCAGCTCCTAGAACTCCCCAACAAAATGGGGTAGCTGAAAGGAAAAAATAGGACCCTAATAGAAGCTGCAGGCACATTACTTGCAGATGCATACATGCCCCTAACCTTTTGGGCAGAGGCTGTAAGCACAGCAAATTATGTCATGAACATGAGTTTTATACATAAATTAAAGAACAGGACTCCCTATGAATTACTTAAAGGGAAGAAACCTAAAATCACCTACTTTAAAGTATTTAGTTGTATTTGCTACATACATAATAATAACAAGAAATACATTAGAAAGTTTGAAGTCAAGGCTGAAGAAGGAATTTTTCTATGATATTTCCAAGTAAGCAAGGCTTATAGGGTATTTAACAAATCATCTTTAAAAATAGAAAAGTCTATTCATGTTACTTTTGTTGAAACTAACATGTCTTGCAAGGAGAAAGAAGTTTCTACCAGTAATCCTTTGCAGGTACCTCACTTGTATGAGAAGCTGGATGAACTAAACCTCACCCAAGAGGTTCCAACACATCCTTCTCCACAAGCTGAAGAAGAAAGTGAAGAAGACCAAGCTAGAAGAAGTTGAACCTCCTCCAACAACAAACATAATTCCACAAGTGGAATTAATCCAAGATGCTGTTGCACAACCAACTCCACCCACTGACTTTGTCACACTAAGGAATCACCCCAGATCCCAAGTGATTGGAGATATGTTAGCATGGGAACGGACAAGGCATCAACTCAACCAAGACTTGATGCATGCCTGTTTTCTCTCTCAAGTTGAACCTCAATCCATAAAAGATGCTGAGCAGGATGCTCACTGGATCATTGTTATACAAGAGGAACTCAACCAATTTGAGAGATGTAGAGTTTGGGATTTGGTTCCAAGACCCCAAGACTACCTAGTCATTGGAACTAAATGGGTGTATAGAAATAAACTAGATGCCCATGGTGTAATTGTGAGAAACAAGGCTAGGCTTGTTGCTCAAGGTTATAGGCAAGAGGAAGGGATTGACTATGACCAAACATTTGCACCAGTTGTAAGGTTGGAAGCCATCAGAATTTTTTTGGCCTATGCAGCATACAAGAAATTCAAGGTATATCAGATGGATGTGAAGAGTGCATTTCTGAATGGAGTTCTTAAAGAAGAGCTTTATGTTGAACAACCTCCAGGTTTTGTCTCTCCAACTTATCTCTCTCATGTATTTAAATTGCATAATGCTCTTTATGGTCTAAAGCAAGCTCCAAGAGCTTAGTATGAGACCCTAGCTAGCTTTTTGATAGAGCATAAATTCATTAGAGACATAGTAGATAAAACACTATTTACTAGACATCATAAGGACCAAACTTTATTAGTACAAAATTATGTGGATGACATCATATTTGGGTATACAGATTCCAAATTATGGAAGAGGTTCTCTGACCTCATGCATTCAAAATTTGAAATGAGTAGCATGGGTGAACTTTCCTACTTCCTTGGTCTCCAAGTGAAGCAGCTGCCTGATGGAATCTTCATCTCCCAAGCTAGATTTTCTAAAGAGCTTATAAAGAAGTTTGGGATGGCTGATGCCTCAGCAAAGAAAACACTTATGGCTACTAATGCTGTAATTGACTCTAATGCACATGGGAAACCTGTGGATCAGAAATTATATAGGGGCATTGTTGGAAATCTCACCAAGTTTTCTTAAAAAGGATTTTAAGATATATAAAGAGTTGTCCTGGTTTAGGACTCTGGTATCCTACTGAATCAGAATTTAAGTTAACTGGATACTCGGATGCTGACTTTGCTGGATGTAGAGTGGATAGAAAAAGCACCTCAGGGACTTGTCAGTTCCTTGGTGTACAACCTCATATTCGCTGAGTCAGACCAGGAGGCACCAACGGTCACAATTAGGCTAGCCAGAGGAGTTCCCGCCCTAAAGAAGTTCTCGCCCAAGTAGGCGGGAACGCTTGCGCTTGTGCCAAGCTCCTGTCTTGAAGGAGCTCTCGCCTATAAGCCGGCGAGACCGCTTGTGCCGGGCTCTGGACAGAAGGATCTCGGCTCAGAGCTCTCGCCGAGTGGGGCCCAGGGCCTTGGGTAAAATGACCTAATTACACTCAGGTAAAGTTACCCCTATACCCTCAGGATAAACCGCGGGATTTGGCTATTGGCAGATAAACCAAGGGTATTTCAGTAATCTCAGGTCAGCAAAGGATATAAATAGATCCATAAGGGCTCCTTAGAAGGCAAGCGTTCATAATCTTCCAACTTCCAGTACTTTCTGAGGAGCTCCTAGCCCAGCTTTTGGCTTTGGAGGGGAAGCTCTCAGAGATCTTCCAGGTGTGAGGTGGGACCTCCCTGCTGAGGCTTTGGGTCAGTCCAGGGACCTTTGAATCTAGTCGAGGGTTGAGGCTTGAGAGAAGTAGGTGTTGGCTGCGCCCCTATTTTGAACTCCCGTTGAGGTCATTTTTGGCTTCAACGGTTCTGGTGCGGTGAGCGTGGAAAGCAGCTAATACAAGAAAGCCTTGAGTTTTGTCCCATGGCTGGAGGTGAAGGTGAAGGGTCTGGTTCTGGAGGCTCCCCCACCCGGGGAGAGGAAGCGACGAGGAAGATGTTGGAGGACTTCAGGCGAGAAGTCCTGCAGACCATCAGCTTGGCCTTCTCGGCCAGAAGCGAGTGGGCCACACCTCAGGTTCCGATAGAGGAGGTCCCGCTCTTGGGCGAGAACGCCCCTGGACAGCGCCCGGGGAAGGAGGTCCCAGCAGAGGCTGGAGAGAGAGACGTGGCGGCGCGGGAGCTCTTCCCAGGCCAGCGCCCGAGCAAGGAGGCTTTGACAGATTTGGGCGAGAGGGAGGCAGCAGTGCGAGAGCTCTTCCCTGGGCACGGTCTCGCGGATCGGGCCAGCCAGCCGAGGCCGCGGGACGTGCCCTCTCGCCAGGCAGGAGGCGAGAGCCCGTTCAGCGAGCTCATCATCTCAGCTCCGGTACCGGAGGGGTTCCGGGAGCCTGACATGTCCTACTACTCAGGAAAGGATGACCCTGTACAGCACATGCAGTGGTTTTAAGATGTCGTTTCGATAAGGCAGATGATGGATGCCTTCAAGTGCCGGCTATTTGCCATCACGTTGAAGGAGAAGGCTCGGGGCTGGTTCCACTAGTTGCCAGCAAGGTCGATCTACTGTTTTGAAGATCTGCGGAGAAGTTTCTTGTTGAGGTTCTCAACATCGAAGAAGCGGAAGAAGGAGGCGGAATGTTTGTTTGCGGTGAGGCAGAAGCCGGATGAGACACTGGGTCACTATGTCGACCGGTTTCAGGAAGAGATCCTCCTCGTCTAGAAGGTCTCAGGGAACGCGTTTATGCTCGCCTTTACCCTGGGGTTGAGGCCAGGATTCTTCAGTATGGAGTTGAAGAGAGTGCCCCCCCCTCTCCTTTGAGGAGCTCATGGAGAGGGTGGCAAAGGAGATAGACTTCGAGAGAGCAAACCCAACGTTCGCCAGGAAGTTGGCCAGGCTGGCGGAGGATGACGTGAAGGAACCTGCAGCAGGAAGGCAGAAGGAGCCGAGGGAGCAGAGGGAGCAGAGAGAAGAAAGGAGGAGGGAATAACCCCGAAGGCAGGGGCAGCAGCAGGGATAGGGGGCCCGGGAGCCAAACAACCGGTTCGGTTGGAGGCCCCAGGAGGGTCGCCCCCAGGGCCAAGGAGGATGTTATCAGGGAAGGGATAATCTACGGGAACCCAGGAGGTTCGACCAACCAGCGTGGAGGCAGGAGCCAAGGGGTCGTGTCCCGCCGCCGCAAGAGGCCATGGAGGTGGGCAGAGGAAGAGGAGCGAGGAGAGGAGTTCAAGGAGCAGGGAGAATAGGAGGAGGAGAAGGAAGAAGGGGTAGGGTGGCGTTGCTCTTTTGTGACTTCCACTAGGAGGAGGGTCACGCAACGGCCACCTGCCTTGAGTTCTTGGAGATGAGAGAAGCAAGGGGAGCAGGGAGGCAGGATCCGCCGGTTAGGATCGTGGAAGTACAGCAGGGGGAGATGGAGGATAGGTGTGAAGATCGGGTAGACGTGGGAACCCGGAGGGGAATCGGGGTGATCCATGGCGGAGTAGGGATTAAAGAAACCCGCAAGGGGAGCCTTCAAACCATGTACCGAAGGGGGATCTCCTCTACCTCTCAGGCTCCCCCATCGGAAGAAAAGATCACCTTCTCGTCAGCGGACATGCCAGACTATGAAGATCCGTTCTGTGCCGCCCTGGTGATCCAAACGGTGGTGGAGAATTTCACGGTCTCAAGGATGCTAGTGGATAATGGGAGCTCGGTAAATGTTATCTTCAAGAAGGCCTTCGATGAGATGAGGGTTGAAGGGAAGAGGATCTTAGCTTCGGATGGACCACTGTTCGGGTTCTCTGGAGAGAGTAAGGAAGTGGAAGGGGGAGTAGGGCTGCACGTGAAGTTGGGGGGCGTGTCACGGAACTGCAGGTTCGTGATCGTGGATGCCCCAAGCAGCTATAACGCCATCTTTGGGTGCCCCCTCATTAGCGCCTTTCGCTGCGTCCGCTCCTCGTTTCATCAGTGCCTCAAGTTCAACAATGGAGGGGTGCAGGTCAGGGTCAGAGGGGACCCGAAGGTGGCAAGATAGTGCTACGTTACTGTAGTCAACACCATATCTTGGATGACAGAGGCGGAGGAGTTGGAGAAGGAGATGGCAGCGCATGAAGATGTTGTCGGAGAAGAGGAGGTCAGCCTAGAAGAGACGAGAGATATAGTTGAAGAGAAAGTCAGGGGGGAGGAGATTGAGGAGGAGCAGCAGGGAGGAGATGTACAGGAGGTCCAGAGGGATGAAGAGCAGGAGAGCCCGAAGGGGGAAATGGAGGTAGTAGAGCAAGAAGCAGGAGGAGCTGAGGGAGAGGCCCAGACGGGCATGGAAGTCGAGCAGCAGCAGGAGGGGCCGGAGGAAGCAATGGAGATTGAGGAGGAGGTAGGAAGGGAGGAGCGGGAGCTAGAGGAAGAAGCAAGGGTCTGCTGGGAGCAGTCGCGACTGGAACCGGCCGAGGAAGTGGTGGAGATGGAGGTCTTCACCAGCGCAGGGCAGGTGCAAAGGGTGCGGGTCAGCGGGGGCTTGAGTCCCGAGGCCCGGGAGCGAGTGCGGGCCTGCATTCAAAGCAACATTGACATCTTCACTTGGAGCGTGGTAGACATGCCGGGCATCGATGCGGACGTGGCCTGCCACCGCCTGAACCTGGACCCCCACACTCACCCCATACGCCAAAAGATGAGATCCATCGCCACCAAGCTGGAGGAGCCCATCTGCGAAGAGGTCAGGAAGCTCCTGGAGGCCGGCTTCATCTCAGAGATCCAGTATCCAGGTTGGATCTCCAATGTGGTAATGGTTAAAAATGGGATGGTAAATGGAGAATGTGTATCGATTTCTCTTTATTAAATAAATCATGCCCTAAGTATTGCTACCCCCTGCCTCGGATCGACGCGCTGGTTGACGCAGCCGTCAGTTTTTCTATTATGAGCTTTTTGGATGCTTTTTCAGGTTATCACCAGATCCGGATGCACCCTCCCGATGTCAAGGATGTTTCCTTCATCACGAGGGAGGGGTGCTTCAGTTATAAAATGATGCCCTTTGGGTTGAAGAACGCAGGGGCTACCTACCAACGCATGATGGATCGGGTCTTCCGAGATCAGAGGGGGAGAAACTTGGAGGTCTATGTCGACGACCTAATGATCACGAGCAAGTGCGTGGATTCACACCTAAAAGATCTAGAAGAGACGTTTGCCACCCTGAGGAGGTTCAAGATGAGGTTGAACCCCTTGAAGTGTGTCTTCGGGGCCAGCCGAGGGAAGTTCCTTGGGCACCTCTTGACTCCGGCATGGGTGGAGCCTAAACCGGACAAGGTAAAGGCCATCCTGGATTTGGAATCACCTCGCGATGCAAAGGATGTCCAACGCTTGACAAGCAAGCTGGCTGGGCTGAGCAGGTTCCTCTACAGGTCCGGAGACAAGTGTTCTTCGTTCTTCAAGGTGCTGCGAGGGAATCAAAGGTTCGAGTGGACCGCCGAGTGCGAAGAAGCCTTCCAAGGGCTGAAGAGACATCTCTCTCAGGCTCCTCTGCTTCATATCCCAAAAGAAGGGGAGGATCTGATCTTGTACCTTAGAGTAGGAGCAGAGGCGGTGAGCTCCGTCCTAGTAAGGGAAGAAGGAAAGAAGCAACTGCCCATCTACTACGTCAGCCGGATATTGAAGAAAGCAGAGCTCTGCTACCCCATCCTCGAAAAGCTAGCTTACGCTTTGGTCATCTCTGCAAGGAAACTCCGGCCATACTTTCTAGCACACTCGATTAGGGTGGTGACCGACCATCCTCTTTGCAAGATCTTTGAAGGAGTAGAGCACTCGGGAAGACTTGCTAGGTGGTCCATTGAACTAAGCGAGTTCTACATCTCTTTTGTTCCGAGACTCTCCATCAAGGCGCAAGCGGTGGCGGATTTTCTGGCAGATTATGTTGTTGAAGTCGAGGAGGGAGAGCAGCAGCCACAAGAAGCGTGGAAGATGATGGTCGATGGGGCCTCGGGAAAACACTCCCTCGGGGGAGGAGTGGTGTTGATCAGCCCCCAGGGAGTCGCGATAGAGCAGGCGGTGGCTTACCATTTTCTAGTGACCAACAACCAAGCAGAGTATGAAGCCGTGATCGCCGACCTTCACTTGGCAAAGGAGCTTGAGATTCAGGATGTGGAGGCCTTCACCGACTCAATGGTAGTAGCGTCGCAGATCCGAGGAGAGTTTGAAGCTCGGGAACCTACCCTCATAAAATACCTCTCCAAAGTAAGGGCTATCATCGGTGGGTTCCGGTCATTCTCAATCCAGCATGTCCCCAGGGAGGAGAGCACGACCGCCGATTGATTGGCAAAGTTTGGGCCTCGGGGAGGAGGGACCCTGACTGAACTCTTTCGTCCAGCCATTGAGGAAGGGGAGTTGATGGAGGTAGGTCGGCGATCCTCGTGGGTGGACCCGTTGGTAACCATCCTGACCACAGAAAAAATGACAGAGGAGGTTAAAGATGCGAAGAGATTCAGGCGCAAGGCAGCTCACTACCTGATGATAGAAGGGGGGTTGCATCGTAAGATGTTGTCAGGGCTCCTAGCTAGATGTGTGACCGAAGAAGAGATCCTAAGGATCTTGGGAGAGGTGCACTCGGGCAAGTGCGACAGTCATTCTGGAGGAAGGATGTTGGAGGCAAGGGTGGTCAGGCAGGGGTACTTCTGGCCCACCCTAAGGAAGGATACCGCGGAGTTTGCAAGGAGGTGTCAAAAGTGTCAGCTCTGCGCCCCCCTTCCGCTCTTGGCAGCTCAAAGGCTCCGAAGCATCACGGCACTGTGGTCGTTCTCCATCTGGGGGATGGATTTAGTTGGGCCTTTTCCTCCGGCAAGTGGACAGAGGAGGTTCCTCTTGGTCATGGTCGATTATTTCTCAAAGTGGCTGGAGGTTAAGGCCTTGGCCAAGGTCACCTCGCAAGTCATAAGGAACTTCATATGGGGGGAGATCATATGCAGACATGGGTTGCCTCAAGCAATAGTGATAGATAACGGCCCCCAGTTTGCCAGTGAAGAGTTCATCAGCTTATGCGCCCAACTGGGGATAGACCTCAGATTTGCCTCTGTCCACCACCCCCGGACCAACGGCCAGGTGGAAGCGGCAAACAAAATTCTGGTAAACCTGCTCAAAAAGAAGGTGGAGAACTTAAAGGGAAATTGGGTGGAGCAGCTCCCCTCGGTCCTATGGGCTTGCGGATGACCCCGAACACGGCCACCGGTGAGACGCCCTTCAAGCTTTCTCACGGGTGTGAGGCGGTCCTACCAGTGGAGTTTGAGGTTCGGTTCCCGCGGGTCACGGCCGCAGGCGAAGGAGATGAGACTTGGAAATTGGAAAATGAAGAGGGGCTACGCCTCTCGCTAGATATGGTGGAAGAACTGCAGGACGTGGCAGCTATCAGACAGGAAGAGATCAAGCGGCGGATGGCCAAGTATTTTGATAAGCATGTCAGGGTCAAGCAGTTTACTGAAGGAGATCTGGTGCTGAGAAAGGTTGACGCGGCAGGAAGGTCGGCTCCCGTGGGCAAGCTCAACCTGAACTGGGAAGGACCGTATATAGTGAAGGAAGTCCTTGGAACAGGAGGTTACTACCTCCAGGACGTGGAGGGAAGAGCCTTAAGCCACACCTGGAGCGGTGATGACCTGAAACGCTTCTACCCATGAAATGGGAAGGGTGTAATTGTGTATCCAAAATTAAACTTATTATATTGCATCAGTTTTCTTGATTTTCCCTTGCCTGTTGTGAAATTTTTATAATAGGACGTAATTATGTGTTTTGTAATACCTCGAGCTTGGCTCGGCCCCAGGAAGACCCGCTGCGCAGGCTCTCATCTAGCTAGCAGGTCCGAAGGCTCGCCTGTGGGGGATAGGTTTGGTTTGAGAACATCATCGGCACCCCGAGCTCGGCTCGGCCCCAGGTAGACCCGCTGTCTAGGCTCTCATCTAGCTGGCAGGTCCGAAGGCTTACCTGTGGGGGATAGGTTTGGTTTGAGAATTACATCAGCACCCCGAGCTAGGCTCGGCCCCAGGTAGACCCACTGCGCAAGCTCTCATCTAGCTGGCAGGTCCGAAGGCTCGCCTGTCGGGGATAGGTTTGGTTTGAGAACTTCATCGGCACCCCGAGCTCGGCTCGGCCCCAGGTAGACCCATTGCGCAAGCCCTCATCTAGCTGGCAGGTCCGAAGGCTTGCCTGTGGGGGATAGGTTTGGTTTGAGAACTTCATCGGCACCCCGAGCTCGGCTCGGCCCCAGGTAGACTCGCTGCGCAGGCTCTCATCTAGCTGGCAGGTCCGAAGGCTCGCCTGTGGGGGATAGGTTTGGTTTGAGAACTTCATCGGCACCCCGAGCTCGGCTCGACCCCAGGTAGACCCGCTGCGCAGGCTCTCATCTAGCTGGCAGGTCCGAAGGCTCACCTGTGGGGGATAGGTTTGGTTTGAGAACTTCATCGGCACCCAGAGCTCAGCTCGGCCCCAGGTAGACCCGCTGCGCAGTCTCTCATCTAGCTGGCAGGTCTGAAGGCTCGCCTGTGGGGGATAGGTTTGGTTTGAGAACTTCATCGGCACCCCGAGCTCGGCTCGGCCGCAGGTAGACCCGCTGCGCAGGCTCTCATATAGCTGGCAGGTCCGAAGGCTTACCTGTGGGGGATAGGTTTGGTTTGAGAATTACATCAGCACCCCGAGCTAGGCTCGGCCCCAGGTAGACCCACTGCGCAAGCTCTCATCTAGCTGGCAGGTCCGAAGGCTCGCCTGTCGGGGATAGGTTTGGTTTGAGAACTTCATCGGCACCCCGAGCTCGGCTCGGCCCCAGGTAGACCCATTGCGCAAGCCCTCATCTAGCTGGCAGGTCCGAAGGCTTGCCTGTGGGGGATAGGTTTGGTTTGAGAACTTCATCGGCACCCCGAGCTCGGCTCGGCCCCAGGTAGACTCGCTGCGCAGGCTCTCATCTAGCTGGCAGGTCCGAAGGCTCGCCTGTGGGGGATAGGTTTGGTTTGAGAACTTCATCGGCACCCCGAGCTCGGCTCGACCCCAGGTAGACCCGCTGCGCAGGCTCTCATCTAGCTGGCAGGTCCGAAGGCTCGCCTATGGGGGATAAGTTTGGTTTGAGAACCTCATCGGCACCCGAGCTCAGCTCGGCCCCAGGTAGACCCGCTGCGCAGTCTCTCATCTAGCTGGCAGGTCCGAAGGCTCGCCTGTGGGGGATAGGATTAGTTTGAGAACTTCATCGGCACCCTGAGCTCGGCTCGGCCCTAGGTAGACCCACTTCGCAGGCTCTCATCTAGCTGGCAGGTCCGAAGGCTCGCCTGTGGGGGATAGGTTTAGTTTGAGAACTTCATCGGCACCCGGAGCTCGGCTCGACCCCAGGTAGACCTGCTGCGCAGGCTCTCATCTAGCTGGCAGGTCCGAAGGCTCGCCTGTGGGGGATAGGTTTGGTTTGAGAACTTCATCGGCACCCCGAGCTCGGCTCGGCCCCAGGTAGACCCGCTGTGTAGGCTCTCATCTAGCTGGCAGGTCCGAAGGCTCGCCTGTGGGGGATAGGTTTGGTTTGATAACTTCATCGGCACCCCGAGCTCGGCTCGGCCCAAGGTAGACCCGCTGCGCAGGCTCTCATCTAGCTGGCAGGTCCGAAGGCTCACCTGTGGGGGATAGGTTTGGTTTGAGAACTTCATCGGCACCCAGAGCTCAGCTCGGCCCCAGGTAGACCCGCTGCGCAGTCTCTCATCTAGCTGGCAGGTCTGAAGGCTCTCCTGTGGGGGATAGGTTTGGTTTGAGAACTTCATCGGCACCCCGAGCTCGGCTCGGCCCCAGGTAGACCCGCTGCGCAGGCTCTCATATAGCTGGCAAGTCCGAAGGCTTACCTGTGGGGGATAGGTTTGGTTTGAGAACTACATCAGCACCCCGAGCTAGGCTCGGCCCCAGGTAGACCCACTGCGCAAGCTCTCATCTAGCTGGCAGGTCCGAAGGCTCGCCTGTCGGGGATAGGTTTGGTTTGAGAACTTCATCGGCACCCCGAGCTCGGCTCGGCCCCAGGTAGACCCACTGCGCAAGCCCTCATCTAGCTGGCAGGTCCGAAGGCTTGCCTGTGGGGGATAGGTTTGGTTTGAGAACTTCATCGGCACCCCGAGCTCGGCTCGGCCCCAGGTAGACTCGCTGCGCAGGCTCTCATCTAGCTGGCAGGTTCGAAGGCTCGCCTGTGGGGGATAGGTTTGGTTTGAGAACTTCATCGGCACCCCGAGCTCGGCTCGACCCCAGGTAGACCCGCTGCGCAGGCTCTCATCTAGCTGGCAGGTCCGAAGGCTCGCCAATGGGGGATAAGTTTGGTTTGAGAACCTCATCGGCACCCCGAGCTCAGCTCGGCCCCAGGTAGACCCGCTGCGCAGGCTCTCATCTAGCTGGCAGGTCCGAAGGCTCGCGTGTGCGGGATAGGTTTAGTTTGAGAACTTCATCGGCACCCTGAGCTCGGCTCGGCCCTAGGTAGACCCACTGCGCAGGCTCTCATCTAGCTGGCAGGTCCGAAGGCTCGCCTGTGGGGGATAGGTTTAGTTTGAGAACTTCATCGGCACCCCGAGCTTGGCTCGACCCCAGGTAGACCTGCTGCGCAGGCTCTAATCTAGCTGGCAGGTCCGAAGGCTCGCCTGTGGGGGATAGGTTTGGTTTGAGAACTTCATCGGCACCCCGGGCTCGGCTCGGCCCCAGGTAGACCCGCTGTGCAGGCTCTCATCTAGCTGGCAGGTCCGAAGGCTTGCCTGTGGGGGATAGGGTTGGTTTGAGAACTTCATCGGCACCCCGAGCTCGGCTCGGCCCCAGGTAGACCCGCTGCGCAGGCTCTCATCTAGCTGGCAGGTACGAACGTTCGCCTGTGGGGGATAGGTTTGGTTTGAGAACTTCATCGGCACCCCGATCTCGGCTCGTCCCCAGGTAGACCCGCTGCGCAGGATCTCATCTAGCTGGCAGGTCTGAAGGCTCGCCTGTGGGGGGTAGGTTTAGTTTGGTAACTTCATCAGCGTCCCGAGCTCGGCTCGGCCCCAGGTAGACCCGCTGCGTAGATTCTCATCTAGTTGGCAGGCCCGAAGGCTCACCTAGGGGAGGGAAGTTTTTGATCATAGGAGATGCTTCGACTCGGATGCTCTGAGCAGGGCAAGAAACGCACCCGAAACACAGAATGAAAAAGAGGAAAAGGCAGGAGAGGTCTCGGCCAGAATAGTTCTCGGCGGGGAGGTTTCCGCCAAGGAGATCTCGCCGAAGGAAGTTCTCGGCGGGAAGGCTCCTGAAACTATTCTTGGTCAGACAGCGGGAGGCGCACAGCGAAAGCTTCGAACAGTTCCCGCAGGATAAAGAGGGACGGACCTCATCTTGAAGGGCACACAAACAATATTCCCAGCGGACGGTTTTCGGCAGAGCGCGGAAACGAAACGTCTAAACCATGAGCCCTTTCGACAGGTTCCCGCCTATCTATCACTAAGGGAGACTACCCTAGGGAGGCCAAGGGACTCGGCGGGATCGTGCTTGAGAAGCACTCGGCCACAACAATCGTATTAAGCGCACTTGCAATAAGAAGAAAATGGAAATACATACAAAATGTTTACAAGGTATAACTACAAGTTTAGAGTGTCTCGCTCTTTACAATGAAGCAAAAAGAAAAGAAAGAAAAGGGGGCCCCCTCAGGGAGATACGTTGTACCCCTCAGAGCTCTCGCTTGAGCTCCCGCTGGAGCTCACGCCTGAGCTCTCCCCGGATGTCTCGCCACCCGCGGCAGGGGATTTCGGGACATCCGAGGGCGGGGAATCAGGCCCGCCTGGGGCTTCGGGACAGGATCAAAGAGCCAGGGGACGAGCTGATGAGCGGTGATGGTCTTGCCCCTCCCATCCAAGCAACCGCCATCCCGCAGTGTCTCCAGGGTCAGCTTGACTGTAGCTTGCGCGTTGTCCTGGAGGAGCTTGTCGATGTCGTAGACGGAATAGTATTGGCTTTTCAACCTTTCGTCCAGTGGAGGGGGCACATTCGCCTCCAGGCGCAGGATCTGGTCCCTTAGCAGGACGTTCTCGTATCGCTCCTGGGCCAGCTCTGCGCGAAGCGCCACGGCCTGAGCGGAAGCCTGTAGAGCGAGAGGTTAGCATGAAAGGAAAAGAAGGAAGTTGAAGTCTGCAGTGGCGAGAGCGAGTGTCGCAAAAGGTCTTGCTTACCTCTTCCACCCGGTGCGAGGAGAGCAGTTGCGTGGCGTCTGCCATCTCCTTCTTCAAGGTAGCCGCCTGAGCTACCGCCTCCTCCCTGGCCTTGAACATATCCTGGAAGTTTCGGTCGATGGTGATGGTCCGGCGAGCACACATATGCGCAAGCTCCATCCCGCGCATCAGAGCCCGGGTGGAGTCATAGGCCAGGAGCCTGGTGGTCATCTTGTCATAGATGTCGGCGTTCTCCCGGCTATAGAGGCCGTAGCCCAAGGAGAAGTCCTTGCTGGTGACTTCATCTCGCTCCGCCCAGCTGGGTAGGAGAGACAAGATTGAGACCCTGTTGGTGTCAAGGTACCATTGAAGCAGTGGCTTGTTCTCCGCATCTAGGCACTTCGTACCGAGACCAAAATTGCGGTGACCCCGCGACACCTCTCCAGGCGGAGGATGAGCAGAGGTCTCGGCGGCGGCTCCCTCGTCATCTACTCCACCAGGGGTCGGTGGGTTCTCGACAGGTGTCTCGGCACCACCCCTGGAAACCGCGATCTCGCTGGCGTCCTGCAAGATCTCTTCGAAGGAGCGGCCAGCAGTGGAAGGTTGGGAGGACGGCGCCGCAGCTGCTTTACCCTTCTCGGCGATAGTTATCTTGGGCCTCTTGAGTGGTGGGGGCAGAGGGGCGCCGGGCTTTTGCTTCCCGGCGCCAGTCGAAGGAAGCGGGGCCGTCTCATCCCGGCAAGCTTGCGCCGCATCCTTTGCGAGAGACAGCGGGTCTCTCACAGATCGGGTCTCGGCAGCATGAGCCTCATCGAAAGGTTGGTGCAGGGGGGATCTCGCGCTCTCCTGCGGAAGCGACATCACTCAGTTCTAACCTTAAAAAGAAGGGGAATATCAAGACAAAGGCGAGACAGTACCTTCGCCCGGAGGCACGTGGAGGAGTAAATCGACGCCCCGCCGGAGGAATTGGACGTCGAAATCCTTGGTCCCGAAAAACTCAAGGAGGGCGCTCTCGCGCGAGCCCAAGGAAGGCGGCTTGTAGGCGGCATCCTCATATTGAATGGGCGTGAGAGGCATGTTCCCGAAGTCGCCGGAAATGAAGACGAATTTCTCGCCCTAATGGTGGTGCTTGTTGGCGAGACCGGTGGTCTTGAGCAGCTGCCCTGAAAAGAAGACCACCACTCCCTCGGTGCGGAAGGTGAACATCTTCCGGAAGATTGGAAGGCTAACCTCGATCCTCTCGGATCGCATATAACAGATGAAGGCCACCAGGATCGCGACCAAGTTTGGATTCAACTACGCGGGAACCACTCCATAGTACCGGAGGGCCTGGCGCATCTCGGGCCAGAGGGGGAGGCGGAAGCCCCCCTCAAAGTGATCAAGGGGGATGGCGAGCTCCCCCTCCCCCACACTGTTTGCTTTATCATGGTTGTCGGGGTTTCGCGCGGTGAAGCCGGCGGGAACGTAGCGAGTCTGGGTCAGTTGGAACTCCTCCATGGTCAGGCTGCAGGAGGGGAACAGATGCTTCTGGAAGGCTTCCGCTTAATTCGAACGTCCCTCGCTTCCACACGGCATCGTGTTTGAGAGGTTGTAGGAGAGGTCTTCAGAAGAGAGGCGAGAGAGAGGACAGCGAGAACGGGAGGAGGAAGCGGAAGCAAGCGGGAGCTTTCGGCAAACCGCGAGAGCGATAAGAGAAAAGACGGGATTTGGATCGGAGAAATAAATATGGTAGGTGGACTTCTCTATTTATAGAAAATCGTGATCATCATGACTGTTTCCCAAAAAGGCGGCGGGGGTACAGTCGTCACGCCCTAAGTCGGCGGCTCCTCAGTTTCCCGCCCAAGATTGACAGTGACTTACTGACAGATATGATTAGCGCAAGCATTACGAGATGACACGCGACAAGTAAAACAAGCGGAAGCAGGGTTACTCTCGCCGCGCGAGAGCTGAATAAAATAATAATAATAATAATACAGAGTCAGGAGTTACTCTCGCCAAGCGAGAGCTAAATAAAAGGTAACAGCAATAATAGCAGAGTTATTAGCTACAAGCTGATGAAACTAAATATGGGTACATTGGGGAAGGGGAAGGCCGGGGGCAAGGAAGGGCGAGATCTCGCGAATCAGTAGGGTTCCCACCGCCATCGTCCTCGCTCCCACTGCCTAGTCCTCGGTGGCGCCTGCGGGTTGAAGTAGGACGACAATACGGTGCATCCTAGGTTGATCTGGCGAGACAGGTCTCGGATCCGTGCGATGCACCTTTCGGGAGAAGACCCGGCGGTAGGCCCAACTGGCTGATCCGTCTCGCCTATGAAGTAGTCCCGTTCCAGAGCCTCCAGCCTCTTCTCCACCGATTGGCGGAACTCTCTTGCCGATGAGTCATGGGCCCTCTCCCGCCGTATAAGCTTCGACAGGACGGCGGCAACCTTCTTCCCCCACCTTTTAGCGCTCCCGGCACTGGTCAAGATTTCCTCCATCTCGTTAGATGAAGGTAAGGGGGAGATCTCGCCGTCCTCCCCCTCTCTGTCTTCGTCTTCTTCATCTTCTTCATCCTCTGCGTCAGCTCCCGACCGCGAGCCCGGATCCCCCGGCGAAATAATTCCAGTCATGGCGAGAGCTAAGCGACAATGGTGATAAGCATACCGCATACCTGCAATATGGCGAGAACCACCGGCCGACGGCAGGCGAGAAGGCCCAGCCCCCCCCCCCCCTCCCCTCAGTTCCAAAGAGTAGGTGGATCGACTTCCCTTTTCCCGGGGGGAAGATTTTGCGAGTGGTGATCCCAGCTTGGCCAGAAGCGGGGGGGGGGGGGGGGAAGGTCTCCTCTCCCGCGGGATGGCTGGTATCCTGTGGAGCTGCGGAAGATTCAGCAGCCATTCCTCCAGCCGGTAGGGAGGAATCAACCGTGGGGCAGGTCGATTAGCGACCCTTACTTCGTTCTCCCGGGTAGCGAGACCCGGCTGGGCCGGAAGCTGGTGCTGCGGGAAGATAATTCAGCGTTCTAAGACTTGAGTTAAGAGCGAGAGTGGAAAAGATACCTGCAGTCCTCGAGGAGTCAAGCGGAGGAGCGACCTCCGAGACCCGCGGTTGGTCCTCAGGTGGATGAAATGATGGGTCCAAGGGTTCCCGCGGGGACCTGATGACGTCGGGAACCGTTTCCTGCGAGAGGTATCGTGTCAGCTACAAGTCCTCCCGCATAAGCAACTAGTGGTTTCAATGATTAGCGAGTCAGACATACCTTCTGCGGAGAGGGATAATCCGCGCGGCTTGGGGTCGGGATAGGCGGGCTCCTGTTCTCGTGAGGCAGGTCTCGCTAGACCACCTTAGCCTTCTTCTTTTTCTTATTTGGCTGAGAAGGCTCAGCGGCTGACGACTTTCTCGCCAGCCAGGGGGCAACCAAGGCGCTGTTAGCCTTGGCTCGCGCCTGTGCCGCATCAATGCGATCTTGAAGATCCTGCGGAAGCGGTTTGTCGGCGCGCTTGGAATGCATCGCGAGAGGAGGCGAGAACTCAGGCGAAGAATGACAATTCGAGGGCAGAATTATGGTCGTCTATCAGCACATATATATAGCCACAGTACGGCCCACCAAAAGATTCCCAGATGTTGACACGTGCTCAGCAAATATTTACGGGTTAGATGAGCCTTTTCGAGCGCAAAGCTAGCTCAAAAAGAGCGGGGATTGTGTACAACCCTATATTCGCTGAGTCAGACGAGGAGGCACCAACGGTCACAATTAGGCTAGCCAGAGGAGTTCCCGCCCTAAAGAAGTTCTTGCCCAAGTAGGCGGGAACGCTTGCGCTTGCGCCAAGATCCTGTCTTGAAGGAGCTCTCGCCTATAAGTCGGCGAGACCACTTGCGCCGGGCTCTGGACAGAAGGCTCTCGGCTCAGAGCTCTCGCCGAGTGGGGCCCATGGACTTGGGTAAAATGACCTAATTACCCTCAGGTAAAATTACCCCTATACCCTCAGGATAAACCACGAGATTTGGCTATTGGCAGATCAAACAGGGGTATTTCAGTAATCTCAGGTCAGCAAAGGCTATAAATAGACCCATAAGGGCTCCTTAGAAGTCAAGCTTTCATAATCTTCCAACTTCGAGTGCTTTCTGAGAAGCTCCTAGCCCAACTTTTGGCTTTGGAGGGGAAGCTCTCAGAGATCTTCCGGGTGTGAGGCGGGACCTCCCTGCTGAGGCTTTGGGTCAGTACATGGAGCTTTGAATCTAGTCGAGGGTTGAGGCTTGAGAGAAGTAGGTGTTGGCTGCGCCCCTGTTTTGAACTCCCATTGAGGTCATTTTTGGCTTCAACACTTGGTATGAGGTTGGTATCCTAGTTTTGCAAGAAATAGTCTTCTATATCCACCTCAACTGCTGAAGCAGAATATATTGTAGCAGGCAGTTGTTGCTCTCAGATGCTGTGGATCCAAAACCAACTCCTAGACTATGGATTAAACTTAAATAATTCAACTCTCATTTGTGATAACACAAGTGCTATAGCAATAACATAAAATCCAGTCCATCACAGTAGGACTAAGCATATAGATATTAGACATCATTTCATTAAAGAGTATGTAGACAAAAACAAAATTAATCTTGTCTATATCTATACTGATTTACAAAGAGCTGATATATTCACCAAACCTCTGGATGAGAAAAATCACTTATTCTTTATAAATCAGCTGTGAATGATGTAACAGCCCAAAGTTCCGAAACAGGAAACATTTGGGTGACACGGCCTGGGACACGGGCGTGTCCCAGGGCGTGTCAGGTGACACGGCCTGCGACACGGGCGTGTCACAGGGCGTGTCGAGTTGTGTCGACGATTGGGCTTTGTCTCGACGATTGTTTTTGGTTTCGACGATTCGTCGAGAGAGGCACACGGCCTAGGACACGGGCGTGTCCAAGGCCGTGTTGCATGCTCGACGATTTTTACTCGACGATCGTCGAGTGTCGAGAAGTGCGTGTCGAGTGTTGAACACGGCCTGTGACACGGGCGTGTCACGGGGCGTGTCAAATCAGGCGACGAACTCAGCCCGCCGAAAGAATTCGACAGGGCGTGTCTTTGTGCCGTGTCTGGGCACACGGCCTGGGACACGGGCGTGTCACAGGCCGTGTGAAGTCTCGGGTTGATTTGGGATTTTTTTTCACCCAGGCACACGGCCACAGACACGGGCGTGTCTGAAGGCGTGTTGGTGACACGGCCCATGACACGGGCGTGTCCCGTGGGCGTGTCACTGGTTTGGATAAGTCGGTTGACCACCGCTTGAGGCACACGGCCAGGCACACGGCCGTGTTCGAGGCCTTGTCGGGTCAAATTATGTGTTTTTGGCAGAATCGTGGCCGTCCATTTCTTCAGTCTGGATCCAAGGGCTGAAAGATCTTCTTCCTTTTCCTTAAGGGCCGAACTCAGAGAAGGATTTCTCATTTTCTTTGGCCTTCATCTTTCTTCAAGAGAGAGAACGAGAGAGAGAAAGGAGGAGGAAGAAGGGAAGGGGGCTGCTGGTTGGTGGTGCTGCGGTTTACCGGCGAGAGATCCGAAGCCAGCGTTGCGGAGGAAACGCTCTTGCGAATCTTGCAAGCAAGCTTTCAAGCCATGGCACCGAAGCGATCGTCAAGGGTAACGACCTTTCTTCCTAGCCATGTGAAGGCTTCCTTTTAGCATATCTTTGTGAGTTCCCCTACCAAGAGGTGGCTGGTTTTGGGACTCTTTGGGTGGATGTGTGAAATCCCCCTTGTTAGCATATAGATCCGGAATGGAGTACGTAATAGGCATGCTGTGTGAAGCCCATCTGGACAGGTTGGTCTAGATTGGTGATGTTGCATACGAACCGGAGAAGACTCCGTGATAAACGTGTAGTGTACGGAGTCTACGGGTTATGCCTGCGAAAAGGAGTAGCAGGAAGTACTGGGGTGGTAGCCCAGGAAAATAGCCTTGTGTTGGTTTTGGGTCCAACCTGTGAATGATGCACAGGTAGTACTGGTGGGACCAGGAAAGGCCCTTTTTGTACTGCTTGATGTCATAGGGTGTCCACCTGTGAAGCGAGTAACAGGAAGTACTGGTGTGCCCAGGAAAGACCCCTGACATTTATACTTTGCGGTGTCCACCTGTGACGGGAGTCACAGGAAGTACTGGTGTGCCCAGGAAAGACCCGCTGTTGCTGTAAGGAAATGGGTATAGAGAAATACCCAGGCTTGAATGCCAGGAACAGGATTGGTGAGACCGACCCGCGCCTTTGATATAGCCGTGAGTACGCTGTACTCGGAGAAGGCAAGGCGATTTGAGCAACGGGGGGTGGAGGATCCGACCTGCGCTATGTCCGTCTGACGTGAGACCAAAAGTGCGGTCTGTTGGAGCGCATAGCAAGAGTCTTCGGCCTGCGCGCCATGACACAAAGGGGGGCTACGGGCCATCCCGGTGTCCGAGGACTAACTCCGGCTGCACGCCATGGAGTAAATGCTCAAGAGATGTACCGTTGGGTGATAACCCTGATACGGTGGTGGGCAAGAGGTTGCCAGAACACCAAGAATGTGCCCTGAGTGCACGGACCGTTGGGCCGGGCGGCGAACGGTTGTGATGGCTTGTGTGCGTGAAAGCACCTTTGATGATATAGATTGCCATACTTGTGCTATGATATGCCTGCAGGGAAAATACCGCTGCCCCGAGAGGAGGGGTAGGGTCGTTATAATTTGGTCAGCTGAACGCTGACCGTTGCTTTTGTTTGCCACCGTTGGGTGGATTGTCCTTGCACAGGTGCTGGAGAGCCGAGCGGGTCGCATAGAGGTTGATGCTCCTGCTGGTGTTGCTGCTGCTGCTAGCCCTCGAAGGCTAATGTTCTGTTGAGTGTTTTCTTTTTTTGTGGCCGGCCTGCGCGCCAATTTGTTTAGGCCACTGCATGAAAGCTCTGTAAGGCCATAAGGCCAATACGTTATATGTTGTAAGACATTCCTATCTATATATAAAATGTGGAGTTTATATTTGGACATTCATGAGGAGTTCAAGTAGCTTAGGCTTCCGCTAGAATGCTTGTGATAGGTGCGATGCGCTGCTCTGGTATCATCCTGTACCTTTGCCGACTGTTTTGTGCTATATCCTGTGGGGCCCCGATCGGACCTTCTAGAATATATCATATGAACGGATGGAGTTGTTACAATTTTGGTATCGGTTGTCTTGGTCTTTCCCTCTCGAAGTCGTGGCCGACTTCTTTTGTGGGGTGGCGAGCACGTGTTTGTGCAAACCAAAGTCTACGATTGAACTCCTGAATGTCCATGATAGGAATGCATTTTGTATGTTTGAGGAACCTGCGTGTTCTTATTTTGTGTTGTTTGCTTGGGTACGACTGCTTATATGTGTGTCTTGTCCCCTTTTAGGTGACACGAAGTGGAGCTGGGCCGTCTGCGTCCCAGCATTCTGATGAGAGTAGGGCACCAGCTGAGGTGCCTACACCTCCACCGTCTGCAGAGCATGTACGGTTAGTTGCGGAGGCATTATTTACCATGATCCAAGGCCAGCCACTTAGGCAGGAACAAGTGGATGTTAGGCCAGAACAGGTGGAGGCAAGGCCGGAACCTGTAGTGGATGTGGCTCCTCGAACAGCTGAGAAGCAACTAACACGGTTCATGAGTTTCCATCCGCCTACATTTTCGGGAGCGGGTACTCCGACGCAGGCAGAGGATTGGTTATCGCGCGTCAAGAGAGTTATGACGGCGATTGGCACGGCGGAAAGTCAGAAGGTTACCTTAGCTACATTCTTGCTTGAAGGAGAAGCTCGATTGTGGTGGGATGAGATAGAGTTACATCATTTGGCGGGTCGTCCGTTAGCTCAAGTTTCCATGGATGAATTCTCTCGACTGTTCCTAGCGAAGCACCTTCCTACGGCGCAATGGATAGCCATGGAAAACGAATTCCAACGGTTGACTCAAGGTGATGGCAGTGTTGACGCGTACCTGCATGAGTTTACTCGCTTGGGGCGGTATGCGGGTTCGATTTTTGCTGATGAGCAGAGGAAGACTAATCGGTTCTATGAAGGACTGAGGGACGAGTTGAGTTCCTTGTGTCCAGTTCTGTGAACCAAGGTTTTCAAGCGTTGGTTGACACTGCGACCGCGTTGGAAAAGGATATGAAGAGGGTGCAAGGGAAGAGAGCGTTGGTGATGACGCAACCGGAGTGGAAGGCGCCCCGCTCTGGAAAATCGTTTTATAAGAAGAGATGGGGTAAGAGGTCCAAGCCGAGTGGACAAGCTCCTTCATCAGTTGCAACGGGAGCAACATCAGGGGCAACCTCCAAGCCAGAAACTCGTACCTGCTTCAATTGTGGTAGGATGGGGCACATTGCGCGAGACTGTCGGCTGCCGCCAAAAAGTGAAAAGAAGGCGGGAGCATCTTATGCGGAGAAAGGAAAAGCGGTGGTGGATTCTTCTGCCTCGCAAGCGCAACCCCGGGTCTACAATCTTGGCCTGCAGGAGGCCATCAAGCAGAGTGACGTGGTCACAGGTATGAGTTTAGTTTTGCATATGCTATTGTTTGTATGCTTAGCTTAGGACCCCTATGTTTGTGGTTTGTGTGTGTGACATGTTTGTCATAGGTTTTGTAATGATTCGGGACACGCTGGCGCGAGCACTGTTTGACACAGGTGCATCGCATTCTTTTCTGTCTCGTGACTTTATGACGCGGCTTGGGATATCCAGTCGTGCAAAGACAGATAGCGTCAGAGTAGTGTTGCCGAATGGATGTTGGATGCTTGCGGATCAAGCTTGCGATGTGGCGGTCCAAGTCGGGAATCGGGATTTTAGTTTATCTGCGTCTGTACTGCCAATATCGGAATTTGACGTGATTTTTGGGATGGATTGGCTTGCGGAACAGCATGCTCTGATCGATTGCCAGTCCAAAGAAATCACGTTGGGCCAGAAGACCGAACAGGAAACCAAGTTCGCGGGTATGCGAGGAGTAGGCGGGACATTGGTGTCTGCACTCCAGGTAGTCAAGGCTGTTCGGAAGGGTGCGGAGTGTTACTTTGCACTAATTCAGGCGGTTGAGCCTAAGGCCACTTTGTGTGAGGTTCCGATTGTGGCAGAATTTACAGATGTGTTTCCCGCAGATCTCCCTGGGCTACCACCCCAGCGGGAGATTGACTTTACGATCGAGTTGGTGCCAGGTGCGAAACCTGTGGCCCGCTCGCCATATCGCGTCGCGCCAAAAGAGATGGCTGAGTTGAAGGTTCAACTCCAAGAAATGTTAGAGCAAGGTTATATACGCCCAAGTATGTCACCTTGGAGCGCGCCTGTGCTTTTTGTAAAGAAGAAAGACGGTGGATTGCGATTGTGCATCGACTACCGTGAACTAAATAAGCTGACCGAGAAGAATAAATATCCGATCCCCCGGATTGATGAATTATTTGATCAGCTAGTTGGTTCTACCGTCTATTCGAAGTTGGACCTGAAATCTGGTTATTACCAGTTAAGGATTCGGGAAGGTGACATTCCCAAAACTGCATTTGGAACACGCTATGGGCACTATGAGTTCACAGTCATGCCATTTGGACTGTGCAATGCGCCCTCTGTGTTTATGGATTTGATGCACCGCATATTCCGTGAGTACCTGGATCTGTTTGTGATCGTGTTCATTGATGATATCCTGGTGTACTCAAAGTCGAAAGCTGAACATGAGATTCACTTGCGGTTGGTGTTGAATATATTGAGGCAAAATCAGCTCTATGCCAAGTTCTCGAAGTGTGAGTTTTGGCTATCGTCAGTGGCATTTTTGGGCCATGTGGTGAGTGGAGCGGGCATTGCAGTGGATCCAGCGAAGATAAGAGCCATACAAGAATGGCCAATATTGTCTTCTGTGGCCGAGGTCAGGAGTTTCCTTGGACTTGCGGGCTACTATCGAAGATTTGTGGAGAACTTCTCGCGGATCGCTTTGCCGCTAACCACACTGACGAGAAAAGATCAGAAGTTCGTTTGGACGCCAGAGTGCGCACGAGCTTTTGAAGAGCTGAAGGTTCGGTTGACCACGGCGCCGGTGTTGTCTTCGCCATGTGGCACCGATGGGTTTGTAATATATAGTGATGCCTCAGGAAGCGGCTTAGGCTGCGTTCTTCTGCAGAGCGGAAAAGTGATTGCTTATGGCTCACGCCAGCTGAAGGTGCACGAGCGGAACTATCCCGTCCATGATTTGGAATTAGCAGCGGTGATTTTTGCACTGAAGCTGTGGCGACACTACATTTATGGTGTGAAGGTGGAGATCTATACTGATCATAAGAGCCTTAAGTATCTGTTGGAGCAGAAAGAGTTGAACATGCGACAACGAAGGTGGTTGGAGTTCCTTGGGGACTACACTTTCGAGATTCACTATACACCCGGGAAGGGGAATGTTGTCGCGGATGCGTTGAGTCGGCGAGTTCCGGCTAGAGCAAATTGGTTACAAAGGCATGATGAACGTCTTATCCAGGAGTTGGAAGCATTGGAGATCTATTGTGTTGACAAGAATTCCACTGCCACTGCATGTTTGAACTGGATCAAGGTGCAATGTGACCTTGCGGATCGAGTTCGACGGGCAACGGAGTTGGATGAAGATCTCTTACGCTATGTGAATGAAGGGCCAGAGGGCAAATTCACCTGGAATGACGGTCTTGTTCGAAACGATGGCCGTTTGTGCGTCCCAAATGTGGGGAAGTTGAGGGAAGAACTGATGTATGAAGCACATTATACAAAGTATTCCATTCACCCCGGGAGCACAAAGATGTTCAACGATATGAAGAAAGTTTTCTGGTGGCCAGGGCTCAAGAAAGATGTTGCCCTGTATGTAGCAAAATGCCAAACATGTGCGATGGTGAAGGCGGAATGCCAAAAGCCGGGCGGTTATTTGAAGTCACTACCGATCCCAGTGTGGAAATTTGATGATATTTCCATGGATTTTGTGCATGGATTGCCAAGATCGCAGCGAGGAAATGATTCCATTTGGGTAATTGTTGACCGGCTAACAAAAGTAGCACATTTTCTCCCAAACAGGCGGGATGATTCGGTTGAAAGTTTGGCAAAGTTATATGTTGATCAGATTGTGCGTCTTCACGGTGTTCCTCGAAGCATCGTAAGTGATAGAGATGGGCGATTCACGTCAAATGATTGGAGGCTAGTTCACCGACTGTTGGGCATGAAGTTGACTTTCAGTACGGCCTTTCATCCCCAAACGGATGGCCAGACTGAACGTACCAACAGAACAATGGAGGACATGCTCCGAATGTGCGCCCTTGATTTCGGAAAGAGATGGGAAGATCATCTCTATATGGTCGAGTTTGCATATAATAACAGCTACCAGGCAAGTATTGGGATGGCACCATATGAAGCCCTATATGGAAGGAAATGTCGTACTCCCTTGGCTTGGGTAGAAGCGGGTGAAGCCCGGGTTGTTAAACCAAATGAGATGGATGATGCAAACTCAACCATTCGGACTATTCGTGAGAGATTGCTGATTGCTCAAGATCGACAAGCGAAGTACTACAACGCCAAGCACCGGAACGTCGAATTTTCGGTTGGCGATTGGGTCTACTTGAAGATCAAGCCATTCAAAGGTGTCTCCAGAATTCGACGAATGAAAAAGTTGAGTCCCAGATATTTGGGTCCTTTTGAAGTGGTTGAGCGTATTGGCGAAGCAGCTTATCGGCTAGCTCTGTCGGCGGACTTGGGTGGGTTACATGATGTTTTTCATATCTCGGTGCTTCGGAAAGCCGTGAAAGATCCAGCTCAAGTGATCGCGGATGATCGGGTGCCGGTAGAGTATGGGCTAACGACGAGAGTTAGACCCATTCGAATTGAAGATCGAGCCGAGAAGCAGTTGCGGAACAAGACGGTCGGTATGGTAAAAGTCCGATGGGACAACTGCGGCCGTGAAGAGTTGACATGGGAACGCGAGCAGACCATGCGAGAAGAGTTCCCTGAGTTGTTTCTGTAATTGGTAGCGAGACTGTTGTAACCTAAAAAGTGCTATATTGTTACATTTTTCTTGCTATCTTATTGTTACTTTCCTGTCTCTAAATTTCGAGGACGAAATTCTTGTAGGAGGGGAGGATTGTAACAGCCCAAAGTTCCGAAACAGGAAACATTTGGGTGACACGGCCTGGGACACGGGCGTGTCCCAGGGCGTGTCAGGTGACACGGCCTGCGACACGGGCGTGTCACAGGGCGTGTCGAGTTGTGTCGACGATTGGGCTTTGTCTCGACGATTGTTTTTGGTCTCGACGATTCGTCGAGAGAGGCACACGGCCCAGGACACGGGCGTGTCCAAGGCCGTGTCGCATGCTCGACGATTTTTACTCGACGATCGTCGAGTGTCGAGAAGTGCGTGTCGAGTGTTGAACACGGCCTGTGACACGGGCGTGTCACAGGGCGTGTCAAATCAGGCGACGAACTCAGCCCGCCGAAAGAATTCGACAGGGCGTGTCTTTGTGCCGTGTCTGGGCACACGGCCTGGGACACGGGCGTGTCACAAGCCGTGTGAAGTCTCGGGTTGATTTGGGATTTTTTTTCACCCAGGCACACGGCCACAGACACGGGCGTGTCTGAAGGCGTGTTGGTGACACGGCCCATAACACGGGCGTGTCCCGTGGGCGTGTCACTGGTTTGGATAAGTCGGTTGACCACCGCTTGAGGCACACGGCCAGGCACACGGCCGTGTTCGAGGCCGTGTCGGGTCAAATTATGTGTTTTTGGCAGAATCGTGGCCGTCCATTTCTTCAGTCTGGATCCAAGGGCTGAAAGATCTTCTTCCTTTTCCTTAAGGGCCGAACTCAGAGAAGGATTTCTCATTTTCTTTGGCCTTCATCTTTCTTCAAGAGAGAGAAAGAGAGAGAGAAAGGAGGAGGAAGAAGGGAAGGGGGCTGCTGGTTGGTGGTGCTGCGGTTTACCGGCGAGAGATCCGAAGCCAGCGTTGCGGAGGAAACGCTCTTGCGAATCTTGCAAGCAAGCTTTCAAGCCATGGCACCGAAGCGATCGTCAAGGGTAACGACCTTTCTTCCTAGCCATGTGAAGGCTTCCTTTTAGCATATCTTTGTGAGTTCCCCCACCAAGAGGTGGCTGGTTTTGGGACTCTTTGGGTGGATGTGTGAAATCCCCCTTGTTAGCATATAGATCCGGAATGGAGTACGGAATAGGCATGCTGTGTGAAGCCCATCTGGACAGGTTGGTCTAGATTGGTGATGTTGCATACGAACCGGAGAAGACTCCGTGATAAACGTGTAGTGTACGGAGTCTACGGGTTATGCCTGCGAAAAGGAGTAGCAGGAAGTACTGGGGTGGTAGCCCAGGAAAATAGCCTTGTGTTGGTTTTGGGTCCAACCTGTGAATGATGCACAGGTAGTACTGGTGGGACCAGGAAAGGCCCTTTTTGTACTGCTTGATGTCATAGGGTGTCCACCTGTGAAGCGAGTAACAGGAAGTACTGGTGTGCCCAGGAAAGACCCCTGACATTTATACTTTGCGGTGTCCACCTGTGACGGGAGTCACAGGAAGTACTGGTGTGCCCAGGAAAGACCCGCTGTTGCTGTAAGGAAATGGGTATAGAGAAATACCCAGGCTTGAATGCCAGGAACAGGATTGGTGAGACCGACCCGCGCCTTTGATATAGCCGTGAGTACGCTGTACTCGGAGAAGGCAAGGCGATTTGAGCAACGGGGGGTGGAGGATCCGACCTGCGCTATGTCCGTCTGACGTGAGACCAAAAGTGCGGTCTGTTGGAGCGCATAGCAAGAGTCTTCGGCCTGCGCGCCATGACACAAAGGGGGGCTACGGGCCATCCCGGTGTCCGAGGACTAACTCCGGCTGCACGCCATGGAGTAAATGCTCAAGAGATGTACCGTTGGGTGATAACCCTGATACGGTGGTGGGCAAGAGGTTGCCAGAACACCAAGAATGTGCCCTGAGTGCACGGACCGTTGGGCCGGGCGGCGAACGGTTGTGATGGCTTGTGTGCGTGAAAGCACCTTTGATGATATAGATTGCCATACTTGTGCTATGATATGCCTGCAGGGAAAATACCGCTGCCCCGAGAGGAGGGGTAGGGTCGTTATAATTTGGTCAGCTGAACGCTGACCGTTGCTTTTGTTTGCCACCGTTGGGTGGATTGTCCTTGCACAGGTGCTGGAGAGCCGAGCGGGTCGCATAGAGGTTGATGCTCCTGCTGGTGTTGCTGCTGCTGCTAGCCCTCGAAGGCTAATGTTCTGTTGAGTGTTTTCTTTTTTTGTGGCCGGCCTGCGCGCCAATTTGTTTAGGCCACTGCATGAAAGCTCTGTAAGGCCATAAGGCCAATACGTTATATGTTGTAAGACATTCCTATCTATATATAAAATGTGGAGTTTATATTTGGACATTAATGAGGAGTTCAAGTAGCTTAGGCTTCCGCTAGAATGCTTGTGATAGGTGCGATGCGCTGCTCTGGTATCATCCTGTACCTTCGCCGACTGTTTTGTGCTATATCCTGTGGGGCCCCGGCCGGACCTTCTAGAATATATCATATGAACGGATGGAGTTGTTACAAATGATCAATGAAGAAGACTTAGTTTAATTTCTGTCTGCACTCGATGAATTTTTCAAAGTTCGTCGAACGGAGTTCGACGAACAGAGAAAGGTTCTTGAGATATTCGTCAAACGGAGATCGACGAACTCTCTGTGAGTGAACCAATTTTCGTCGGACGGAGATAGACGAATTTGATTCAGAAGACTTTCGTCGAACGGAGCTCGATGAAATGTATTCAAATCTTCAGACTGAGCTCGAAAAATCATTTAACTACCAATTATTTTGTCGATCTCAGGTCGAAAAATTTCTTCATTTTCGTGGAACGGAGTTTGTCGATTCATATTCTGGAAAATCTTATATCTAGATTTTATTCGACCTCCATCCCGCGCTTTCAGTTCCTTTGCACTTGATCATTGTTTTTCTCTTGCAGGTACTCTAATGGCGATTCCAGCGGCAAACCTTGCAGCAATGAAATTCGATACTGGATTCGATGTGGATTTCGACTCCTTCCAGCATTCAGACCCCATCTTCCTGGAAATCCTGCAACTCCTTGAAGACCAGCAACTGAAAAATCTACAATCAACTAGGATCAGGATATCTGGAACAGAGATCAGGGAGTGGGTCTATACTTCTTCAACTGCAGAGGAGAACGCCATGACTGGAACCATTGCGGGTAATGTTGTTTCCCTCACCCCCGCTATTTTGACAGAAATATTTGGATTAAGTAATTGGGAAGAAGATTTAGAAATGGACACTAAAGAGTATGATGAGATGCCTGGTCAAATGGGTTATTCTGGACAAACCCCAAATAAATTGTTGAATAAACACTTGTCTGCTGAATTTAAGTTCCTAGCAGACATTGTAGGGAAAGTCTTGCTGGGCAAGCACACTGCACACGACTACATTACCAGGCACCAATTCCTGGTCATGTGCGCAGTGGTGAACAAAAAGAATGTCAACTGGGCACAGATCATATTTGATCTAATAAAGAAAAAGAATACTAAGAAGGAAGTCTGTTTTGGGAGAATATTGGGGATCTTCTTGAAAGAGAAGGCTGCTAAATCCCTAATCTCCCAGACCATATTCATCAATGCCTCTAAGAGACTCACTTGTGTCCTGTTTGGCAAGTGGGAGAGGACCATCACAAAGCCCTCTAAGGTTTCCCCCTCTGCCACCAGAGCTTCTGAAAGTACAAGGGCTGATCCAGCCACTCCCCACCCTTCTGAAGAAATCCATCCTACACCTCCATCACTTCCAGCAACTCAACCTCAACTACCCTCCACAGCCCACACAACAGTTCATATTCCCTCCATTCAACAGCCACAGCAACAACAACCACAACCAACAGTCCATATTCCCACACCTCCATCATCTCCCATTCATCTATCTCCACTCCATGTTCCATCTCCACATGCTACACCAGTTCCATCCCCTACCCATACTCCCTCTCCCCATGATGCACCAGATCCTTCACCACCTTCATCTCCTCTTCCACAACATCTTGCTGACATCCCAACATACAATCTACTGTCATCCCCCCACCATACTCCCTCCCACAAGATGAGCAAATGCATGATGCTCTCCCTCCAACTCCACCATCAATCTCCATCCCTCCCTCTGTCTCTACTGCAAAACCTCCTACCACAGCCTCTGTCTCTCCACCATTGGATCCATCCACCATTTCTTCTCTTATCGCCCTACTTACTCCCCTCCTCAAAAATCTTCTAGCAGAGGTTATTTCACCTTTTGCTACTTCTATATCCTCCCTTACTGCTCAAATAACTGCCCTCTCTGCTGCCCCCTCTTCAGTTAGGGGTCTAGCTCCAGTCTGTACTGAAACCAAGCAGGAGGAGATACTTGATGAAGAAGCTGCAGCAGTACCAACAGCAGCAGTACTAGCAGAAGCTGTAGACATAGCAAAATCAACAACAGTAGCACCAGAAGAAACACCAGCAGATGTTAATCAAGAATTATTAGATTTAATTGATTTTATTGAGTCTGACATGGATTTGGATGAGCCTGTGTTGACTGAAGAAATAATTACTGTTGGTGATTATATAATTAATCTCACAGTAAATCTATTAGATTTATTGAAAATTTTTGATATAGCTTATTTGAAGACTCTGCCAGAATACAACACTAAGCCATCTTTGGCTATAGTACCATACTCCTCACCCATAAGCCCCAAGTTTTCCAAGCAACTTAAGGCTACTTTTACTGTTCCTGAAGTTCCAGCCATCCCATCTCCTCCTAAAGTTGCTTCCTACAACAGCTATTTCTGCTCTAGTTTTTGTAATGGATGATTCCCCCATGCTTGATCTGGATGAACTGATCATGGTTGATATAATAGAGGAAAATAAGTTAGTTGCTGAAAGCACTGAAGTGTATAGCTATCCAGCTCCAGTTCCAGCTCCAGTTTTAGCTCCCTCCCAGCCTGAGAAACCTCTAATTTCTGCAGAGGCTCTCAAAGCACTGGATTCACTATATGATAATCCACAAGAATCTTTTGATGATGATGATAATAATGATGAGGATTCTGATGAGGAACCAAAGAAAAAGCAAGTATCCAAGAAGAGGAAAGCTCCTCCACCTCCTGCTCGAAATCTCAATCCAGCAAATGACACCCCTTACTATATCCTTCAGAAAATCACTCCTTATAAGGGCATGCCTGCTTGGATGTCATTATCCAAAAATGAGCAGAAAGAGAGAAAGAAGAGTGGAAGATATTCACCCCCTCCTACTCAAATATATAGAAAGGATCCTCCTCCACCTCCTCCTCCAGCTGCTGGTGCTTCAGGCACAACATCTCAAAGGACTACTCAGTTTCAAACATATCAAAGGCATCTGGGTAGGTCCTCATCCTCAAGAAGCAGCCAGCAGAGACACTATTATTCAGGCAAGCAGCACCCACAACAACAGCAGCAGCATCAACAACAGCAACAGAAGATCACTGAATCTCAAATAGCTGAAAGCTCCAACAGACCTGCTTCCCTGTACCATTTGAAGATCCTGAAATAGCTACATCAGCCAGGATGGCCAGGTTCCAGGAACTGGTTGGCCTTTCCTTAATTAACAAAGCTAGAGATGAAGGGAAGGATTCATCTGAATACACAACCATGTCTAAGTATAGGAAAGAAGAACTGAACAGGTTTGCTAAGGTTAATAAATTTTTCAATGTTGATGATTATATGAAACTCCATCCAGAAGCAGTAGTGCCTAGGGCAACATCTCAAAAGATTATAGGGGCTGCTGATATGACTTTGACAAAAGTGCAAGCTGAAGATCCCAATAGGGAAATCATATTCACTCAATCTGGAGAGAAAGGCAAAGAGGAGAAGCATAAGGAGAAAAAACAGAAGAAATGATACTTGAACTATCTTTAGTCTCTCTGAGTTAGCTTAAAACTGCTTATCTATTTCTGATACAGAGCCTATTGTGTACGTATATATATCTGTTGCATGTGTTAATTTTTCCTGCCAGATATATGTTTTCTTGCTTTATAATTTTTGTTTCATTTTGAGTCTGTAATTAGTGACCTCACCCAAATAGGGGGAGATTATTGGATCCCTAGTTGGATTTGGGTTAGGTTCACTAAGTTAGAATCATTTGACCCAACATGTATATCCAGGGTCATGGTTATATCCTAGAGTCTAGGCCAAGTCCTTAGAATCATCACTATATGGACCAGCCATCAAGAGACAGCAAGAGACTCAAGACTTAGACAAAATTTCAAAGGCTTAGTAAAATAAGTTCGACGGTTGTCGAACTCAGGTCGACGAAAGTCTTGCTCAGCTCGACGATCTCAGAGAAAATTCTCTGAGCTGAGCTCGACGAACTTATTCTCTACTCGACGAACTTTGGACACTATACTTCAACACTTCAAGTTCAGAAAACATCTCATTATTCTAAGTCCAGAATCAGACTTTGGTCGACGAACTTAGTTCTTAGCTCGATGAACTTGGATCACAGTCTAGGCAAGATTTATCCAGCAGTACTTAGAAGTTCTTTGGTCGACGAATCCAGTTCTCAGGTCGACGATTTCTGGAAATTCTACTTCAGCATTTCATTCCAGAAATATCTAAAGTTTTCTAAGTCCAGAATCCATTTCTTTGATCTCTAGTCGACGTAGTCAACTTCTCAGCTCGACGAACTTGATGCACAGAATAGGCAAGGTTCTGGAGAATGCAGTTGTCTGTTCTTAGGTCAACGATCTTGGATCTCAGCTCGACGAACAGCTATTATCAGATCGACGAACATAACTTCTCAGCTCGACGAACTGTGGACTCAGTTCGACGAATTCTGTTATCTGTTCGACGATTCCAGACTTGGTTATTTTCATCCTTCTGTCCTTATTCTATGGCAATAATTCCTGAGTGATTAATGCTAAAATATTCTCTGAATATTACCGTTAGACGGAGCATTAATTATGGCCTTCATCAGGAATATTGCTTGTCGATTTTCAAAGGGACAATTGGGGAAACCAATCAATGCAAATATTCTCCAGGCCGTCAGCATTGAATACAGAAGGAATTCAAAATTCAAATGAAGATAATCTGGAAAATATAAAAGGGATTTTCTTCCTTCTCTGTAACAACAAGCTAGAGAACAACACAAAGAAATAAAAAGAGATACACAACTCTCTACAACAACATCAACTTACAGCAAAACAGAAAGCTGATTCAAAAAAACGTTTTGTAGAAAAATAAGAAGAATCTTTTCAGCAAGATAGAGTTCTGCAGAAAAACAGAAGGGCCATACAGCAATATAGAAAGGCCTTGCTCTTGATCAGAAAAGTTGCAGTAATCTGAAGGAGAATAAGAACAAACATTCAAATCAAGAGTCTTCTTCCCTCTTCTTCTAGGACACTTCAAAGGACAACAAACAATCTATCTGTCAAGGAGTTCCTGAACAATTGTTGAACAAGGCTGAACTACTGAAGGCCTATCACCCTGAAGCAAAGCTCCGTACTTCCTGAAACATCTATATCTCAGGGGGAGCCTTTGCTAACATCAAATCCACAGGAGTCTTCTCAGTTGTTACTGAGAAAAAGAAGACAAAATCAATCTCTCACCCCCACTATAAAAAAGTGTTCTTTAACTCCCTTCAAAAGTTATTCTTGGTTGCAAGTCACCTGACCAAAAGACTTGAGGATTAGTTTTTGAGCACCTGATCAAAAGCTCATTAGTGTCAGACACCTGATCAAAAATCTGAGTGGATTCCTACCAGGGTGGTAGAAGAGTGGATGTACCTAGGTTGGGGAACCACTGTAAATTTTTGTGTTATTTGGTTGCCCCTTTCTTTAGTTCTTGCTATGGCTGTGATTATTAGGTTGTGTTGTTTATGTTTAGTTAGGTTATGTTTTGTTGATGCTGTGGTAGAATAACTTAATCTATGACTGTCATTACTCTGAAGTTTTTATTTACAATAAAAGTTACAAGAAATTTTTAAACATACTCTATTCACCCCCCCCCCCCTCTAGAGTATTCCTGATCTAACACCTCACTTTCATTCTCTCTTCTCGATCTTCCCTTTACAAGGGATCCATTGGCCTGAGCCATTTGTCACTCATCGTGAGCGGACCATCTCTCTAGTTTCTCTAAGAAGCTACAAAGTAAGTGGAGCATGTCTTGTTTGTAGTAGTGGGCAAAAATCCTGGGCCCAAAAAGCCCGGCCTGGCCCGATCCGGGAAAAGCCCGGCTAGGCTCGTCTGGGGAGAAGCCTGGCCCGGGCCAAGGCCGGTCTTGGGGTCCTTAGCGGGCCCCCATTTTGTCCTGTTGCCCGGGAAGGGCCGGGCAGGGCCCGGCAAAGCCCGTGCGCCAGGCTAGCCTGAGCCCGACACCGGGATAAGCCAGAACCTGGCAGGATTTTAATACCGCCAGGTTATGCGGGATTAAAATCTCTCCTAATTCATAGGAGGGATTTAATCCCGCCTAATCACAGGCGGGATTTAATCCCGCCTAATCATGCCTGTGAATCTGTGATTAGGCGGGATTTAATCCCGCCTAATCATAGGCGGGATTTAATCCCGCCTATGATTAGGCGGGATAAAATCCCGCCAATTTAGGCGGGATTAAATCCCGCCTTCTGTATTCAGGTTGGCCCGGCCCGGCCTGAAAGGCCTAATCGGCCCCCTCTTTAGGAGGGGCCCGAGCCGGACCCGGCCCAGATCCAATTGAGCCTGGGCCGAGCCCGCCTGGAAAAAAGCTCGGGCCCTATAGGGATTTTTGAACACGATTACTTGTTTGCACTATATTTTCTCTTTCTACATCTTCCCACTTAATTTTGATGATAAACACGTTATGACCAGTGTTTATATGAACAATTCTTATACATTTTTTTAAATATCTTCATCTTTCCTAGAAACCATTATCTTTCCCTCAATACCGAGATCTCACCCTATATTTTCATAATACACAAGTTGGGGAACCGTGTGGCACTCTTGGTAGAGTGGTTTTACTCAACCGTCTTAGCCTGTGAGTGGCCAAGCATGTCAATAGTAAAGGATATACTAGATGCTGGGACGAAGACTTGATGACGTGGAAAACCAGCAATCAGGGGGAAAAACCACGCTGTCGGTACGGTGCCGACCTAACTTCCACTATATGAGCATTTCTTACAAAGCTTCTGGGAGGAAAGTAAGGGTGACAGGCCGCACCTCATTATAATTTATAAGAGGGGGAGAATGAGCGATGGGTGCCACCGGCCGTCATGCTACTTTGGCAGTCTTCTGATGCTCGTTCATAGAATATGCGTGTGCTTCCTTCCTTTGGAGTTGTATTGACATGACGACGGAGGAGGCTTCGCGCGTCTCCTTCTTGATTTGCATTCTTGTGAACTTCATTTTGCCTTTGCGGTGGTGGTCTTGGACGTAGTTCTTACAGAGAGAAGGGGGAGAGAGAAAGGAGTGAAACATAGTGAACCGAAAAAGGACCTTTTTAAGCAGATCTTCGAACCAGCGTCGAGCGAGGGGGAAGGCCCTAGCGACGCCACGACCTACTGCGGAGAGAAGGGTAGACCTTCAATCGTTTGTTGTGGGATGCCGCTGGGATGTGATTCCAAAGAAGCGGTGAAGTGCAGATCTTCGAACTGGTGTCAAGCGAGGGGGCAGGCCCTAGCGATGTCGCGGCCTACTATAGAGAGAAGGGCATACATTCGATTGTCGGCAATGGGAGGCCGCGAGGATGTGGTCTCGAAGAGGCGCTGAAGAGCGGATCTTCAAACTAGTGGTGAGCGAGGGGGGCAGACCCTGGCGACGCCGTGACCTACTGTAGAGAGAAGGGTGGACCTTTGATCATCGGCATTGGGAGGTCGTTGAGACGTGGTCCTGAAGAGGTGGTGAAGAGCGAATCTTCAAATCGGTGGTGAGCGGGGAGGGGGCAGGCCCTGGAGACGTCGCGATCTACTGTGAAGAGAACGACAGACCTTCAATCTCGATAGTGGGAGACCACTGGGACGTGATCCTAAAGAGGCAGTGAAGAGCAGATTTTCAAACCAGTGGAGAGCGAGGGGGTAGGCCCTAGAGATGCCACGACCTACTGCAGAGAGAAGGGCAGACCTTTGATCGTCAGCAGTGGGAGGCCGCTGGGACGTGGTCTCAAAGAGGCGGTGAGGTGCAGATCTTCAAACTAGTGGCGAGAAAGGGGAAGTCCCTGACGACTCCACAACCTACTGCTGAGAGAAGGGCGGACCTTTGATCATCAGCAGTGGGAGGTCATTGGGACGTGGTCCCGAGGAGACGGTGAAGGGCAAACCCAGGCATTTTTTCAACCCACTTCATGGGAATGGGACATGCCTCCAATCCGTGGCAGTGAGAGGTTTACGGGGGATCGTCCTTGTTGCTACGTCGAGGATTAGACCCTAGATGTGTCCATGCAAGAGCAATGTTGAGAGCAATCATAATACTAAATAGTTATAGAAAACAAAAATGGTTTGTGCGCGAGAATTGACTCGTGACATTATAAAGTTAGTTGTTGTTTGCCTAAGAAAATATGGTTACGTTATTGATAAAAACGTCGCAGATTTTGAGCATTCTATGTACGTGGTAGGGTTTTACCCTCCGCGGTCTGAATTCTATATACCCCTAGCTTGATAATTGTTATAACCATGAACGGTCATTCCCATGTTGGAGACAATTATCTCTTTGCGTCCCCTATTCTGCCGCCTCGATGCTTCGCAGTACCAAATCTCCAATGTTGATTGGTCTTGGCTTTACTCTCCGATCATAGTAGCAGGATACCTGCCTTTGGTATGTCGCAACGCGTTGGACTACCACATCTCTCACTTCTGTGATGAGGTCAAAGTTCTCCTGGAACTGTTCATCATTCTATTCTAGGTTGAAATTTAGTACACGAGGACTAGGGACCCCGATGTCTACGGGGATAAGGGCCTATGGTCCATATCATAGGTTGAATGGTTTTTCGCCAGTCAGAGTTCTTTCTATGGTGTGGTATGCCCATAAGACACTCAGGAGTTCTTCTACCCACTGCCCCTAGCTTTTTGGAGGCGTGCTTTCATTCCCTTGAGAATTGTTTGATTGGTTACTTCGGTCTGCCTGTTTTCCTGGGGGTGTGCTACGGAGCTGTGATAGAGATCGATTTTCAAATCCTCACACATCTTTACAAATGACGTTCCGGTGAACTGTGTCCCATTGTCAGCTACGATAACAGCTGGTATCCTAAAGCGGGAGATGATGTTCTTCCAAACAAACTTTTTTGCGTTATCCTAGGTTATTTTAGCAAGTGGCTCCGCCTCCACCGACTTGGTGAAGTATTCAATGGCCATGATGACGTACTTCTTTTGCCATGTTGCCATTGGTGTTGGGTTTTGCAAGGATGGCACAACACTTGTTCAAGCAGCGGAAATAAAGAACAAGAAAACCGAAAAAACATTCGAATCCAGCAATGGACATGTATCAAGAAGAAAAATGCTATAAATAAAATTTACCTCTGCGAGATTGAGTCTATACTCAACCTAGATGCTCCAAGAGATCGGCCAATCACTTTACGACTACAGTCCCTAGTGCAGAATAGTATCTGTACCTCTACAGTAAGTCCACACGAGCGGGAGAATCTGTAGAGTCTTATCGTACAAGACTTTAGGTTGGGAGAGAAAGCTCTGCATCTTCATGTACTGCTAGGTACGTTACAGAAGAGGCGGCGGGGACACTCACCGGAATCAAGCTAAGCAGCGGCGACGGGATTGGTGGAGGTGGAACTACTTTCGTCGTCCTTTAGGTTTTGGGATATCGCACAACGCGTCTCGTGTGCTTTTCAGGATTACTGTTCCGTGTCAAATTGAAGCTCACTAAGACCCTAAAATGCTTTTTATTTATACCCGAAGGAATAAACAGAACACCACATCGTTATTCGAAGACCCAGGACTTAGAATCCAGCGTTTTCGACCAGACAATACTTGTCTCGACGAATCGTCGAGTATCAATGATATATTTGACAAATCGTTGAGTATCCAAACTATACTCGACAAATTGTCGAGTATCCATAAGATATTCGACGAATGGCTTTGAGTTAACTCAACACCCTCAACTCTCTCAGCGCCAAACCCGTCGAATCAACACTTGACTCGACGAAAGCATTAAGTGGACTCAACGCACTCAACGTCTAAGTTCCAGATTCATTGAGTCAACCTTTAACTTGGCAAGGCTTTAAGTGAACTCAACGCATTCAACGTGTGAGACTCAGACTCATCAAATCAACACCTTGACTCAATGAATCATTGAGTGAACTCAACGCACTCAACGGTTAAGTGCCATACTCATCGAATCAACACTTTGACTCGACGAATCGTTGAGTAAACTCAACACAGTCAACGCCATCATTCGACGAATCAACACTTAACTCGACGAAAGCGTTCAGTGGTCTCAACGCACTCGACGCTTCCAAAGTCTGGTTGTGCTAAGTCATTTTCACTCATCATATGAGCAAATCATACTAAGACAATTGTAACACCCCTATCCGTCGCATAGCATATAGCAGTAGGTCCGGCCGGTGCCCGACGCCATATACCACAGGCAGACTGGGCGGTTACTCAGTGGAAACCATCCAACCAATACTAACGTCCTACACAGTCATTCTAGCGGAAGCAATTATTAAGAGTTGCAAAATAAAGAACCCAGCCACAAGCATGAATGTCCACTACCAAACCCAATAGGAATGAAGTACAATACACAAGTATAATGGCCTTAAGGCCTTACAATTGTTTACTCAAATAAAAGTGTTTTCCAAACCTCGGCACGCACGCCGGCCATACATGAATAAAAGAAAACACTCAAAATTAGGCCTTCGAGGGCCGTCTCAGCAACTTGGGCTTTAGCCCGCTATAAATCGCTCGGTCCTGCAGCACCTGCAAGCAACAATCCACCGCAACGGTGAAAAACAAAGGCAACGGTCAGCTATGATGACCAAATTATAACGATCCCGCCACCAAACTCGGGGCGGCGATGCTCCTTCCCTGCACTTTTGATGCAGGCCACCCCTTCGCGACACCAGAACAAGAAAATGACAAAGAAGAGGTCCTATGACAAACCTAAATTCCTATGGGGAATTTTAGCGAACACGTGGCGTGCGTTCAAAACTCTAAATTTCGGCAGAGTTTTGTTTATAACTGTGCGATCTCACACGTGAGTATTTCCCAACCACATTTACACGAACATCGCAAATACAATAGCGTATCCTAACCATGCATCTAGCGTCACAACACATTCAATTTTCCATCCACAGGGAAGGCTATCCAGACTAAGATTGCAATTCGGAAATGAGTCCAAATACGCCCTCAAAACAAAACCCTACGAGGATATACCAAATCCTCTTGATCCGTTCAAAACCAAAGGTTGAACAAACCCTGGTTTGCAAGCGTCCAAAGGGACCTATCCTTACGGAAATCTTCGCAAAATTCGGAATTAAAAGCAATACAACTTCAGATTTATGAAGGCAACTAGATTCAATATTTAGGATAAAATTTGTAAACCACTTGTCTCCAATAACTCACAAGATTAAGATGAAAACTCACACAATATTTAGGGATAGAGATTCGTTACCCAAAACCGGAATTTCAAGAAGAGGAGAAACAAGATTTAGTGGAGGAATCGCTCTTCCACGGGCCACCGGAGTCGCACCGGATGATGAGAATCGAACCGCCTTCTTTGGAGTCACACCGGAGGAGGTAGAAGCGTCGTCAGAGTGGCAAGAGGTAGCCACATAGGGGCGGCAACAGCAGGCCGAGCGGCCCTTTTTTCTTTCCTAGTTCGGGTGGGAGCAAGCCGTCGGTCAAGAGAGGTACCGAGAGGGAGAAAGAGGGTGTCGGCTGGGAGCCAAATAGAAGGCTAGGTTTTAATTTCTTCAATTTCAATACCTCTTACAACCTTGTTTTGCCCTTATATACGCAAGGGAATCAAATTGTTTCATGCACATAAATTATGGCTAAACATAGGCCATAAACAACAAAAATAAAATGCTAAACAATAAAAACAATGCTGAAATTAAAATGCAGAATTTAGACAACAAAATTATAAATTCATGCGTAAATGCGGCGGATATTTTGACGCGGCATTGGCGGAAGGTGTCGCGGCAAAATCCCAACCATTAAGCTTGCGACGACGGCGACGACGTTTGCGGCAACGGTCATTAATGACTACGAACATGTAGCGGCGACGGCGGCGGCGGCGACGGCGGCGGCGGCGACGACGGTTGCGGCAACGGTCATCAACATCCACGAACATGTAGCGACGGCGATCAAAATAGAAGTCCGTGTTGGCACGATCAAATGGCGGGGCATCCTCGCCATCAATCCTCCCCCGATCGAAATCACTCATCCCTGATGAGTGGCCTGGGAGAGAGTAGCAAGAGACCACAGCATCCACTGGTGGCATAGTAAAAACGGGCGTCCACGGGGCAGCAGTGCGGGCATCCGCAATAGAACAGAACCTGTAATGATAAAGAACAGCAGGAAACCTCACAGATGTGTCAGCATAAAGAAAAGCAGTACAAATCTTACCATCCAATGTGAGAACCAGTAAACCCAAATGGAAGAGCGACACGGAGAAAATCTCACCTCTCAACCGACGAGACTGTGAAGTGGAAGAGAGAAACGTCGGAGAAAACCACTCATATGGAGACCAGATTTGCACAATTAAATCCGAAAAATTGAAATGCGGTGAAAAACCGATTGCATCGTAAAAATCCAAGGAAATTGCTTTAAATCCAAAATTCTTGAAAATCATGAAAGGATCAGCGCTCCAACGTAATGATTTCGTTACGGAACCCGAAGGTATCCACTCGAGGGCTAACCAGACTAAAGTCGAATCAACAGTTCGGTAGTCAGAAGCTTTCGGAGGTGAACGGTCGTGAAAATGAAGCAACCCATAGACACTGGCATAAGGCAACGACATATGTACTTGCAGAGCGTACCAGAATGGTTGAAAAATTCGTGCAATTTGATTTGGTGGGTAGCAATGTCGTGAGGACACCAAATCAAAATACACATTAACCGTGAAATCACACGAAGTTGCAAACGAAAACATGTCCACCGGCGGATACTCACTAATACATAGCTCGCTAGTCATCTCAAACGGAGGTGCTAATAACGATGGTTTAACTAAGTGGCTAGGACCAGACAAAATCAATTTGTGTTCTGACAAATCCTCTAGCCGATCCAAAGGAACAAAAGGAGGGTCAGGGGTATCAGTTCTGAAATGATTTCTAACGCACGGTGAACGTCACGCATCGGTGCTAACGACATAGAGAAATCATCCGGGTTTGCACTACACAGATCATCCGAAAGCATGCATCCCTTGCTATGTAATTCTTCCAGTGTACTAGATATATCATCCAATCCAGAATCAGTATAGGTCTCAGAAATAGACTCGATGCGTTCATGGTCATGAGGGAGGATCGGTCAAATCAAACCCGACAAAATTTCAAATTCATATTGAGATTCAGGCAATGGTGATAACAATAAAGAAAACTCAACCGGATCAAGAGAAAGATCAAATAGTGGATTCGTCCTCATAGAAAACTCAACCGGATCGTCAGCACCTAACTCACTCTCAGATAAACATTCATCACAGGTTGACTCTACCAACTCAGCCGAAATGTATTCCAACCCACTAGATATTTCATCCAAATCATAATCAGTAACGATCTCTAAAGTAGGCAAAATTGAACCCGACAATTTTTTTATTCCACATGGGGCTTCAGACAATGAAGATAACATCAAAGTAACATCTTTCTGGTCCTCAGCGCTAACATCATCCAAAAATAATCTTCCCTCGTCAGGTACATCTTCCAATATAATAGGTACATCCATCGACTTAGGGCCATCGAACGATCCCTCAACGGTCTTAGGAGACGGGCCTAAAATAAGGTCGAGGGGAAATGGGTTAATCCCAGGGAGGGATATCTCAGGGGAGATATCATCATCCAAGTCACTAGGATATCCACTCTCCTCTTCGTCACTACAGTCGTCGGAAAAATTGACATCGCCCTCAGTGGCGGGCTTAGACGTCGACGCTAAAAGAGCCAAAACCCTAGGCTTAGTGGGGCACTCCACAGCATAATGGCCAATCAACCCACAAGCATAACATGTAGCGTCTTCCTTGCAAATCTTAACTTCTGTCCTAGGCTTCACCCGCGGTTTTATAACATTCCTAGTAGTGACAACGATTGGTGGCAGGACAGATGGTCTAACCTTTTCTTTCTCCCTAACGATAGGTATACATGTGCTCGAGATAGTCAGATCTTGGCGGGGCAAGGATCTAGTGTGAGGCTTATAGCCACTCCTATGGTCAGAAGCGGGTCTAGTGCCCTGGCAGGGAGGAATAAGAACATGAGACGTCCTAGTACGGGAGTACGGGGGGACGTACTGGTTCGGTGTAAGCAAAACCTTAGGTGGAGAATCACTCAGATAATCGGAAGACTGAGAGCGGCAGTAGGGAGGGTAATACTCATCCATTAAATAATTCTTCATAATCTGCCAACCTATACGTAAGTCGTCGAGGGGCGCCCCAAAGCGTCTCTCCACATTGAGCCAGAAAGTATGAGCGCGACCAAATAATTGAAGTCTCGCAGCGGGAATCCTGTGTGGGTCCACAAAACGATATTGCTCAAAATAACGCTCAATATCCTTCACCCAACATAAAAACACTCGCGCTTCACCTAACCCATCATAAGTCGGTGCAGGAATTCTATCGGGCCTAGAGGTGCCCGGTGGTGGTGTCATAATCGCTTGACTACCCTTCGAACTAGGGACAAACGTCCTAAGTGGTTTCCTAGGGGGCGCAATATGAGGTGTCAGTGGCTGACCGCTAATTTGGGCTATTAACGCTTTTATGTCGTCAAATTGGTGGTTCATCTCCCTGCGAAATGCACCAACCGAGGAACGTGAGGGAAGGGGGCTCCCAATGTGCGCCATAACGGACCACGAAAAAGAACAAATATAACTCCAAATAAGAACGAAACTTAAAACACTTTTTTATATAACTAGAAATAAAAATTTTAACACATACGAAGCGTACCTAAGTGCAAGTGGGGGGGGGGGGGGGGTAGCATGGAAAAGAGCGGATCGTTGCCAAGCTGAGAAATTGACAAACCTCGCTTTGATACCAAATTGATGCAGGCCACCCCTTCGCGACACCAGAACAAGAAAATGACAAAGAAGAGGTCCTATGACAAACCTAAATTCCTATGGGGAATTTTAGCGAACACGTGGCGTGCGTACAAAACTCTAAATTTCGGTAGAGTTTTGTTTATAACTGTGTGATCTCACACGTGAGTATTTCCCAACCACATTTACACGAACATCGCAAATACATTAGCGTATCTTAACCATGCATCTAGCGTCACAACACATTGAATTTTCCATCCACAGGGAAGGCTATCCGGACTAAGATTGCAATTCGGAAATGAGTCCAAATACACCCTCAAAACAAAACCCTACGAGGATATACCAAATCCTCTTGATCCGTTCAAAACCAAGGGTTGAACAAACCCCGGTTTGCAAGCGTCCAAAGGGATCTATCCTTACGGAAATCTTCAGATTTATGAAGACAACTAGATTCAATATTTAGGATAAAATTTGTAAACCACTTGTCTCCAATAACTCACAAGATTAAGATGAAAACTCACACAATATTTTGGGATAGAGATTCGTTACCCAAAACCGGAATTTCAAGAAGAGGAGAAACAAGATTTAGTGGAGGAATCGCTCTTCCACGGGCCACCGGAGTCGCACCGGATGATGAGAATCGAACCGCCTTCTTCGGAGTCACACCGGAGGAGGTAGAAGCGTCGCCGGAGTGGCAAGAGGCAGCCACATAGGGGCGGCAACATCAGGCCGAGCGGCCCTTTTTTCTTTCCTAGTTCGGGTGGGAGCAAGCCATCGGTCAAGAGAGGTACCGAGAGGGAGAAAGAGGGTGTCGGCTGGGTGCCAAATAGAAGGCTAGGTTTTAATTTCTTCAATTTCAATACCTCTTACAACCTTGTTTTGCCCTTATATAGGCAAGGGAATCAAATTGTTTCATGCACATAAATTATGGCTAAACATAGGCCATAAACAACAAAAATAAAATGCTAAACATTAAAACAATGCTGAAATTAAAATGCAGAATTTAGACAACAAAATTATAAATTCATGCGTAAATGCGGCGTATATTTTGACGCGGCATTGGCGGAAGGTGTCGCGGCAAAATCCCAACCATTAAGCTTGCGACGACGGCGACGACGTTTGCGGCAACGGCCATTAATGACTACGAACATGTAGCGGCGACGACGGCGGCAGCAACGACGGTTACGGCAACGGTCATCAACATCCACGAACATGTAGCGACGGCGATCAAAATAGAAGTCCGTGTTGGTACGATCAAATGGCGGGGCATCCTCGCCATCAACTTTATTAGTATAACCAAGCAGTAGAGTAATAACACTATAACACAGGCGTAGGCACGCTCGGCCACACACCCTATGCACTCAAGGCACATTCTCGATGAACCGGTCAACGTCACATCAATTTAAGTCATAGACATTTCGGTCTCACCACCGTCGCTGTGACGGCTAAACTACGAGCATTTTGTCTTTCCGGCATTGGTCACGTCATTTTAAGCCATAGACCGCCTAAGAACCTCCATCTATGCCAACGGCTCCAACCGAACGACATAGAGCGGGTACGGTTCCGCCTAACCCGTGCTCACATAGCAATGACAATTTAAGCCATATGCGCGGGTCAAGCTTCCCCGAGTCCCAATCTATTTACACAACACATAACCCCGTTATGTTCAAGTTGGCTCCCAGGACACCATGTTTGGCAGAATCACGCATCTGCCCGGACTTCAGGAAGCCGTGGGAAGATCACCTATACTTGGTGGAGTTCGCGTGCAACAATAGCTACCAGGCGAGTATTCAAATGGCGCCCTTCGAGGCCCTATATGGTAGAAGATGTCGCAAGCCATTGTCTTGGTTGGAAATGGGCGAGTCAAAGTTGTACAAGCGACAATAGGTGGAAGATGCTACTTTGTTGGTGCGAACCATTCGGGAAAAGTTGTTAATCGCTCAGGACCGACAGGCTAAGTACTATAATTTCAAGCACAAGAACGTGGAGTTCGTTATTGGCGACTGGGTGTACCTGAAGATACAGTCGTTCAAGGGTGTCTCGCGGGTGCGGCTCTTGAATAAGCTAAGCCCGAGGTACCTTGGACCGTCTGAGATTCTGGAGCGGATTGGCGAAGCAGCGTATCGGTTGAAGCTATCAGTGGAGCTTAGTGGTCTACACGATGTATTCCATATATCAGTGATGCGGAAGGCTGTGCAAGAGCCTTCGCAAGTGATTGCGGCCGATCGAGTGCCGGTCGGTAATGGGTTGACGACAAAGGTCAAGCCCGTTCACATAGAGGACTCGGATGTCAAACGGCTGCGCAATAAAGAGATTAGGATGGTCAAGGTCCATTGGGACAATTGTGGTCAAGAAGAGCTCTCTTGGGAGTGAGAGAAGACTATGCTTGACGAGCACCCGGAGTTGTTCCGCTCAGGTACAATTTAAATTTTGTGCTTATCTTTCCTTTATATAATTTCGGAGAGAAATTCTTTTAAGAGAGAGAGAGCTGTAACATACCAAAACTCAAAAGAGCGACGGGTGGCGTTTTAAGCCATGTTTGTAATTTGGCAGGGGGCACACGACCTAGGACACGGGCGTGTCCCAGGGCGTGTCGTACTCGAGTCGACGATCTGGCCATGTTGTCGATGAATTTGGAGTTGACGATCGTCGAGCAGCGAACATGGACTGGAACACGGGCGTATCACAGGTTGTGTCCTTCACGAGGTGAAGTCGGGCCGTGTATAGAGACGGACACGGTTTCGGCACACGGGCCGTGTCGGCTAGACATGGGCGTGTCAAATCCGACACGGGCGTGTCGATGACCCGTGTTCCTTGCAGGTTGGTTTGGTCCTGTGTCGAATGGAAGAACACGGCCGGGTACACAGTCGTGTACTGGTTGACACGGGTGTGTCAAATCTTACATGGGCGTGTCGAGTGCCCGTGTACTTTTCGGGATGCATCGGGTTAGACGGCGAATGGGGAACATGGCCCTGGACATGGGCGTGTCATAGGCCGTGTTCAGCCCAGATTTTCATCTCAGGCCAGATCGTGGCCATTCGTTTCTTTACTTTGGGATCCGATGGCTGGGGGTTGGTTCTGAAGGCTTAAACCCGGGAATAGGGTTTGGAAAACCCTCATTTCACTTGGGTATTCTCTTTCTAAATCCTAGAGAGAGGGGAGAGCAAAGGAGGAAGAAGAGGTTTAGATTTGGTCACCGGCGGAGCTTCGGAGCTCCAAATTGCGAGCCGACTTCGGATCTACGGAGGCAACGAGATTGCGGAGCTTTCCATCCATATACATTCCCATGGCGCCAAGGAAAAACGCTAGGTTAACGATTCTCATCCTAGGACATGTGAAGTCCTCATTTCCTTTGCATAGGAAGCCCGCTCTCGCGAGTTTGTGGTGAGTTGAGGAATTCCTTCAGGTAGACATGAATAGTCTCCCTTGTATACATGTAGAGTCCGTAAATGAGAATGGATATAGGCATGATGTGTGTGCAAGCAAAGAAAAGCTTTGGTGATAAGAAGACGGAGTTTAAAGCGCCGACTACTTCGAAGTCTAGATATCGTAGGTTCTACAAGAAGGCTAGGACTTTAGGTCTGCCCCCCTCTTCTGGTGCTTCTAGGGCGACTACGGGTCAAGCCCTGGGTGCATGTTTTACTTGTGGACAGCCGGGGCACTTTGCCCGTGACTGCTGGAGTGGACGTCCCAAGTCCGAGAGAAAGCCGGGAGCAACATATGAAGAGAATGGCAAGGCGGGGGAGTCAACCGCGTCCCATTATGCTCCGGCTCAACCGAGGGGTCATAATCTTGGTCAACAGCATGTCATTAAGCAAAGTGCCCCGGCCATTAAGCAAAGTGCCCCGGCCATTAATCAAAGTTCCCGTGACTTCGAAGTCTGGATATCATAGGTTCTACAAGAAGGCTAAGACTTCGGGTCCGGCCCCCTCTTCTGGTGCTTCTGGGGCGACTATGGGTCGAACCCCGGGTGCATGTTTTACTTGTGGAAAGCTGGGGCACTTTGCCCGTGACTGCTGGAGTGGACATTCCAAGTCTGAGAGAAAGACGGGAGCAACATATGACGAGAAGGGCAATGCGGTGGAGTCAACCACATCCCATTATGCTCTGGCTCAACCGAGGGTTTATAATCTTGGCCAACAGGAGGCCATTAAGCAAGCGGATGTGGTGACATGTACGGTTTATTTATAGCAAGTTAATTTTAAATACTTGTTATGCGCATATTACCTTACCACTACTTGTTTAGGATTTATTTTGATTTGTGAGAATCCGGCGAGAGCACTCTTTGATACGGGAGCTTCACACTCCTTTTTGTCCGAAGAATTCATATCGCGCATCGGAGTACCTACTTCGATGGCCAAGGACAAATTGGATGTGTTGTTGCCCAATGGATGTTCGATGTGCGCGGATATAGTCTGCGATGTGAAGATTCATATTGGGAGTCAGGAATTCCATTTGCTAGCGTCGTTACTGCCGCTGGTGGAGTTCAACGTAATATTTGGCATGGACTGGCTCTCGGAGCAGCAAGCTTTTATTGATTGCAGACGCAAGGAAGTCAAGTTGGGAACAGGTCGTGAGATGACTTTTACAGGCTTGAAAGGGTCGAGCAAGACGGTGATGTCTGCTCTTCAGGTGGTGAAGGCAGTTCGTGCTGGTGCAGAGCTGTTCTTTACGCTACTGGAGGTTTCAAAGCCTAACCCTACGATGGATAGTATTTCAGTGGTATTGGAGTACCCTGATGTGTTCCCTGCCGATCTTCCTGGAGCCCCGCCTCAACGAGAGATAGATTTCACGATTGAGCTAGTGCCAGGTGCGAAACCTGTGTCATGCTCTCTGTATCGGCAAGCGCCTAAAGAAATGGCGGAGCTAAAGGTGCAACTGCAAGAGTTGTTGGAGCAAGGGTATGTGTGTCCAAGTTTGTTGCCTTGGAGCGCACCGGTCCTCTTTATTAAGAACAAGGATGGAAGCTTGAGATTATATATCGATTATAGAGAGCTTAACAAGCTAACGGAAAAGAACAAGTACCCGATCCCAAGGATCGATGATCTATTTGATCAACTAGTAGGGTCGACGGTGCACTCAAAGATGGACCTCAAGTCTGGGTACTATCGGCTGAGAATAAGGGAGAGTGATATCCCTAATACAGCGTTCAGTATGAGATAGGGGCATTACGAGTTTACGGTCATGACGTTTGGGCTAACTAATGTGCTGTCGGTGTTCATGGATTTGATGAACATGACTTTCAGGGAGTACTTGGGCCATTTTGTGATCATCTTCATCGACGACATATTGGTGTACTCGCAGAGTGAGGAGGATCACTTTAGATATCTACATTTGGTGCTGGAGACGCTGAGGAGGAATCAGTTGTACGTCAAGTTCTCCAAATACGAGTTTTCGTTGTCCTCAGTACACGGGCACTCGACAAGCCCGTGTCAGATGTGACACACCCGTGTCAACCAGTACACGGTCGTGTACCCAGCCGTGTTCTTCCATTCAACACAGGACCAAGCCAACCCGCAAGGAACACGGGTCATCGACACGCCCGTGTCGGATTTGACACATCCGTGTCTAGCCGACACAGCCCGTGTGCCGAAACCGTGTCCCTCTCTGTACACGGCCCGGCTTCACCCCGTGAAGGACCCAACCTGTGACACGCCCGTGTCCCAGGCCGTGTTCGCTGCTCGACGATCGTCGACTCCAAATTCGTCGACCATACGGCCAGATCGTCGACCTGAGCACGACAAGCCCTGGGATACGCCCGTGTCCCAAGCCGTGTGCCCCTTGCCAAATTCCAAACTTGGCTCAAAACACCACCCGTCGCTCTTTTGAGTTTTAGGGTGTTACAACAATCTCCCAATTTATCCAAACATTCTTATGTGTGACCCTAATAGGCTAATACTTCGTTGATAGTGAGGCTACATACTTGATCACTTCCAGATCACAATGGTAATACCAACAGTCTCCCACTTGATCTTGAAAGTATCAAACAAAAGCTTCACAAACAATAAGAGACATCTAGCAATGCATCATTGCTCCCCAAGCAATAAGAGTTCAGAACTCAAAATCCATCGTGTCCAATGTATCAGTGTTGACATGTCTCTTCGTCCCTTACATCCGTATAGAACTAGAGGTATTGACTGTGTCACCCTCATAATTGTTCAATCCTAGTTTCTTGATCTAGAATGGACTTCCAGAAATTGGGGAGCCCAATATCATATATTGACTCAACCAAGCATGGTCATGCATTTATCAGTCTCATTCCATCAAGGGGCCCTTGGAGGCAACTCCTGTCATATAGGAGGATAAATCTCATCTCTACTCACACGCAAACACCCAAATGATTCGTAACGTACTCAATAACCACCTTTATCATCCAACTTTATCAAGATTGGACTTTTGATAGCATCAAAGCACACTCTTCCTCACTCGATGAATGTTGTGACTTCGGGTCAAAGGACTACAAACACCATTGTCACTTGAGCCATACTTGTGACACGTTCATATAACAATCCACAAAGTATTCACATGGTGGTTCTGTCCAGTACAGCTTGTTCACTAATAAATACTCATATGATATCTTAATGTAATAATATCATGACCTGTGATAATCGGTCATCAGTCAACGGACATGCTAGTCTTAATGTGTCATCATCGCCCTTAGCTTCTAAGATGACACTCGACCAGGGACTATTTAAGAATGAAGCTTCTAAGAATATAGGCTCTCACATTCAAGTCACCACTTGAATCTTATGGAAGCAAACATTCTAAGGGCATTTATTATGTTAAATTATTTTATCACAATAGAAATAAATTTACAAAGAAAAAAATGTGCCAAAATTATATAAATGAAATGTACACAGTACTTTATTCATCAAATGAATTATTACAGTCAATAAATATACAATCCACAAGACTCAAACTAGAGTTGATCATTTAGGTATCGTATACCCATAGATCTAACATGATCATCATGCTTTCTCTGTGCCAGAGACTTTATCAGTGGATCCGCAATATTCTCCTCAGTTGGCAATCTACAAATGCTCACATCTCCTTGATCGACAATCTCTTGAATAAGATGGAACCGTCGAAGTATGTGCTTGGAGCGCTGATGAGATCTAGGTTTCGAAGCAAGTACAATTGCACTGTTGTTGTCACAGTAGAGAACTACGGGACGAACAATGCTAGGAACTACATCTAACTCGCCGATGAATTCCCTAATCCATACAGCCTCCTTCGTTGCATTTGCTACAGCGATATACTCGGTCTCTATAGAATCGGCAACTATCTCCTGCTTGGAACTCTTCCAGCTAATATTACCTCCATTTAGGCAAAATATGAACCCTAACTGAGACTTTGAGTCGTCTCTATCTGTTTGGAAGCTAGCATCTGTGTAATCTCTTACAACGAGCTATTCCTCTCCGCCAAATACCAAGAACATATCTTTAGTCCTTAACAAGTACTTTAGGATATTCTTGACGACAATCTAGTGACCATCACCGGGATCAGACTGATACCTGCTAGTCATGCTCAAAACATATGAGACATCAGGTCGATTATATATCATTCCATACATGATTGACCCAATTGCCGAAGTATAGGGAATCAACTTCATGTGGTCCTTATCTTCACAAGACTTAGGACATTGGTCCTTAGAGAGACTCACACCATGAGACATGGGTAAGAATCCTTTCTTAGACTCAAGCATGTTAAACCGCTTCAACACCTTATCAATGTATGTACTTTGGGTAAAACCCAGCAACTTCTTTGATCTATCTCTATAGATATTAATACCAAGTATATAAGTCACTTTACCCAAGTCCTTCATAGAAAAGCAGCTCCCTAGGTTGTTCTTAACAACTTGTAGGGTCGGTTTGTCATTCCCCGATCAGCAGTATGTCATCTACATACAATATCAGAAAGACAATAATGCTCCCACTAATCCTCTTATAAACACATAGTTCATCCTCATTCTTGATAAAACCAAACTTTTTGATCTTTTCATCAAAATGAAGATTCCAACTTCGAGAAGCTTGTTTTAATCCATAAATGGATCTCTGCAGCTTGTATATTTTAGTGGCTTCACCTGGAGATACAAAACCCTCAGGTTGTGTCATATACACTTCCTCTAGAAGGTTTTCATTTAGGAAAGCCGTTTTGACATCCATCTGCCAGATCTCATAGTCATAATACATAACAATAATAAGTAAAATTCTGATGGACTTAACCATGACAATAGGGGAAAAAGTCCCATCATAGTCAACACCATGAATTTGCTTGAAACCTTTAGCCACAAGTCATCCTTTGAATGTTTGTACATTCTCATCCATGTCGGTCTTCTTCTTGAAGACCCATTTGCACCCTATGGGTCGTACCCCTTCCGGTGGTTACACCAAGGTCCAAACTTGGTTTTTATACATGAAGTCCATTTCAGATTTCATGGACTCAAGCCACTTCTCGGAGTTCGGTCCACTCATAGCCTCTTGGTAGGTTGCAGGCTCATCATTATGATTCATAAGCAACACATTACCTATTTGAGACATGAGAAATCCATATCTCTCAGGCTCAAACCTTGGTCTACCAGATCTACATGGAACTTGTGTTTCTTGAGCAGGCTCTCCAGATACAACAACTTGTAGTCCTAGCTCAGGTTCCAATTCTGGTTCATTTACAGTCTGCAGTTCTTAAACTTCTTCAAGTTCTACCCAAGTAGTCTTTCTACTTAAGAACTCTTTCTCAATAAAGACACAAGTTCTTGCGATAAACACTTTGCCCTCGGATGGTAGATAGAAATAGTAACCTTTAGTTTCCTTAGGATACCCCACAAGATAACACTTATCTAACTTTGGTTCCAGCTTGTCAGGCATTTGACGTCGCACGTAAGCCTCACAGCCCCAAACCTTAATAAATGACATACTAGGACGCTTTCATTCCATATATCATATGGTGTCTTTAGAACCGCTTTTGTTAGAGCACGATTTAGTGTAAAAGCAGCAGTTTTTAGAGCAAAACCCCAAAAGGAAACAGGCAGATCTGCATGACACATCATCGACCGTAACATGTTTAATAGAGTATGATTTCTCCGCTCAGACACGTCATTATGTTGTGGTGTTCTACGTGGTGTGAGTTGTGATACAATACGACACTCTTTCAGATGATCACGAAACTCATAACTCAAGTGTTCGCCACCTTGATCAGATCGGAGTGCTTTAACCTTCTTACCCAGTTGGTTCTCTACTTTATTCTTAAACTCTTTGAACTTTTCAAAGGTCTCAAATTTGCACTTCATAAAATACATGTATTTTTATCTACTGAAATAATCAGTAAATGTAACAAAGTAGAAATACCCACTTCTAGCCATAGAACTCATGGGTCCACATGCATTACTATCTACTATGCCCAAGAGATCATTAGCCCTCTCATTGAAACCAGTGAAAAGGACCTTAGTCATCATGCCTAACAAACAAGACTCGCATCTCTCAAATAATTCATAATTAAATGAGTCCAGCAGTCCATCTTTATGGAGTTTGGATATGCATTTCTCATTTATATGACCCAAACGACAATGCCAAAGGTATGTATGGTTTGATTCATTCGTTCTTAGTCTTTTAATATCTTTTATATTATAGATCTGATGGTATAAGTTCAAAATATATAAATTAGTAAACATTAAGGTTATACCATAACAAACATCATTTTTAAATATAGAACAATAATTGTTCTTGATAATAAAAGAAAATCCAATCATGTCCAAACATGAAATAGATATAATGTTTCTAGTTATAGAAGGAACATAATAACAATTATCTAGTTCTATTACAAGCCCATTGGACAAAGAAAGACGGTAAATACCCACGGTGAATGCAACAACTCTTGCTCCATTGCTAACACGTAGGTCCACCTCCCCTTTACTCAACAATCTTCTCCTTCCCAGTTCCTAAACATTTATACAAATGTGAGAACCACATCCGGTATCCAATACTCAGGTGGCATTTACCTTCTTTCACAAAACCTTTCTTTTTCAGTACTGAAGACTTGGGCTCCGAAGCATACTTAGGTCCTACCTTTGTCTTCTTGAAGCCCTTGTTATTGCCCTTGCCTTTATGCACCATCAGTATGGGGCTAGCAGGTTTGACCTTCTTCATATTGATTTTGGCAGTTCTCAACATGCCTAGCAGCTCGTGCAATTTCTTGTCTATTTCATTCATGTTATACTTCAAGACGAATTGCTCATAACTGTCTAAAAATGATTGCAGGATCAGGTCTATAGCCAACTCTTGGCCCAGAGGGAAGCCTAGTCCCTCAAGGTTCTCTATATACTCAATCATCTTGAGTATATGAGTCCTTACTAGGTCCTGAGCTCCCATCTTACACTAGAACAATGCCATTGTGACGTCAATCTCTCTTAACGAGCTTGCCCTTGAAATAATTTCTTAAGATGCTCCTCAATTTCCTTGCAACTCATGTTCTCATGTTGTTTTTGGAGCTCAGAGTACATGATTGTCAGCATGAGACATTCGACGTCTAAGGAGTCGTCAAGATACTTCTTATAAACATCCTTATCAGAGCGGGATGTATTCCCAGCAGGCTCTTCAGGGGATTCCTCTTCCAAAACATAGAGCTTGCGCTCTTGCCATGATATTTAGGTAGGCAACGCTTGCTAGTTGCATCACAATGCAACTCCTGTATGACTGTTGAATAACTCTTTTTTCGCATCCATCATATGGTGCATGCCAACCCTATGTATCTGAGCATTCAACCTTTGAGGTCACCTAGTTAAGTTTGACCCGATGTCGACAATGAGATATCATAATTATCCGCTCACACCCTTACCAAAATAGATTAATTCACCTTGCTTTGGCAAGCCCACACTTCATCAATCGTGGCAGGAAGAGTATCATCTATCAGAAGGCATCTGAATACTTAATATTGCATAAGGGATTTTTTAACAATTGTTTAACACTTAATCATGGTTAATAATTAACCAATGTGCACTTTTCACAAAAAATAAAATAAAACAGCATTCATAATCCACGAGCATCCCAGATGTGTACAGGAAGGATCATCAATACTTGACGAACTGGGCTAAATCTAAATGTCTAAAACCCTTCTAAATATTCAGATTTACATGCACTGGACATGAACAACACAAACTACACTTACACAGTGGACAAGCTCGTCTTTCTATGTGAGATAAATAATCAAACATACTTGGTTTCACAAACCAACAAGAGGGACGGTTACTTCAAGGGGCTAACAATGATATCAAACATGATATCACAACAAAATCACATGCGTTCTTGGTGGGATCCCAAGAATAGATTTGGGCATTTAGAACATTTCTAAATTTCCAGATCTACACGTCATGGATATAACGAACACTTCTGATATCATGACCATTTCCAAAACCTCCCTCTGATACCACTGTTGGGTTTTGCAAGGATGGCACAACACTTGTGCACGCAGCGGAAATAAAGAACAATAAAACCCAAAAGAAGTTCGGATCTAGCAATGGACATGTATCAAGAAGAAAAATGCTATAAAGAAAATCTACCTCTGCGGGATTGAGTCTATACTCAACCTAGATGCTCCAAGAGATCGGCCAATCACTTTGCGGCTACAGTCCTTAATGCAGAATAGTGTCTGAACCTCTACAGGAAGCCCACACAAATAAGAGAACCTGTAGAGTCTTGTCGTACAATACGTTAGGTCGGGAGAGAAAGATCTATGTCTTTATGAACTGCTATGTCCGTTATAGAAGAGGCGGTGGCGACACTCACCGGAATCAAGCTAAGCGGCGATGATGAGATCGGCAGAGGCGGAACTACTTCTGTCGGCCTTTAAGTTTCGGGATATCGTATAGTGTGGCTCATATTCCTCTCAAGATTACTGTCCTGTGTCAAATCGAAGCTCACTGAAACCCTAAAATCCTTTCTATTTATACCCAAAGAAATAAACAGAACATCTTGTCGCTATTCGCAGACCCAGGACTTGGAATCCAACATTTTCAACCAAACAACTCTTGTCTCGAGGAATCGTCAAGTATCAATTATATGTTTGACAAATCATCAAGTATACAAACTATACATGATGAATCGTCGAGTATCCAAAAGATATTCGATGAATGGCGTTGAGTTAACTCAATGCCCTCAACGCTCTCAGCGCCAAACCCGTCAAATCAACACTTGACTCAACGAAGGCGTTGAGTGGACTCAACGCACTTAATTCCTAAGTGTCAGATTTGTCGAGTCAACCTTTAACTCGACGAAGGCGTTGAGTAAACTCAACCACTCAACGCCTGAGACTCAGACTCGTCGAATCAATAACTTGACTCAATGAATCGTTGAGTGAACTCAACTCACTCAACGCTTAAGTGCTATACTCATCGAATCAACACTTTGACTCGACGAATCGTTGAGTAAACTCAAAGCACTCAACACCATCATTTGACGAATCAACACTTGACTCGATGAAAGTGTGGAGTGGTCTCAACGCATTCGACGCTTCCAAAGCCTGGTTGTGCTAAGTCATTTTGACTCGTTATATGAGCAAATCATACTAAGTCAATCGCCCAATTTCTCCAAATGTTCTTATGTGTGACCCTGATAGGCTCATACTGCGTTGGCAATGAGACTACATACTTGATCACTTTCAGATCACAATGGTAATACCAATAGTAGGTAGCGGGCCCATGATGTCTATCCCCCACTGGGTCAATGGTCAGGGGCTCAAGATTGCTGTGAGGGTGACTAGAGGCTGATGCGGTGTGTTAGTATGATGCTGGCAGCTGGCGCACTTTCAGACGAACACCTCGACATTCCTCTTCACTGTGGGCCAATAGAACCCTTACTAGAGTATCTTTTGTGTCATGGCTTTTCCTCTGAGGTGCTCGTCGCAAACTCCCCCGTGTAAGCCCCTTAAGTCATATTCTGCCTTTGACTCAGGGAGGCATTTCAAGTAGGGTCCTAAAAATGCTCGCTTGTAGAGTTCTTCGTTGATCATGGTGAATGTTTTTACCTGCATTCAAAGTAGTCGTGCCTTTACGGGGTCTTCCAGGAGCAGCCCTTTCTCGTGATATTCTTGTAGGGGGTCCATCCATGACTACATCTCACAGCTGATTGACGCTATCTCCCACAGCACCTCAATGCTTGGGACCACAATGTCCTCAATCCTCCACCTACAGTACTGGAATCCTGTCAGTGAAGTAGCAAGTTTTGAAAGGGTGCCATCCCTGGCATTTTGCTCCTGGGGGATGTGATGGATCTGGTGGGAAGGGAACTTTTGCAGGAGGCTCTTGACGAGCACAAGTTATAACGCCAACTGATCATTCCTTGACTTAAAGTCACCTTCTACCTGGGATGCCAGCAGCTGCGAGTCAGTAATGATCATCAAGTCCCTGACCCGATATTCAATGGCAAGCCGGAGTCTAGCGATAAGTGCCTCATACTCCACACCATTTTTGGTGACTGGGAACTTCAACCGGAGACCATACTCCAAGGTGATTTCTTCTATGCTTATCAAAATAACACCAACATCGGCCCCCTCCGTTCCTGACTCCCCGTCAATGTAAAGGGTCCAGCGTTCGACGGATGGTCCTTCCTTGAGCGCGGGCTCCACAACGGCGCACTCAATGACAAAATCGGTAAGCACTTGTGAGTTAATGTCGGGTCGCGGCAGGAAGTGAATATCGAACTCAACCAACTTGACCGCCAACTTAATGAGTCTCCCTGAGACTTTCGGCTTCTGGAAGGTGGTGCAGAGAGGCAATCGTGTTAGCACTTTTATTATATGCACCTGGAAATAAGTTCGGAGCTTCCTTGCTGAAAAAAATAAAGGTCATAGCCATTTTATCTGCCACCAAGTATCTGGTTTTAGCATCAGTGAGGACTTTGCTCAAATAATAAATTGGGCGCCGCACTCTACCCTCATCCTTCACATGGACTGAACTCAAGGCAGTGGGCGCAACTGCCAGGTACAGAAACAAAACCTTGTCGTGAATGATTTTGACAGGATCGGGGGGCACCAAATATTGCTTGAGGTGCTTGAATGCGGCCTGGCATTTGTCCGTCCACTAGAACCCGGCATTGTGCGCTCCCAAAGGATCTTGAAGAAGGGAAAGTACTTGTCCCCTACTTGGGCTAAGAAGCGGGAGAGTGCTACAATCCTATCGTTGAGTCATTGTACCTCCTTGATTGAGCGCGGGGGTGTCATATCTCTAGAGCTCCCATTTTCTCAGGATTCGCTTCTGTCCTGCAATGGGTTACTATGAAACACAAGAACTTTCCTGTTGTGATGCCAAATGCACACTTGCTAGGGTTGAGCCTCATCTTGTATTGTCGCAGCACCTAGAAACATTGCCCCAAATCCTCTAGGTGACTGTCTCGGAGGACTCTCGTGACTAGCATGGCATCCACATACACCTCCATTATTCTTCTAATGAGTTCTTTAAATGCCTTGTTCATCAGCTGATAATATGTTGCGTCTACATTCTTGAGACCGAAGGGCATTACCCGGTAGTAGTAGATGCCCTTATTAGTTTGGAAAGTCGTGTGCTCCTCATCCTCAGGATTTATACGTATTTGGTTGTACCCGAAAAACACATCCATGAAGTTCAAGAGCTCATGACCGACAAACGCGTCTACGAGCTGGTCAATCCTGGGCAGCGGGAAGCTATACTTCGGACAAGCCTGGTTCAAGTTGCTATAATCGACGCACATCCTCCACTTCTTAGAGGGCTCTTTACCATGACCACGTTTGCCAACCAGGTCGGATACCTGGATTCCCGGATGTACTTTGCTTCTAGGAGCTTTGATACCTCCTCCTTGATCGCATGCAACCGTTACAGAGCGAAATTTCTCTTCTTCTAGACAACTGGCCGGTATGAGGGGTTGATATTCAAAGAATGAAGGATCACTTCTAGATCTACTCCTGACATATCTTCTGGGCTCCAAGCGAAGACATCCATGTTCCTTTGGAGGAAGGCCGCATATTCCTCCCTCTCCTCTGGAGTCAGTAGGGACCCGACCTGCGCGGTCTAGGACGATACATTTCGAGAGATGGCTATCTCCACCAGCCCTTCTGTCGGGGCCCCACGCTGAGTGAGAGCTTTGTCACAGAGGCCAAAGTTGTTTATGTTAAGGGACACCGATCACGACTGTTGCCTGGATTCTGCACAACACGCTCGTGCCGCCTCCTGATCCCCGCAAACTACTCTGATCCTGCCTAGAGTAGGGAACTTTAGGGTGAGATGGGGGATTGATGGGATGACCTCGAAGATATCCTTGAACGGCCTCCCAAGAATCCCGTTGAATGGGGAGTTGGCATCCATTATTGTAAATTGAATGTGATGGGTCTCTTGCACGGGCGGCTCCCCTAAAGTAATGGGGAGTATGATTGTTCCCATGGCCGGTACTGGACGGTTGTCGACGCTGCGGACTGGGCCTGGTGCAGGTCTCAAGTGCTCTTTTATGAGCCCAATCTTTTGAAGAGTGGGATGGAATAGGGTATCCACGGAGCTACCGCAGTCCACCAGGATCCTCTTAACTCAGAAGCATGGGTCTCTAATCTCGGCACTGATCACCGAGGGGTCTTGGTGCGGTATCTGGGGCCCTTCAAGGTTTTCTTCATCAAATATAATGGTCGGGCCCTGGAGGGGCCTTTCCTCTCGCGCTCGCCACCGCTGGTGGGATGAGCTAGGGCCCTGAGTCTGGGGGGCACTGCAATGGTCTAGATATTTCCCTCCATTTTTGAATGAGAGAAACTTTGCTCATGGTGTCATGGAATGTTTGGGAAACTGTATTCCCACAAACGGCGCCAATCTGTTGGGGAACCGCGCGGTGCTCTTGGTAGACCGGGTTTACTCAACCATCTTAGCCCGTGAGCGGCCAAGCGTGTCAATAGTCAGGGATAAACTAGATGCTGAGACAAAGACTTGATGACGTGGAAAATCGGCAATCGGAGGGAAAAACCACATGTTCTGTATGGTGCCGACCTAACTTACTCTAGATGGGTGTTTCTTACAGAGCTTCTGGGACGAAAGCGAGGGCGACAAACTGCGCCTCGTTATAATTTATGAGAGGGGAGGAGAATGAGCGATGGGTGCCACCGGCCGTCGTGCTACTTTGGCGGCCTTCTGATGCTCGTTCACAGAAGATGTGGGCGCTTCCTTCCTTCGGAGTTGTCTTGACGTAACGGCGGATGCGACTTCACATGTCTCCTTCTTGACTTGCATTCTAGGGAACCTCGTCTTGCCTTTGCGGTGACGGTCTTTGACGTAGTTTCTGCAAAGAGAAGGGGAAGAGAGAGGAGTGAAACAGAGTGAACTGGAAAAAAGACTTTTTTTAAGTAGAGTTGGGTCTATTTATAGTTTTTAACGAGGGTGGTCCAGTAATGTTGTCTAATAACTACCGAACCGACCAATAGTATCGCTCAGAAATGATCACGCGGATCACCACTTTGGGGAAATGACGACCTCTCCCCCGGGCTGAGAGAAGGCCCACTCGCGAAGAATGGCGGTCCGACGACCCCGTCGCGGGGGCAGCCGCGGCAAGGCCGCCCGGGATCGGGCAGACTCGATCGGCCCTTTGCGGGGCCGGCCGCAGGGATATGAGTCCAACACTTTTGTCTTATTCAATATGTGATGAAGGGTACTCTTATTATCGTGGAATAAGGGAGCCTCTTGCACAACTAATTATTTATTTAAAATTATTAATAAAAGCGATCTCAAAATTTGAGTAATAAACTACTAAGGTGCATATTGTAGTAATGCATGAACTTAACTTAAGAAAATTTAACATGCATATTAAGTGCATGCAACGATCTATGCATTTATGATAAGTTGCATCGTAAAAGTTACGTCATAGTACATATGAAGTAGGCGAGCAAAAATGGTCGGGGCAGGAAAAAATTTCAGGTGGATTACTCTCACACAGAAATAGATGCAGTATTAAATACTGACCATTAATTTCCAGCATAAATAACTTGATTGATCGAAGTACGGATCAATAGTCGGTATTTAATATCATATGTGTCGTAGGATATCAGATCAACGGTCAGTATTTAATACTGCACATATTTATAGGTGAGAGTAACCCACCTAAAATTTTTTCTAGGGGCCAGGGAGCTTGGTCAAGTATGTAACATCTAATTGCATTAATTAGGTTTACCAAGGAAGCATTACCTTAATTAATTATTCATGAACACATAAAGAGCCTTCAAAATAAATACATCATTGTGCTTATCATCAACAATAATAGAGCAATAAAATAAAATGTAGAGCTGACTTAAATTCAATTAGAACTTTCAAGAGAATTGTCAAACCTTGTGCTTCCCTATATTTCCCTTTAAAACATTTCTCCTAGGTTAATAAATCTCCTTAAGCGAACAATTGATTATCATAATTCTTCATTAATTTAGCCGATCAATAGGCTCCATATTTGAATCATGGTGTGAGATAAACAAAACTCAGTGAGTAATTTCCCTACTCTAAAATTTCATAATGCTTTAAAATTTTGCTTTATTATTGATCTTGTGCTTCCCTATATTTCCCTTTAAAAAATTTCTCATTTATTCATATGATTCTTGAATATGATTGACTTATTTTTGATATTATTCTTGATTTATGGTTTACTTGATTTTAATTTCATTGCTGATTTCTTGTTTTTTGTTGGTTACAAATATAAAATTCGTGAGAAGTAGATCCCAAAACTAACCCTTGCTGGAAAATTATGGTGAGGATATACCTCACCTCGTTAGGGAAATAACTATGAGGATGCATTAAACCTCACCGCCAGAGGGTTTGACCCCTCCTGATTAGTCGAATCACGACATAAACTATGGTGGTGCTCCACCTAACTAGGACAAGGTAATTAATCATGTTCTCAAGGGTTTGCTCCAAGAAAAATGACTAGTATGTTTACTTTCTCTTTTTCCTTCCTTTTCATTCATGCTCTTATACTGCATCTCTTTATTTCCTTCTTATATTCTTTATCATTTGAAAAGTTATCTTTAAATATGATTTTGATGATTTAAAAATTGAATTTACCTCTAAATGTATATTTGGGTAATTTGGAATCTTAATAGGCTAAAATAAAAATTCTAAATTGTATATACATTGCTAATTGACTTTCTAATTTATCCATTTCCTCCTGAAAGGGAGATTTAGGCTGCGTTTAGTGCAGCTTACCACAACTTATTTGCTCCGATGAGATTGAACAAAAATGTCATTGTCATAGAATGTATGTTTGGTATAACAAATGTTATAAAAAGGAAACTAATTTGAGACATAAGATTTTGGCATGACAATGACATTTTTGTCCAACCTCACCGAAACAAATAAGCCGCAATAAACCACGCCAAACGGAGCCTTAATCAGCCGTATTGATTGTTGGTTATTCATTTTCTTTATAAATATTTCTCAAATATGAAGTTTAATAAGCTCATAAGGGTGAGAAAACTTCCAAACAACATCAATAATTGTAGGTGGTCTTTTCCTTTATGGCTTTTCATATAAAATATGATTTGAAAGTATTTTTAACTCTTTTAAATTTTCATACCAAAATATAAATTTATTGTTGGGTCTATCATTGCACATGATCAATGCAAATTTCATGAATTCTCAACACTATTGGGTTAACCTTATGAATCAAATGGCTCGAGCTTCATAATTACTAGTAAATAATTGAATATATCTAACATAACTAAGGGAATTAGGACAAGATAATTATGAAGCATAATATAAATTTTTGTTAAAAATTGTGAAGTGAAAGTGGGTGACTGGACTTGGGCAATCTATCCGCGCGGACTACGCGGACAGGGTTGGCGGACAGCCAGGTCGGCAGGGCTGTTGCAGACGGCTTGTTCTGTGGCGACTTGGGCGATGTGTTCGCGCGGACTAAGCGAACAGAAGCAGCGTTTTGCCAAGCCGGCTTATGCTCAGCAGGCAGTTGGATCTCAGAAGGTAACCGGGCGGTTAGATACTCTATCCGTGGAGTCCGACAAGAAGCGAGCTGGACTAGAGCTTGACAGACTGGCTTGGCAGAAGCCTTGGTCTTGCTCTGGTGAAGCGGCAAGTGGAAGCCGCGGAGGTCGCCAGTCAGTGCGGACAGGTGCCGGAGTTTGTCGGGGGTGGCAGACTGTTTCCAGTGTCCGCCAATAAGTGCAGACTGGCCCTTGCGGCCAGTGGTGTGGACTTGGTTGGTTCTGAACCAAGTCCAGGTTTGGCTCAGTCCGGGAAGATCGCCCAGTGAAGCACGGACTGTGAAAGTTGAAGGTGATAGATCTTAATTTATTCTAAATTAGAATTAAGAGATAAAAAGTCACAGCACAAATAAAACAAGAAAGAAATCAAGCAATCCCGAAGAGACACATGGAATTATAGTGGTTCCTCAAATCTGGGTAGTCCACTCTTCTACCACCCTGTTAGGAATTCACTCAGGTTTTTGATCAGGTGCCTGACACCAATGGGTTTTGATCAGGTCCCCAAAAACCAACTCAAGTCTTTTGGTAAGGAGATTTGCAACCAGGAATAACTTTTGAAGGGAGATGACAACCCTTTACAGAGGTGGGGGTGAGAGAGTTGATTATGTCTTCTCTGTCAACAATCAGAGAGAAGACTTGTGGATTCAATGATGTTAGCAAAGGCTCCCCCTGAAATATTGAATGGTTCAGGGAAAATCTAGAAGCCTTGCTACAGGGTGATAGGTCTTCAGATTGATGGTGTCTCCAGCAAGCTTCTTAGACTGATATTGAATAGTTGTCTCTTGGAAGCCTGGAGCAGATGATGAACTCTGATGAATATTCTGATTGATGCAGAGTTCCTCTTTCTCTCTGTCAAAGGAGAAAGCTTCACTGTGTGTCTGTTACTGTGTCTAATCTTTTGTCTGTATTTTCTCTATATCTGTTGAAGACGGCAGACTGATTCCTGAGAATGGAAATTCCTTTGGGAATCAATTAGCATTAACTCTTGATTGTATTCCATAATTAATTGGTTCTTCAAACGGCTATATGTAGCATTAATTCTGGTAGCTGTAATATCCATAACTGTATTAATTTATTCTGCCAGCTGTAACATTCTGTTTGAATAATATTGACAGAATTCATCGACCAGAACTTTTGTGTAATGTGTTCGTCGACTGGAGATCTCTAATCGTCGAGCTCAGCTTCTATATCGTCGATCTGGGAATCTGTCTACAATCATCGACCTGAGATTGGAAATCATCGAGCTGAGAAACTGTCGTCAACCAATCGTCGATCTGAGTTCGACGTTCGTCGAACTCAGCTGAACTTCATCGAGCTGAACAACTTGCTGATATTGTCGAGCTGAACTTGCTGATATCGTCGAGCTGAACTTGCTGATATCGTCGACCTGCGTTCGACGTTCGTCGAACTGAGTTCGACGAAAGTCGAACTGATTTTCTGACTTGCAATTCTGGACTGACGATCTGTGTCGACACAAGTCCTATGGGTGTCGACACAATTGGCTTCTGGTGTCGACATAATTCCTTCTGGTGTCGACTCAGTTGGTGTCGACATAATATACTGAAGTGTCGACAGTCTTGTACCTGGTGTCGACACAAATCCTTGGTGTCGACACAGACTATCCAGTGTCGACACAGTTGCTCTGTGTGTCGACACAGTTGCTTGAGTCTTGACAATTGTTGAAGGCTGATCCAAGGTGTTGACTTAGACTCTAGAAATAAACCTATGACTCATGACTATACATTTTGGGTCAGTCTAAGCAAACCTAATAGTGAACCTTGCCCCAATCATAACTAGGGTTCCAACAGACTTCTTCTCAGTCCTCCGAGCTCTGCAGTGGTGTCGTGTGCTTTAGTTGCGAGCTTAGGGATATGCGGACTAGAGTAGTGTCCGCACGGGCGTGCGGACTGGAGCAGTGTTCGCTGAGTCCGGCAGCTGCCTTGCTGGCGTGGCTATGGACTCAGGATTTGTGGACTGGAGCTGTCTGCAGGGTTATGCGGACTGGAGGTGTCTGCAAGGAGATGCGAAATAGAGATGTTTGCAGTGTGTGCAGACTGGAGCTATGTCCGCTGAGTCCAGCAGTTGTCATGGTGGCGAGGCTGTGGGCTTTGGATAAGCGGATTGGAGTTGTGTCCATGGATAGGCGGACAATTACTGTAGAGTCCGGCTGTGGCGGTCTTAGCTTAGCCTTTGGCGACAAGGCGGATTGGTGATGTGTCCGGCCTTGGTGAAGCATAGGCGGACTGGCTATCCTGCACAGGTCGAGGCGGACTTGAGTGTATCCGTGGTTTTGTGGAGACTTGTCTTGCTGTAGGATGAGGCGGTGTTCCAATCAGCTAGGGCGCTGACCACACTCCTCATCATGCCTATAAATAGGACCCATGTCACATCATGAAGGAAAGAGAGCGAATGAACAGTAAGTGAGCCCGCGATCAGTTGGTGCGGACTGACTTTTGGTATCCGCGCGGGTTGATTGAGTTGATCGGTTTGTGCTGTGCAGGTTGTGAGGATAGCGCTGGAAAGCTAGGACTTGGCTCTAATTGTGGTCAGGGACAGTGCGGACTCTGCGATTAAACAACAGGCGGTAAACAGTAGGTCACGGTCAGCGACTAGACGGTCTTCTCTTTGGCAACTTGTTTTCGGGTTCAATCAGTCACCTGCTTCAGGCGGCCTGTTCAATTCGGCATCGCAGCTTATGCGGTCTGACAGCTAGGCGACCTCGCGGTTAGGCGGCTTGCAGATCGGCGGCTAGAGCTTAGCACTGGAATAAAGACTCTTGTTGTTGCATGTGTTTCTGGTTATGACTAACTTTAGTTGAGATAACCCCTGCTCATTCCAAGATCCGGAAATTTCAACATGGTATTAGAGGGTGGAGGTTGGAGTGGATAAGCAGTGATCAACTGAAGTGGTTGTTGCTCTTGTGAAGAGGAAACCGGTGGTAAAACCATGACAGTGGAAGATGCAAGTGGTCTTGGGATTTAACTCCTTACTGAGACTAACTTTGATAGGTGGAAGTCTTGTATGGAGAGCTTTCTTCATGGCGAGGACCTTTGGGAGGTGGTGTACGGAGCAGGAAGACAAGATGTTACTGCTGGCAATGCTGAAGAGATGAGAGCTTGGAAGGAGACAAATGTAAGAGCGGAGTCTATTCTCAAGAAGGTGATCACATCGGAGCTCTTGGACCACATCAGTGGATGTCGGTCAGCTGCGGAGGTTTGGACTTCCCTTGATGGGTTGTTCAATAAGGAGGTGATGGTTGCTATGGAGGATGGTCCTTCTACTTCATATCAGGAAGAGAGGAGTGGTTGGCCTAGGCGTGATGGGAAGAGTAAGGAAGGACCAAGGTGCTATAGATACAAGCAGCATGGTCACCTCAGGAAGGAGTGTAAGGTTGTCTTGCACTCGGTGAATGTATCTCATGTGAGAGTAAGGAGAAGAACTTAGTTGGGTCATCAACAAGTTCAGGTGCTGATTGTATGAAGGCCAGTGATAGTGCAACTATCTATCATGAAATACTGGGGCATGTGGGGATGGACAAGCTGAAAGCAATGGCAGTAAGTAGACTCGTGAGAGGCTTGCCTAGATTGTCATCCTATGGCGATGGCCAGGGATGTGCGGGATGTCAGCACGGTGAAGCTTATCGCTTTACGATTGATAAGGCACAGTCCAGATGTAAAGCACCTTTGGAGGTTGTCCATTGTGCTCTGGTTGGACTGACCGTCACCGCCAGTCTTGGAGGCAGCAGGTACATCCTGATATTGGTTGATGACTATTCGAGGTATACTTGGGTATACTTCATGAAGGAGAATTCAAACATGTTCCGCTTGTTTGGGAAGTTCAAGAAGCTTGTGGAAGGCCATCTTGACCTGCGGATCAAGAAATTGAGGACAAGCATCGGTGGTGAGTTCGGCTCAACCGAGTTCTCAAACTTTTGCAGAAAATATGGGATCCCAAGGGAGCTTTCTTGTGGATATACTTCACAGCAAGGTGGTGTTGCAGTTCGGATGATACCTACAAGTGTTGGCTTCAGTGCAAAGGCATTCCTAAGGCCTTTTGGGCGGAAGGGATGGCCTGTGCGGCACATATCATCAATCAGATGCCTCTTATTCCGATCATGGTAAAGACTCTAGTTGAGCTGATGTTCGGGGTGAAGCCCAGTGTAAAGCACCTATGGGTGTTTGGATCTACCTGCTGCGTACACGCTCCGGATGTTCTCAAGACAAAGCTTGTCTTTGTTGGGTATGATGAGTAAAAAAGAAGATGGAGGTGTATGGATCCTGCGACGAAGAGGTTCATCGTGTCGAGAGACGTTGTCTTCGATGAGCTAACGTCATACTGGGATAGCTCATATGTGGAGATAGAGGTGAGCAGGTCAGATGGTGGGCTGAAGGAGGCTGCTGCTAAGATTCAGTTGGAGCAGCCTGAGTCACCAGGAGCTCCAGGTTGTTCTAGCTCCAGGGCAAAGGTGTCAGGGTCAGGAAGTAGGGGGAGCAATGCACCAGGTGCTTCTGGCTCAAAGACGAAGGCTTCTGGTTTAGGAAGAAGGAGGAGAGATGTTCCAGGTAGTTCTTATTTGAGAGCGGAGGCTTCTGGTTCATGTAGCAGTGGGAGCGTTGCTCCAGGTGCTCCTGGTTCCAGTGCGGTGGCTTCTGGTTCAGGAAGCAAGGGGAGCATTGTTCCGGGTTTACCCGGGAACGGAGTTGGTTCACGAGGAGCAACGGAGGTGGTTAGACGTGATCAGGTTCATCGGAGGTCGAAGAGGATCAGTAACCCACCAGCTCGATGCAGCGAAGGGAATGCGGTGAGCTTGATCTCATGTTTCCTTGCAATCCCTCAGGTCGAGCAAGTACCTTCTAACTGTGATGACCCCACTAGAGTCAAGGAGGTGGATGACGCCAAAGCTGATGAGGTGATTACTCTCAGTGGTAATGAGGCTTGGGCCCTTGTGCCCAAGGTCGTTGGTGATACTCCTGTGAAGCACAAGTGGAGGTCAAAGCTGAAGAAGAAGGCAGCGGGAAGCATGGCTCCGTTTTGGAGATGCTAGAGGGATCCCTCATGGTCCAGGATATGCAGGACGGGGACTATGTCTTGGACATCTCCTCGAAGACGCTATCGGAGGGACCAGGTGCAAGGTACGGGAGCTGCTGGAGTTGTTCACCACTTCTCACTTCAAGGGGGAGTGTTGAAAATTATGAAGTGAAAGTGGGTGATTAGACTTGGGCAACCTATCCGCGCGGACTATGCGGACAGGGTTGGCAGACAGCCAGGTCGGCAGGGCTGTTGTAGATGGCTTGTTCTGTGGCGGCTTAGGCGGTTTGTTCGTGCGGACTAAGCGAACGAAAGTAGCGGTTTGCCAGACCGGCTTATGCTCAGCAGGCAGTTGGATCCCAGAAGGTAACCGAGCGATTAGATACTCTATCCGTGGAGTCTGACAAGAAGCGGACTAGACTAGAGCTTGGCAGAAGCCTTGGTCTTGCTCTGGTGAAGCAGCAGGTGGAAGCCGCGGAGGTTGCCAGTCAGTTCGGACAGGTGCTGGAGTATGCCGGGGGTAGCGGACTGTTTCCAGTGTCCGCCAGTAAGTGCGGACTGGCCCTTGCTGCCAGTGGTGTGGACTTGGTTGGTTCTGAACCAAGTCCAGGTTTGGCTCAGTCTGGGAAGATCGCCCAGTGAAGCGCAAACTTTTTCTCAGTCCGCCGAGCTCGACAGCAGTGTCGTGTGCTTTGGTTGCGAGCTTGGGGATATGTGTGTAGCACCCCCCCCCCCCAACCTTTGCCCGGGTCGGGCCGGAGAGGTACTACTGGCCCAAGATGTCCATCCATTGCTCCTTAAGGGAAACGAACCCCCCCCCATCTAAGCACTAGATGGCCGCTTTGCTCGTCTCGAATCATAACATTCACAACCCATCAAAGGATAGCGGAAGCATTAACAGGAAACCATTGCAGTTATATATAACATATCAATAATAAAGAGGTTCTAGGGCCGAATCCTAAGCGTTTATATAAGCTCGTGGGCTATACATGTACTACATATATTGTAAAAGTAGCAAACACGCAGCTAACAAGCAACTAACAAACAGGCAGAAATTTGAATAATTGAAAGTTTTATTATCCAAAAAGATATCATTTACAAAGGTATGACCTCCATTTTATAGAATGGAGGAGATAGGAGAGAGTACAAATAAACAATGTGGGACTAAAAATGTACAGGGTTGTACGGCTAGAAATTAAAGAGACCGCACAGGCCGCGCGGTTAGACAAATGGGCTAACCGCTCGGCAACTCCAGCAGGAAGAGAACACGCCGCAATATGAGACCGCTCGACCGCCCGATCTCCAAGCTTCTGAGAGAGACCGCCAGGCCGCTCGGACTACAAACATCAACAGTCTGAATACGAACCTACTGGAAAGGAACCGCTAGACCGCGCGGTCAACAACCCGCTAGACAAGACCGCAAGGCCGCCCGGTCTAATACTTCAACATATATCACTCATAATCTCTCTCTATACTACTCGACGGTACTCACGTCTCTAAACTCTGGGCATGGCGGGGGTGCAACTGCTCGAGTAATCCTCGTTGCTGGCATAATATCCTACGGCAGTGGGTCACTATGGTGTTCCACCTCCTGTGAATGGTTATTTAAATAACCGTTAGTCACAGAACTAAGTGGAAACAAATCTCCTCCCGGATCCATATCCTGGGGACGAGCATACACCTACCTAACGAAAGTAAATAGCCGAAGCAAGAGAGGGTTAGCACAACATTTCATATATGTACAACTAGGAGCAATTATAAGAGAGTGCATGATAATATAACTGGAAAGAAAAGCAACAACAATATAAACAAGTTATAACAAGGCTCCACAAGCTCATCAGTACATCAGGTTTTCATATCCTGAATTCTATCGCAGGCATTCAAAGTCGCACATATACTGCAGGCATTCATAGTTGTGTACACACCGCAGGCATTCATAGTCGCGCACACACCGCAGACATTCATAGCCGCGCACACACCGCAGACATTTATAGCCGCGTACACAAACCCTATGTCAATATATTTTGGACCGCTTCTTTTCCAGCAGGGTAGCCAGCCCTGCGGGCCTCACCAATGTGGTCGTCGGTGACAGTGGCCAGTCTTTCCACTTCTGGGGGAGATCGTACCGCACAACCCCAGGCCCTAACGTACAACCTTGTGTACTTTTGGATGTGAGCGACATCCGGCGAATCGTTTTGGCCAACCAGCGGAGGAAAAACCCGACGGGGAATAATATAATGGTCGGTCACCCGTGGTACTCATCTCCTTGTTGCCTTGAGTCATCGACCTTCCCGCACCGGTACAAATGGTCTGCGGGAGGGACTGGTCTGTCACTATTTCACCGCAAGCAATTTACAAACAATCAAACAAAAGGCAAATAATATATATATGTCGGGTCTACGTCGGCCTGCCCTACCGGGGTTTAGACTTCAGGTGTCGGTGCTTAGCTCTACTTTCAACAAGGAGCGAGGGAACGCATTATTTGGGGCTAGACTTGGAGGACTACTTCAACTCCAGTTATCCCTAACTATGGCTCAACTTTAGCAACAATTGCTTGTCATAGCAGGACCCAGGATTGAATAGTAAATTGTAATGAGGACAAGTGCTGTGATTATGCTGCTTATTTAAAGTGCTGGAATGAATTGTGAGCAGTACGAGACTGGAGTAGTACTGAATAGAAAGTTCTAAGAAAAGCTTGACCAGTACGACTGGAGTAATACTGAATAGAAAGTACTGAAATAAGCTTGACCAGTACGAGACTGGAGTAGTACTAAATAGCAGGTACTGAAATAAGCTTGACTAGTACCCGATTGGAGTAGTACTAAATATAAGGTACTGAAATAAGCTTGACCAGTACGAGACTGGAGTAGTACTAAATAGAAGGTACTGAAATAAGCTTGACCAGTACGAGACTGGAGAAAACACAAAGAAAATGGTTAGTAGTCCAATCACTCATATTCAGGAGGCTTCAATTTCATCGAGATTTAAAGGAGATTTTATTGGGTTGCATCAATTATTAGGATCCAATTAATTTGGTTGCGCCATAATTATTACGGCTTAATTAGATCAAGGGTTGGCTAGGCGTTACATTCTTATTAGTTGTCATGGACAACCCCAAGTCACCACTCGTACTGTCACCTTCCGAGCGTGCCCGATTCACCCGAGAGTCGAGGCGCTCGACGGTTTTACGAAATCTCGGAAATCCCGGAACTTAGTCTCTTGCCTCGGCCGCTCTCATCGATAAAATAGTTTAAAGTACTTATTTGATTATAAAGGGGTGGTCGCGCACTCCAATTTCCACCTTTTAGGGAAAATGGGCAGCATAAAGATCCGTGTGCGACTCTAGGCTTCCAACATTTTAAGAAAAACATCAAAACTTATCCTCATGACCTCAAATGTTGATAAAACCCTTAGGAGGGCCTAAAATGAGCTTAGTAATTTTTTATAATTTTCCGAGGTGTTTTGTGCATTTAATTTAGCCAATCAAATTTTATTTTGGCTTTTAAAAATACTAAATTAACTCCAAAAATTATCAAAAAATTTGTGCAGGTAGTACTTAGTATGGGAAACATTTTCATGTTGGTCTTTTTTATCCTAGAGGCCTAGGTTTGGCCCCAAAAAATTCCCAAAGCCTCTGCCCTTGATTTGGTATGCTAATAGAAGATCCACCTAATCCTGCGTCTGAGATTGAGCCGCAGAACGTATTTTAACCTTCTGTCCCCACAGCGGATCGACAGTGGATCCGCTCTGGGGGGCGCTGATGCTGAGGCGGGGTGGGGGGGGAGGGAATTAAGATGATCAGGGTCGTCCGATCTCATCATGAGATCGGACGGCCACTACTGCTTCCCGACAGTGTGGAGGGTGGAAGCCTCCACCACCGCCGGCCAGCCTCCGCCAATAGCCATCGCCGGCCCCGATCAACTCACCGGGGGCCGACGACCCTCTGGGCAGTGGTCCGGCGGCCTGGAGCCGCAGGGCGCCGCCGAAAAGTTTAACCCGAGAGCCTGGGGTGGCGGTGGACCTACTCCCGGCGCCACCGTTCCACCCCCAATCCTCGGGCAGTTGGTCGCCTACCAGTCCACCCCCAGCCGATGTGCCGGGGGTTAGGATTCTCGCTGGCGGTGGTCCGGCGGCCACGCGCCGCCGGCCGCCGCCGCCAGCCCTAATAGAGTTATGCTTTGTTTTTGCGGGTGCCGCCGAAACTGTGTTTTCCAGCGGCACCACCGCTGGGGGTTGCCACCCCAATATTATAACACTCCCCCAGCACCACCACTGGCGCTGGGGGAAGAGCCTTCCTCCTTGGGCACCACCCGGCCTAGAACAAGGCTCGGGTGGTGTCGGCGGCACTCCGGCCGCCGGGTGAGATATGCAATACGTCCAGATTATGGTAGGGGGAGGGAGAGAGACTGCACCTGGGTCTGGTGGGCTAGGGAGGGGCCGGCCTGTTCGGCCATGCCAAGTTGGCAGTGGCGGAGGGGGATGGAGGCCTCGGCTTGCCTTTTTCCGGCCACCTGAGCTCCGGTAGGGGGGGGGGCAGGGGGAAGGGTGAGCTTCTCTAAGAGTTGAGGGGATGGAAAGGGGGAGGGGGCCTTTTATAGGCTTGGGGAGTAGGGGATCTCCTCCCCTAGCCAAGATGGGATTAATCCCTCCTTAGGGAGGGGTTAATCCCCACCCTCCAGCTGTCCAAGGACAGCTGGAGGCCCCATCCTTTCCCCCATGTGGGGAAAAGAAGGTGAAGCCCTTATACGCTTTGGCCTTTTGAGTAAGAGAGGGGGAAAGAGAGGAGAGGAGGGGTAGGGTGGGCCTCCACCTATCCTAGTGGTTGTTTGCTGGTTGGGGGCCCAAAGAAGAGTGAGGGGGCAAGGACCATCCACCCATGGGGAGGAGGTGGGCCCCCGATTTGGAGAAAAGTCAAAAGAAAGGTTTTTAAGAGGGGTTGACCAAGTCAACCCTAGGGTGGGTCCCCCTTGCTGGTCAAAGTCAAAGTGGGTCCAAGTCATCGGGATCGGGTCAAAGTTCAGGTGTCGTGTCATAATTGGCGTGCGCACGCTTTTCGGTGCATGATTATGCTTGATTTGACCACGGGTTGACCAATTATCATCTAAATTGACTTGAACTACTTCTGTTGACTTCGTATTGACCACAAGACTCCAACGCTACTGACTGGGGTTGAATCGGAGTCCGTTTGGCAAATGTTCAAAATTTCCGCGTCATAGTGCGCTAAAATGGTCGAAGTGTGTAAAACTGTCGTTAGATCTCAGATTGTGACGTGACGGATTCCGATGCACCTGTCTAGGTTATATAAGGTCACAGGAATCGACAAAACTCAATTCGGAGTTCTCCAGCTCGATATCTAAAATCTGCTCTCGTTGCGTTTTACGAGGAATGGTCACATCCACTATATGACCTCGGGGTCTAACTGAACGAGTTTCGATGCACTCATATCGACTGTACGAGGTCACAGGAACTGATAGAACTCAATTCGGAGTTCTCTAGCTCTATTTCATGCCTAGGGTTATCTCCCATTGGGTCATGGGTAGGGTTCGGGCCACTTTTATTGGTCCCACTAGGGCTCTGGTGGCCCAATAAAAGTTGGGATGTTACAATCCAATAAAAATAAAAGGATTTTCGTCCCCAAAAAAATTCTTGAAGAAGGAGGAAAAAGTAGCATACCTGGGGAAATAGCTCTGGTGCTTCTCTCGGAGGAGTGCTTCAGGTTCCCACGTGAACTCCTCTCGTCCATAGTTTGAACATAGTATCTTAACCATCAGGATGGTCTTGTTACATAGTATCTTCACCTTGTAATCTACTACTCTGATGGGCTCGAGCTTGACGGATCTATCTGACTATAGTTACGTCGGTGGGGTAGGATTGTGTTGCTCTGGTTGTCGGAGGAATCATCTCAAGGAAGAGACATGAAACGCATCGTGAAGATTTCCCAACTCTGGGGGCAAGGCTAGACGATAGGCGACGGGGACAACACGATCTATCACCGGATAGGGGCCCAGGTAGCGGGGATCTAACTTTTTCTGCCTTCTCAACCGGGAGGCTCCATGTATGGGCTTAATTTTAAAAAACACCATTTCCCCCACGTTGAACTCCATCGGTCGGTGTCGCACATCATAGTACTTGGCCTTTCGGCTCTGCGCTTCCCGCATTCGCTCCTAGATCAACTGTATCGTTTCTGTAGTGTCATCAATCTAAGTCATTCCCAAGGCTTCCGGGTCCTCTTCCTGATCCCAAGTCAACGGAGTTTGGCAACGTCTTCCATACAATGCCTCGTATGGAGCCATCTTAATGCTAGCCTGGTAGCTATTATTGTATGAAAATTCGACTGACGGCAATAGCTGTTCCCACGGCTCATTGTGTTCCACTATGCACAATCGAAGAAGATCCTCCATCGTCCGGTTCGTCCTCTCCGTCTGTCCGTCTGTCTGCGGGTGGAAGGCGGTGTTGAAGGTCAATTTGGTTCCTAAGTACGCATGTACCCGCCTCCACTCCTTAGATGTGAAACGCCCGTCACGATCTGATGTGATGGACTTTGGTACTCCGTGAAATCGGACCACTTGCTCTAGGAATATTCTGGCCAGGATATCTGTTGGAACACCCTATTACTAATTTGCGTCAGGATCACTATGTCTTTAGGAAACCTGTTTTTGACCTCATTGTATAGATCTAAAGGTCAATTAGAATTGAGTCTAAGCGTTAGTAGTTAGGTTTGGAAGCTGCCCTCAAGACCAAGGTTTTTCAGTTTGGAGACTAAGTCATTTCGTCGAGCTCAGTACGACGAATTGTCGAACTCCAATCGACGATCATTGAGCTCACTTCGACGAATCGTCGAACTCCAATCGACGATCGTTGAGCTCACTTCGACGGATCGTCAAACTCCATTCGACGATCGTTGAGCTCAACTTCAACAAATCGTCGAACTCCATTCGACGATCTTCGAGCTCAGTTCGACGATCTTGACTTCAGTTTGGTTCACTATCTCTGAGCTCAGTTCGACGATAGTTGAGCTCAGATCGACGATCTCTGATTCTGTATAAGTCCAAATCGCTGAGCTCAGTTCGACGATAGTAGAGCTCAGTTCGACGTTTTTTTGAAGAGTTCAACGACTTTCAAGATTCAAATTTGGACAGTTAAGGAATTACTGTCAGCAATTAATTCAGAAGATTTTGTAGCCGTTTTCATTTATTCTGGAGCAAGTTTCAAGGAATTATCAAGAAATGTTTCATTGGACTTTCCCCCAGAAGACAAAATCAATTAAGGAAGTCATTTATGATAGACCAACGGCTATATTGGCAAAGGATCATTTCTGTTCAATCAAGAAGAGAATAAAAGACAAGATTTTTCAGAACTGATGGAATACACAGTAGATAGAGAATAGAATAAGAGAAGAACAAGGAGACACATATTCTGCAATTTTTCATTCTCTGAAAATCTTCTTCTGCAACAACTCTTCTCTGGAACAACATTTTTCTCAACAACAATCACTCAAGAGAAAAAGAAAATCTCTTTTGATTCAAGTGTTCAAGGCCACCATCACCTAAGACTCCAGACACCACACATTCCAGCTATTGCTGAAATTATCATTTGCTGGAGATCAATTTGTGAAGGCCTATCACCCTACTGCAAAGCTTCAAATTCCTAGAGAACTACAGATCTCAGGGGGAGCTTTGACAACATCAATATTCACATAGTCTTCTCAGCTGCTCTGAGAAAGAGAAGACTTCCATCACTCTCTCATCCCCACCTCTGTAAAGGGTTTTTCAAACTCCCTTCAAAAGTTTGTGTCTGGTTTTTGAGCACCTTATCAAAAGCTCATTGGTGGCAAGACACCTGATCAAAAAATCTGGTTTGGTTTTTGAGCACCTTATCAAAAGCTCATTGGTGCCCAGGACACCTGATCAACTGATCATGCAGTGGATTCCTACCTAGGGTGGTAGAAGAGTGGATGTACCCAAGTTTAGGGGAACCACTATAGCTCCTTGTGTCTTCTGGTTGCTTGTCTTTATTTTTGTTTCTGGCTGTGATCTGTGATTAGTTTCTTTTGTAGATTGTGATTAGATAGCTGTTGTGTTTATATTTTCCATTTGCTTCCCTATTCACTGAGATTACAACAACTGTTGTAAAAAGTTTTTAAGCACCATACTCTATTCACCCCCCCCCCCTCTAGAGTATATCAGATCTAGCTTGCACTTTCAATTGGTATCAGAGGGAGGTTGGTTAAATATACCACATCTCAGTGGTTGCACAGGCTAACACCTGAACCCCAAGATCCCTAGTTAGATCTGCTTTTTGTAGATTTTTTTATTAGAATTATTTTCTCACAAATCATGGCCCAAAACAAAGATTATGCTAGCACCAGACCTCTAGTGTGCAATCTATCCAAGTTTGCACTTTGGAAAGCAAGGATTAGACTCTACATGAATTCTATTGACGAGGACATTTTTAATTCTGTTTTGACAGTTTGTCCAAGACCTCCAGAGAATACAAGTACAAGTGCTGTTCCACCTCCATCAGGAACAGATGCTGATATCAAGAAGTGGAAGGTAACAGATGCAAAGGCTATGAACATCTTAGCCCAGACTATGTCTGATGACATTTTTCAAAAGGTGGCTGAATGTAGTTCAGCAAAAGAAATCTGGGATAAGCTCACTGAAATAGTCTCAGGATCAGCTAATGAAAGAAAGGACAGGAGATCCCACCTCATATCCCAATATGAGAACTTCAAGAAGGGAGAAGCTGAGTCAGTTAGAGATATATATAATGGACTCAGTCTGATAGTCAATGAACTCAAGACTTTGGATAAGGAGATATCACTAACTGAACTGAATGATAAAATACTAATGTGCTTCCCAAGCACTTGGGACTCAAGGATCTGACCAATCAAGGATGCCAGAAGTCTGAATGAGATCACCACAGAAGCTCTCTTGGGCAAGCTCAAATCTTATGAGTTGCTTATTAAGAATAGAGAAGAAGAGTAGAAGGCTGCCTCACCAGCCACAAGAAAAGAAAAGACAATAGCTTTCAAAGCAACTGAAGATCAGCCTGAAGTCAAAGTCGCAGGCAATGATGAGCTGCTTAGTCTATTGGATAAAAGATTCTACAAGATGGTCAGGAAGGACTTCAGGAAGAGATCATACAAAGAGCATGACAAGCCAAGGTATAATAGATCAAATAATAAAAAAATTGTTTGCTTTGGTTGCAGGAAACCAGGGCACATTATGCCTGACTGTCCAGAAAACAAAAACAAGGACAGAAGGGACAAGAAAGAAAGAAGAAAGGACAAAGACTTCAAGAAGAATGACAATGGCAAACCCTCCTCAAGCAAGAACAAACACACAAGGAAGGGATTTGTTGCTGAATCTTGGAGTGAGACTGAAGAGGAGTCAGAAGCTTCATCCAGCTCTAGTGATGCTGAAGATGATGCTGAAGAGAAGGATTTCTGCATGATGGCAATCAATGCCTCTCAACACAATTCAGATGCAGAAGAGTCAGACTCAGACTCAGATACTCAACTTGAAGAGGTCCAAGTAATTAGTTTTTTTGATTTCAATTCTGAGGACCTTAAGTCTGAGTTTAAAGCATTATGTTTAGACTTACTAAAATCTGAGAAGGAAATTATTTCTCTCAGAAATCAATTATCTGAACATAGTATCTTTAAGTCAGAAAACCTCAAACTCTCTGAGGAGTTGGAGTGTTGTAGGGAGCAGATAGCTTCACTGAAAGGTGAGCTATCAGAGGCCAAGAAGCTTGAAGAATCCCTTAATGGGAGAAGTATCAAGCTGATGGACATCATAAGCACAGTGAACTCCATATTCTATAGTACATTGGGCTTGGGTGCTTCATCCAGCCAACCTATAGTTCTAACAACCCCAATTAAATTTATTTCTGATAAAGGGAAGGGAGTTGGAGAGGTAGCTAGGAAATATTCTGATCTGCCTAAGAAAACCAAGTTCCAGCAGAAATCGTCGAACGGAGCTCGACGATTGCCGAACGCAGATCGACGATCTCAGGCAAAATCGTCGAACTCTGGTCGACGATCTCTAATTCCTGAACTCTGCCTCAGTCGACCGTCGAACGGAGCTTGACGATCTGACCCAAGATCCTCGAACGCAGCTCCACGATCGTCGAACAGAGATCAGAGCTCTGGAAATTCTTTCAAAGGCAAATCAAAATCCAATCATAGGGGTCCTTCATCCTAAAGCTTTAACCCTTATACTGAATGGATAATACCTACAAGGAGATATCATCCTGAAGGTTATAAGAGTCAACCTGGGATGTCTTTTATTTCTGAGTTTAAAGGTTATCAACCTAGGCCCAAGGTAAACTGGGTCAAAAACAGATGAATTATCTTATGTGCAGGTGAAGACCTATCCAACATCAAACCAACAATGGTATTTGGATAGTGGTTGCTCAAAGCACATGACAGGAAACAAGGACAACCTCACATCCTTTAAAGACAAGCTTGGACCCAAAGTCATATTTGGTGATTCAAACTTTGGAAAAACTAAAGGATATGGTGCAGTCCAGATTGGGACAGTGACATTCAAGAAGGTAGCCTATGTGGAAGGACTAAAGCACAATTTGATAAGTATGAGTCAGCTATGTGATGAAGGCTACCAGGTGACTTTCAGCAAAGCATTATGCAAGATAAAGTCAGAGGACAACACAACTGTGTTGACAGGTAAAAGGAAAGGTAACATCTACTTAGTAGATTTTCTTTCAACAAATGTAGACATTTGCCTGTTTAATTCTGTCTATAGACCTAATGTTTTATGGCATAAGAGACTAGGATATTTAAACCTTAGAACCATTGCTAGGCTATCCAAGGACAACCTTGTTAGAGGACTACCTTCTGGCCCCTACAAGAAGGAAGGACTCTGCAGTGCGTGTCAATTAGGCAAGCAAACTAAAAATAGTTTCAAGTCACTTAATAAGAGTGATTCACCTAGGATTTTGTATTTGTTACACATGGATCTTTTTGGACCCATTACAGTACAAAACTTATGAGGGAAATCTTACACTTTAATAGTTGTAGATGACTTCTCTAGATTCACATGGGTGTTCTTTCTGAGGAAGAAGTCTGATAACTTTAAGTGTTTGACAGAGTTTCTCAAATGTATACAGATTGAGTTCAATACTCACATTGCCCTGATCAGAAGTGATCATGGGACAGAGTTTGATTCTCTTCTTATGCAAGAGTTCTGTCAGAGTGAATGGATCAGGCACACTTTCTCAGCTCCTAGAACTCCTCAGCAAAATGGGGGTAGCTGAAAGGAAAAATAGAACCCTTATTGAATCTGTCACTACATTGTTGTCAGATGCTCACCTTCCTCTATCTTTTTGGGCAGAGGCAGTGAACACCTCCAACTATGTGCTGAACAGAAGTTTGATACATAAACTAAAGGGTAAGACTCCCTATATATTACTCAAAGGGAAGAAACCTAAAGTAGATTATTTTAGAATTTTTGGTTGTATGTGTTATATTCACAATAATGACAAAAGATATTTAGCAAAATTTCAAGCTAAAGCTGATGAAGGAGTGTTTCTGGGATACTCCATGATCAGTAAGGCTTATAGGGTTTATAATAAATCATCTCTTAAAATTGAAGAATCTGTTCACATATCATTTGATGAATCTAACATGTCTTTCAAGGAGAAGAATACTTCTACCATAGAACCTTTGCAGGTACATTCTCTTGCTGAAGATTTGAACAGGTTACAGATCACTCAAAAAGAGGAAAGCAGTGAAGATGAAGAAAGCATTCAACATATTGAAGAGAAACCTTTTGAAGAGTCAGTTGTTGTACCACAAGAGGAAACAACAACACAGGTTGGTGAACAATCAACACCCCCTGTTGATTTAGTAACATCAAGAGACCATCCAATTTCCCAAGTAATTGGAGACATCTCAGCTGGTGTGCAAACCAGAAATCAGGTCAACCAAAACCTGTTGCACACTTGCTTCCTATCTCAAATTGAACCTCAATCCATTCAAGATGCAGAGCAAGATCCACACTAGATCATTGCAATGCAAGAAGAGTTGCATCAATTTAAAAGAAACAAAGTTTGGGAACTAGTGCCAAGGACTAAGGATCACTCCATTGTTGGAATAAAGTGGGTGTTCAGAAACAAATTGGATGATCAAGGAGTAATTGTAAGGAACAAGGCAAGGCTAGTTGCTTAAGGATACTCTCAAGAAGAAGGCATAGATTATGACCAGACTTTTGCACCAGTTGCAAGATTGGAAGCCATCAGAATCTTCTTAGCTTATGCAACACACAAAGGCTTCAAGGTATATCAGATGGATGTAAAGAATGCCTTTCTAAATGGAGACATCAAAGAAGAAGTCTATGTTAGACAACCTACAGGTTTTATCTCTCCAACCCATCCTGATTATGTTTTTAAATTGAACAAAGCATTATATGGTCTCAAGCAAGCTCCTAGAGCATGGTATGAGACTCTAGCATGCTTTCTCCTGAAAAATGAAATTATAAGGGGTAGAGTAGACCAAACTCTTTTCATTAGAACCCATAAGTCCCATACCGTACTAGTACAGATCTATGTAGATGATATTATTTTTGGCTCTACTGATTCAAATTTGTGCAGAAGGTTCTCCAACCTAATGCATTCTAAATTTGAAATGAGTAGCATGGGTGAGCTATCCTTCTTTCTAGGATTGCAAGTCAAACAACATGCTGAAGGCATCTTTATTTCTCAAACCAAGTATGCAAATGAATTGGTTAAGAAATTTGGTATGTCTGAAGCATCTTGTATGAAAACACCTATGCCTACCAATGCTGTATTGGATGCTGATGAACATGGGAAACCTGTTGATCAGACAATATATAGAGCAATGATTGGCTCTTTACTGTACCTTACAGCTAGTAGACCAGACATAATGTTTGCTACATGCATATGTGCTAGATTCCAAGTAAGCCATAGAGAGTCACACCTAACATTAGTAAAAAGGATTCTCAGGTATGTTAAAAGTTGTCCAAATCTAGGTCTCTTGTATCCAAAAGATTCAGCATTTGATTTAACTGGATTTTCTGATGCTGATTATGTTGGATGCAGAATTGACAGGAAAAGCACCAGTGGAACTTGTCAGTTTCTTGGTGACAGACTTGTCTCCTGGTTTTGCAAGAAACAAACATCTGTGTCAACCTCAACTGCTGAAGCTGAATATATGGCTGCAGGTAGTTGTTGTTCACAAATATTGTGCATTCAAAACCAACTCCTAGACTATGGCTACAACTTAGAGAAGTCAAAAATATTTTGTGATAACACTAGTGCTATTTCTATAGCTCAAAATCCAGTCCTCCATAGTAGGACAAAACACATAGAAATTAGGCATCACTTCTTAAGGGATAATGTTGAGAAGAATAAAATTGAGCTTCAATATATCCCAACTGATTTGCAAAGGGGAGATATTTTCACCAAACCCTTGGATGAAAAGAAACACACCTTCTTCCTAAATCAGTTAGGAATGTTAGATGGAGGAAGTTTAAAATAAGTTCCAAGATTTTAAAACTTTAAAAATTGACCAAAAGTAGGCAAACATCTTGATTTTTCTATTATCTAGAGTGTATTTCTTGTCTCTGAACTGCGCTCAACGATTTTCCCCGAGATCGTCGAACGGAGATCGACGCTTTCCGAAATCGTCGACCAGAGTTCAGCACTTCTCAGATAGTGTTCAACTATCTCTTCAGGTCAACGATCGTCGAACGGCGCTCGACGATTTTGTTCTCTGAACTATCGTCGAACGGAGCTCGACGCTCTCCAATATCGTCGAACGGAGATCGACGATATTGAAGACCTTTCAGATTCCTTTAGAAGCCCCGATCATCGAACTGAGTTCAACGATCTTTCCTCTTCTGCGTCGAACCCTAATATAAATTTCATTTTTCGGTCGTCGTTCTCCTTTTGCGCTTTCAATCTCTCTGCAATAATTCTCTTTCCCTCCAAACATCTCTACACTTGGTCGTTTGTTTGTTGATTTTTGCAGGTAACAATGGCCGTCTCAGTTGCCGTTCTAGCCGCAATGAAGTTTGATGCAGGATTTGATATAGACATGGATTCGTTCAACACCAGTGATCAGATTTTCCAAGACATTCTGGAACTGTTCAAGGAGCAAAAGCTCGTCACCATCATGTCCACAAGAATCAAATTTGCTGCTGATGAGATCAAGGAGTGGGTTTATACTGCCCATAACCAAGACCAAAATACAGTGGTTGGTTCAATTTCTGGAACTCAGGTACCTATGACACCTACCATTCTGACAGAGGTTTTTCAATTAAATTCTGGAAGAGATTCTGCTGAGTTATCTGGAGAGGAATTTTCTGATTTACTTGCTAGAATGGGTCATTCTGATACAAACCCTAGCAAGCTGCTGAAAAAGAACTTAGTTGTTGAATACAGATTTCTAGCTGATGTAGTGGGAAAGGTTCTGTTGGCCAAGCATTCAGCACATGATACCATCTCCAGGTATCAGCTGTGCTTGATGGGAGCTTTAGTGGATAAAAACAGTTGAACTGGGGAGAGGTCTTCTTTGACCTGATTAAGAAGAAAATAAATAAGAATTTTGTGAATTTTGGAAGGATTCTAGGGCTGTTTCTCCAAAACAGATGCCCTGCCCTGCTAGTCTCATCTGGGATGCACATCAATGCCTCTAAGAGGCTGTGTTGTGCCCTCTTTGGCAAATGGGACAGGCAGATAGTGAAGCCCAGCAGGCCTTCTGCAAGCACCACTTCAGGCACAAGGACTGTAATAGTCTCTTCCCCTCAAGTCTCTGCCCCTGCAGAAGACTTGCCTGCTGCTTCTTCTTCTCCTCCTCCTCCTATTTCATCTCCACCAGTCACCTCCACCATTCAAACTTCATCCACCATCTTTATTTCTAGCCCATCTCCTACATCAATTCCATCTCCAATCCCTACTCTCACAGAAGAAATCTTCCATCCATTACATCACTACCCTCAACCAGACATTGACACATCATCCAACATTCCTTCATTTAATCTTCTAGATGATTCCTTCATGGATGATTCACCTTCATCCCCTCCTAAACTACCCTCCTCATCCACATCATATCAACAACTTCTGCAAGATATCATTGATCAACCCTCCTTCACACCTTCTATCTCCATACCACTTTCTTCCATTTCCACAATCCCCACACCTCAACCTTCACTTCTACCATCCACCAGCTCTCCACCAACATCTCTAGTTGCTCCACCATCCTTCTCTACCTCTGCTGAAGTCCCTGCTGAGCAAGCAGATCTTCCTGCCTTAGCTGACAAACTATATGAGCTGATAGCTCCCAGGCTATCACTTCTGTTGGAGACCTCCTTGGCTCCACTACTCAAGTCAGTTGCAGACTTATCTGCCAGGCTCTCTTCCATCTTTCATCCTCAGGCAATCCCTTTATTTAGGTGCCTTGATCCAGCTGTCTCTGAATCTAGGCAGGGGGAGATGTCTCATGAAGATGTGAGATTGCCTGCTGCTGCTGCTGTTACCTCAGTTCCTGCTGCTGCCATTTCTTCAGTCCCTGCTGCTGCTGTTATTACTAAAGCTCAAGCCTCAACTCCTCAAGTTGTTGTCTTCTCAGTGGACCTCAGGTCCTTATTATTAGTCTTTGATTTAGTTTATTTCAGCTATCTTCCAGTGAGTAATGCAGTCCAGCCCTCTGAAGATCTCTCCAAGGCCATTGTGCCCTTTTCAAGCTGTGATTCCAGCTTAATTAGCTCCTATATAACCTCCCTATATACTGCTGAGCTTTCTGTTTCCAGTGATGCTGCTGCTGATGTTTCAGTTTCTGAGGATATGCAGACAGAGGCATATGATTTTGAGCCTACTGTTATTGCTGATGTTATTACTGCTGTTATTGCTGATGTTGAAACTACTGTATCTGAATGTAGTGTATCTGAAACAGTTTTCTCTGAATCTGCTGCTGCCCCAATTACTGCTGACATAACTGCTGCTATATCTTCTGAGAATGTTGCCCCTGGAACTTCTGTTTCTGCTATTACTACTGCTACTGCTACAACTGCTGTCACCACTGGTTCATCTGCTCTAACCTAACAACAAAAAGACTATTTGAAAAGGATTGATGCTTTATATGATGAGCAAAGCTCTGAAAGTGATGAATATAGGACTGATTCTGATGATTTCTCAGCCACTATAGCCAGAAAAAGAAAGGCAAGGTGCAAGGCTATGAAAAGAGTTCCCCCAGCCAAAGTCAAAGATACAAATGACATACCTTATTACATTCTTCATGACTGCCACATTACTGAACATTGGTTGCAATATTCCAAGAATCAACTAAAGACTATGAAGAAGAAAAGAAAATATGACAAAGGATCTTCTCAGTTTCATCATCCTCATCCTCCTCCACCTCCTCCTCCTAATGTAGGTGCAGGTGGTAGTTCTGCTGCTCATCCTTCTGCCAGAAACCAAACCCCCTATCAGCCTCATGGAAGATCTCAATATAGGGGAAGCCAATCCAGAGGTTCGCAATCAAGAAGAGGAAATTATAGAGGAAGCCAAAGGGAATTCCAAGTCTACTCAAAAGGCTATTCAAGGCAACACCCTTACTCTAGGGAAGGACAAGCTTCATCAGATACAACTTCAGGTCCTTTTCCCTACAAGTTAAAAGAATTAGTCTCATCCAGAGCTCCTCCAGATAATCCTTCCAAAAGATATGAGCCTCCAGTGCCTTTTGAGGATCCAGAAAATAATCCTACTGCATGGACTGCTAGAATGAAAGAATTAGCTGCCTTAGATCAAATTAATAAAGCCAGAGAGCAAGGCAAGGACACCTCCAACATTACTACATTGTCAGAACAAAGAAAGAAGGAACTTGAAAGATATGCCTCAAGCAAGTTCTTTGATTCTGAAAGATACACGGAGCTGCACCCTGAAGTTGTAGTACCAAGGCCTAAACATCAAACATCTCTAGTGCAGCTGATGACAGAAGATCAAAGAAAGAAGCTCTTAATCCAAATAGAGAAATTAAACTTGTGAAGAGCAAGGAGAAAGAATAATTCTGTAAGGTGACAATTATTCTGATTTCTGATCTGTCTGAGATATGTTATCTGTGATTCTGCAATGTTGTTGTTTGTTATATTGTTGCTTTGTATGTTGTTCTTTAATTTCTCCAATTTCTGTAAATAGTAATCCTAACCCAAATAGGGGGAGATTGTTGGAACACCCTATTACTAATTTGGGTCAGGATCACTATGTCTTTAGGAAACCTATTTTTGACCTCATTGTATAGATCTAAAGGTCAATTAGAATTGAGTCTAAGGGTTAGTAGTTAGGTTTGGAAGCTGCCCTCAAGACCAAAGGTTTTCAGTTTGGAGACTAAGTCATTTAGTCGAGCTCAGTACGACGAATCGTCGAACTCCAATCGACGATCGTTGAGCTCACTTCGACGAATCGTCGAACTCCAATCGACGATCGTTGAGCTCACTTCGACGGATCGTCGAACTCCATTCGACGATCGCTGAGCTCAACTTCAACAAATCGTCGAACTCCATTCGACGATCTTCGAGCTCAATTCGACGATCTTGACTTCAGTTTGGTTCTCTATCTCTGAGCTCAGTTCGACGATAGTTGAGCTCAGATCGACGATCTCTGATTCTGTATAAGTCCAAATCGCTGAGCTCAGTTCAACGATAGTAGAGCTCAGTTCGACGTTTTTCTGAAGAGTTCAACGACTTTCAAGATTCAAATTTGGACAGTTAAGGTATTACTGTCAGCAATTAATTCAGAAGATTTTGTAGTCGTTTTCATTTATTCTGGAGCAAGTTTCAAGAAATTATCAAGGAATGTTTCATGGACTTTCCCTTAGAAGACAAAAGCAATTAAGGAAGTCATTTATGACAGACCAACGGCTATATTGGCAAAGGATCATTTCTGTTCAATCAAGAAGAGAATAAAAGAAAGATTTTTCAGAACTAATGGAATACATAGTAGATAGAGAATAGAATAAGAGAAGAATAAGAAGACACATATTCTGCAATTTTTCATTCTCTGAAAATCTTCTTCTGCAACAACTCTTCTCTGGAACAACATTTTTCTCAACAACAATCACTCAAGAGAAAAAGAAAATCTCTTTTGATTCAAGTGTTCAAGGCCACCATCACCCAAGACTCCAGACACCACACATTTCAGCTGTTGCTGAAATCATCATTTGCTGGAGATCAATTTGTGAAGGCCTATCACCCTACTGCAAAGCTTCAAATTCCTGAACAACTACAGATCTCAGGGGGAGCTTTGACAACATCAATATCCACATAGACTTCTCAGCTGCTCTGAGAAAGAGAATACTTTCATCACTCTCTCATCCCCACCTCTGTAAAGTGTTTTTCAAACTCCCTTCAAAAGTTTGTGTCTGGTTTTTGAACACCTTATCAAAAGCTCATTGGTGGCAAGACACCTGATCAAAAAATCTGGTTTGGTTTTTGAGCACCTTATCAAAAGCTCATTGGTGCCCAGTACACCTGATCAACTCATCCTGCAGTGGATTCCTACCTAGGGTGGTAGAAGAGTGGATGTACCCAAGTTTAGGGGAACCACTATAGCTCCTTATGTCTTCTAGTTGCTTGTCTTTATTTTTGTTTCTGGCTGTGATCTGTGATTAGTTTCTTTTGTAGATTGTGATTAGATAGCTGCTGTGTTTAGATTTACCATTTGCTTCCCTGTTCACTCAGATTACAACAACTGTTGTAAAAAGTTTTTAAGCACCATACTCTATTCACCCCCCCCCTCTAGAGTATATCAGATCTAGCTTGCACTTTCAATATCCACTCCATAATCATGTCGTTTTGGAATGAACCGCGCTACCTTGGTGAGTCGATCTACGACCACCCAAATTAAGTCATTCCAGCACGGGATCGAGGTAGGCCGTGGATGAAGTCCATAGAGATATCTTCGAACTTCTATCCTGGTATCGGTAGGTGTTGTAATATGCCTCCTGGGCTGCGGCATTTGGCTTTAACCTTCTGACAGGTCTGACACCAGGCCACGAAGTTGGTGACATCTCTTTTCATTCCAGGCCAGTAAATGGTCCTGCGCAGGTCCACGTACATCTTAACTACGCTAGGGTGGATCGAGTACCTGGACTGATGGGCTTCTTGCAAAAATTCTTCACGAATCCCTCCAGTAGCGGGAATGAATATGCGATGTTTAAATTGTAGAATCCCGTCATGCAGATTATAATCCTCTTGTGCCCCTCCTTGCAGAGATCGGATGATCGACATTACCTCTGGGTCGATCTTCTGGGCTTCTCGTATCTGGTCTCGGATGTCGCATTGGATCTCCATCCAATACAGCTGAGAATAGTACTCTTTCGTATCTCTTCGGGAAACCAGGGTAATCTCCAAGTCTATCAAGGACTGGAATAGTTCCTTAGGGATCTGCTCCATCCAACTCCCGACTATTGCAGGCTGGCGGCTCAAGGCGTCAGTGACTCTATTAGCCTTCCCGAGGTGATATTGGAGAGCGAAGTCGTAATCACATAGGAATTCTAGCCATCGGCGCTGCCGAAGATTCAGCTCTTTCTGCGTGAAGATATACTTGAGGCTCTTGTGGTCGGAGAAGATCTCACATCTTACTCCGTACAGATAATGCCTCCAGATTTTAAGGGAGAAGACGATGGCGTCCAACTCTAAATCATGTGATGCGTAATTTAATTCGTGCGACTTTAATTGCTGAGATGCGTAGGCCACTACCTTGCCATGCTGCATTAGAACAACTCTCAATCCCTTCAGGGAGGCATCGATGTAGATTTGGAATCCCTCGGTCCCTGTGGGGATCGTAAGGATTGGCACGGAAGTCAGCCGCTTCTTCAGTTCGAAGAACACATCCTCGCAATCCGGCGTCCATCGGAATGCGGCGTCTTTCTTAGTGAGTGCAGTTAGTGGTAGGGCAATTTTGGAAAAAACTTCGACGAACTTCCTGTAGTATCTGGCAAGACCGAGAAAACTCTGAATGTCCGCAGCCATCCTGAGTGGAGGCTAATTTTGTACTGCCTGGATCTTGGCTTGGTCTACTGCCACTCCTTCCTTGTTTATCGTGTGGCCCAAGAATCCAACTTCTTCTAGCCAAAACTCGCACTTACTGAATTGGCGAAGAGAGAGTGCTCTCGAAGCTTTAATAACAACATCTGCAGTGTCGGGTATGGTCTGTCTTGGTCTTCGAGTAGATTAAGATGTCGTCTATGAAGACGATGGCAAAGTGATCCAATAAGGGTTCGAAGACTTTATTCATTAGGGCCATGAAGGCGGAGGGCGCGTTGGTGAGCCCGAAGGACATCACTAGGAACTCATATAGACCATATCAGGAGCTGAAGGTTGTCTTGGGAAAATCTTCCTCTCGGATTCGAAGCTGATAATAGCCGGATCTCACGTCCATCTTGGAGAACACGGATTCACCTTACAACTGATCGAACAGTTCGTTGATCCAAGGGAGGGGGTATGTGTTGCGTATAGTAAGCTTATTTAGTTCCCTATATTCAATGCACTATCGTAGAGTTCCGTCTTTCTTTTTAACGAAAAGCACCGAGGCTCCCTAGGGCGAGGAACTAGGACGGACGAATCCAGCATCAATTAGTTCCTGTAATTGGATTTTCAATTCAGTCAGCTCTCTTGGGGCCATCCAGTAGGGGGCTCATGATACTGGCCGTGCTCCGAACACGAGCTCAATCTGAAAGTCGACCTCTCGCTGGGGTGGCAATACCGGGAGGGACTTAGGGAAAATATCTGGAAAGTCACGGACTACTGGGACTTTGGCGAGTACCTGAGTTTTGTCTTCCATCTTGAAATAGATAAGGTATACTTCGTCCTTCTGCCGGACTGATTTCACAATTTTTGTAGAAGTTAGAATAATCCGCGAGATAGAGGGCACGCCTGTCAATGCGACGCTCTGGCCATTTGGGTTTTGTAGCTGGACTTCTCACGTGAAATAGTTTTTCTGTGCTTGGTGCTCGGCCAGCAAGTCCATCCCCAAAATTAGGTCAAATCCAGTTATTGCTAGGATGGTTGCGTAGATCTCAAATTCTACTTCTCCCAGCACAGCCTGGAATGAGCATTTTTCCATAGATGTCATATCCGACCCGTCCGATAAACGGATCCGTATAGACAGTCCAGTTGAACGAATAACATTTCCTTTTATTGTGATGAAATTATGGGAAATGAAAGAATGTGTTGATCCTGTGTCGAAAAGGGTTTTAGCAGGGTGTCCTACCAACAAGATTCCTGATGACATGGGAAACATATACATATATATCATCTAACTAATACAGAAGATGTAAGCATATATATATGTAATATACAACACTAGTAGTAAGATCTGATATCTCCCTATCGCCTAAAGTATATACCTATGACTACGTCAGGGGCCAGTCCGTGCTGCAAGTCCAGTGCGTAGGCCTCCAGTATCGCTGCTCGGCCCTGCTGGCCTCTCCTTCCAGCTCTGCCTCTACGGCCTCTCTGACCCTATCCCCGTGCCGGTTGTCCACCCTAAACTGCTCCTACTCCCGGTCTCCCTATCGTCTGTGGGCAAAAGGCCCTCCTATGTCCTGGCTGCTGATATAAGAAGTAGTTCCCTGCGAAGGGAACATCTCGTCGGGCCACTGGTGGGGGTTGCGGTGTTGGTGCTGGTTTAATGTCTGGCTGCGCTGCTGGGGGTGTTGGGGGTACTGGTGGGCACCTATAGGGTTGTCTACGGTGTCGCTACCTGCGCTCTCTATCCTGTTTGTGGGGAGCGACTCCTCTGTCTCGCCTCTGGTCTCGAGGAATCTCTACCTGGCCTCTATGTCGCTAAGCCACTATCTGCTGGTCCAACTATAATGTTGTCGCATGGGTGGTTATGGGGTGAAAGGTGGACTGAGAGAGCATGATCAGTGCCTGCCGCAGGTCAACTCATAGTCCTCGGTAGAACCAAGAAGCTCTATCCCTGTCGGAGGTAGCCAGATTCCCGGTGAAGTGTGCCAGGTGTATAAACTCTCTCTTGTACTCTGCCACTGTGCGGTTGCCCTGTCGAATGAGCAGGAACCTCTCTTGCAGCGTGGCTAAGTCTGCATCTATGATGAAGAACTCTAGTAGAGCCAGGAGAACCCCCCCTCCAAAGGATCACGCTCAACGACCTACTTCGAAAGGTAGAGCGACTAGCCTGTAACGCCCCAAAATTTGAAAGAAGGACGAGCAGCATCGAGGGACAAGTTTGGGTCTTGGTAAGGGTCACACGGCCTAGGAGATAGGCGTGTCCATGGTCGTGTCGTACCGGGTTCGTCGAGAGCCCGGAGGTGTTGACACAGAGGTGTCGACACCAGGGTGTCTCTGTGTCAACACAGAGGAGGTGTCGACACAGAGGTGTCGACACCAGGGTGTCTCTATGTCGACACAGAGGAGGTATCGACACAGAGGTGTCGACACAATGGTGTCGACACAGAGGAGATGTCGACCCAGGCAGGGAACACGTCCTAGGATACGGGCGTGTCCATATTCGTATCGTAACAGGTTCATCGAGAGCCCAGGAGGTCGATGATTTTCGCTCGACGAAGTGTCGAGACAGTAAACACGGCTTGGGACACGGTCGTGTCCAAGGCTGTGTCCTTCTCGGGTTGTGAGCTAGTCCGTGTAAGGTGATTGAACACAGCCTGGATCCCAGGAGTGTTCGTGTTGGACACGGCCATGTCAAATGTGACACGGGCGTGTCATGTACTCGTGTCCTGGTTTGGGTGTGATGGTTTTGGCATCGATTGGGGAACACGACCTTGGACACGGGCGTGTCACAAGCCGTGTTCTGTCCAGGTGTTTTGATTTTCAGTTCGGAACGTGGCTGTTCATTCCCTTCTTTTGGGATCTGATGGTCCAGGGTTTCCCTTTCTGAGTTAAGTTTGGGAATAGGGTTTAGAAACCCTCATTCTTCTCCAAATACTCTCTTTCTAAGATCTAGAGAGAAGGGAGAGCAAGGAAGGAGGTCTAGGAGAGATCCGGCTGCCGGAGAAGCTCCGGTGCTCCAAATCGCGAACCGAGTCCAGATTAGTGGAGGCAAGATCGTTGCAAAGGTTTTCATCCGGCTAGGTTGCCATGGCAAGGAAGAGAGGTCGGAAGGTAACGACACTTCTCCTCTTGGTTTTAGGATGCATGTTTAGCATCTTTTACTTTCTAGTTTTTGGGCATCAAACTCTCAAATGAGATGGGTTTGGGTCGCCAAGGTTCAAGAGGAACCTTCGGGTCGATTGAGTCCATCCCCGGCATGTTTTTGCATTAGAGATCTGCTCCATTAGTGGATTAGGCATGGTGGGTGAAGCCGTAGTCGCGACCGTTAGTCCGACTCGGTGATGTTGCATACAAGCTTTAAGGATTCATAGAGATACATTGCGGCAAGATGTCGTTTGTGATGTTTGTGATGTTTTCCCCCTTTTCTCGAGTGAGTATGTGTAGTCGGAACCGAACAAGGTTAGCTCCTCAATGGCGGTAGATGGTTTCCTTGGTGGACAAGGTTAGTTCCGCATTGGTGGTAGATGGTTTCCTTGGTGCGCGGGGAGGCTGCAGTACAAATGAGGGATTAGGGTGGGAATGGTATTTTGGATTGTATTGTGCTAAGGCGTGGCTATGTCTCTGTGGTTGGCTGGCTATCCCGTGACATGCAGGTCATGTGTGGAGAGTGTCCGGGTGAGACTAGTCCCCTTCTGTGAGACTGACGAGAATGCCAAGCATGGGGCAAGCCCGGGAAATGAGGCCATGAGCGGGTGGGGTCCAGCAAGGATTCTTATAATCGGTTAGTGTGTTAGACGGAATCCTGACATGAGAAGTCAGAGCTTGCAGGCAAGCCCGCGTTTAAGACCTTGAGCGGGTGGGGCCTTGGCAAGAGTTCTGTGTGTCGGCTTGCATGTCAATGGGGGAATTGCAGTGCCCCCTTTGTTTGCGGCTTAATGCCAATGGGGAAATAATGAGTACCCAGATGATGTGATGATGTGCTAGATGCATACGCGATAGGATGCCTTGGGTGAAGCCCAAGTTTTGCATTCATGCTGCATAGTAGGCCCCTTTTCTTTATATGCTCAACAGTAGAGAACATGCATGTTGTTTGAGACATCCAAGCCTGTTCAATAGTGCTATACTTGTTTATGTATATTGTATACGAAGTGCTGACTTGCAGGTTGTAGGGGTACCCCGGGGTCCGTTAGGGGCGCCCGGGAGGAGATGTGTTTGTTACATAGTTTGAGGTCAGCCTTTGCTGACCCACGTTACAACCAAATTTTACAGTGCAAGGATTGCAAGAAGGAGCTAGCTCGCCAGCCAGAAAGGCCTAAGCCTCATGAAGTGTTACCATCCATGTGATGGCTTTACTTTTGTGCTTTGTATGTTTGATGTTGTTGACTTCCGGCTTGCATGCCGAGGTAGCTTAGGAGTGCTTATGCACTTTGATGTTTATGTACTGTTGGAGATTTGGACTCTCTTTTGTTGTAAGGCCATAAGGTCGTTTCGAGACTCTTATGGATGTGGATAAATTCTAGTCTTGGTTGATTTTTTCGTTGTGTTTTGCTTATGAGTTTTGAGTTTTTGTTGTTATATCATCTTATAATACTAAAGTTGTGGCATCTGTATGTTGTGGGGCCCCGGCCGAACTCATATTATACGGTCATTACAGGGGAGGTGTTACAATTTGGTATCAAAGCCAGGTTAGATTCAAGGTCAGTGCGTATAGAAATTATCCACATAAGAGTAATGCGGGATCGTGAGTGTCCTTCTGCTTGAGTCTTGTGGTTAGAGACTGATTCCTTATTTTCTTGCTTCTTTTAAAAGTGCAAGCAATGAGGCGGGTAAGTCGAGACCAAGAGAAGAGCTTTTGGCGAGCAGCGCCACAACTCAAGGTCCTTTGGGCATGGGTGTAAACCCAGCCGACTTCTGTCGTATTCTAGCAGAGGCTATGGTGGCAGCCCAAGCTACAGCAACAGCTCAGGTAGCACCCCCTACTACACCGGATACGGCGACGGCTGTGCCGGGCGGAGAAGCCAGGCGCGTAGAGCCTTTGGCAGAAAGGGTGGTTGTCGGGCATGGAGACCGGCAGATGAAGTGCTTTCTGAGCTTCCATCCCCCGACGTTCAAAGGAGTCGGTACTCCATCTGATGCGAAGGATTGGTGGGCGCGGATTCAAGAGCTCCAAAGGGCGGCAGAGACGCCGGAAGAGAAGAAATCTGAGTTTGCGGCCTTCATGTTGGAGGGAGACGCAAAGTTGTGGTGGGTGAGGCATAGCGACAGCCAATTTCCTGGACGCACCCCGTCCATGGAAGAATTTGGGGATGCCTTCCTACAGAAGTACATACCTGTTTCGACAAGATTGGCCCTTCAGAGGCAATTTCTTCACTTGATGCGGCGAGATAAGATGGTGGACGAGTATGTTCAGGAGTTCACTCATTTGGGTTGTTACGCGGGGACGACCATGGCGGACGATGAAAAGATGGATAACCTCTTCTACCAGGGGCTAAGGGAGAATCTAAGGCAACCCCTCATCTCCATGAAGAGAGCAGGTTTAAATGAGTTGGTTGAGGCGGCCAGGACGTTGGAGAGTGATCTGGAGCGGAGCCAACGTCGTAAGAGTTTTGCGCCCAAGGAAGGAGAAGGGAAGCCTTCTCAATCCCAAGGAAAGTCGGAAGGGAATAGATGGTGGAGGAAGCCTGACACGTACAAGTCCGGTGAGAAAAGTAAGTGGACGTCCGGAGGGTCTCACTCTAAGGGGCCACCGACGTGCTTAAACTGTGATAAGGTGGGGCACATTGCTCGTTTTTGTAACCAAGGAGGTGCGGAGCAGGAGGCAAGGCAGGAGCAAACTGTGCGCTCCGGCCTCAGTGCCGCAGAGAAAGGGAAGATGGCGGAGTCTAGAGCTTCTCGGTTCCAACCGGTGCAACCAAGGGCCTATAACCTTGGATAGCAGGAAGCGATCCGCCAACCTGATGTGGTGACAGGTAAGAGGAAGTTTAAGTTTAGCCTTGTGTTTCATGCTTTTAGACCGTTATGATTGATGTCTATGTTTTAGGCTTTGTGTTAGTTTCTGGATACCCTGCTAGGGTATTATTTAATATGGGAGTGTCACGCTACTTTCTTGCGGAAAGCTTCATCCGGAGGATTGGGGTTGAATCATTTTCGGTGGATGTGGAACTGAAGTGCGTATGCCTAATGGGTCATTCATGACCACCGGGAAGAAAGGACACATTTGTTGGGAGCTAAGCGGAGTTGACTTCGTGTTGATAGCAGCGGTCCTACCGTTAGTCGAGTTTGATGTGATTTTGGGAATGGACTGGCTAGCGGAGTAGCGTGCCAGTATTGATTGCTTATCCAAAGTGGTGACCCTAAGAAGCGAAGGGCAGACAGAGGTCAAATTTGAGGGCCTTAATGGAGTGGCTTGTTCTCTGATTTCGGCCTTGTAGTTGGCGCGGGCAGTTAGCCAGGGTGGAGTAGTGCTTGTAGCGTTATTGGAGGTTCGCCTTTCCATGTCATCACTTGGGGAAGTGCCAGTGGTGGCAGAGTTCGAGGATGTGTTTCCTGAAGATCTTCCTGGGGCACCTCCTCGGCGGGAGATCGGAGTTGGTGCCAGAGGCACGACCGATGTCGCGTCCTCCGTTTAGGATGGCACCGAAAGAGTTGCCTGAGCTCAAGGTATAGTTGCAGGAACTATTGGAGCAGGGGTATATCAGACTCAGTTCTTCGCCGTGGAGCGTGCGGTGTTATTCGTAAAGAAGAATGACGGTAATATACGGCTGTGCATAGACTACCGAGAGTTGAATAAACTGACCATCAAGAATAAGTATCTGATTCCTCGGATTGACGACCTGTTTGACCAACTGGTGGGGTCGATGGTGTATTCAAAGTTGTACTTAAAGTCAGGATACTATCAGTTACGAATTCGAGACGAGTACATACCCAAGACAGCGTTTGGTACGAGGTATGGTCATTTTGAGTTCTTGGTGATGTCGTTCGGGCTGACGAACGCACCATCCGTATTCATGGATTTGATGAATCGAGTGTTTCGGAAATACTTGGACTCTTTTGTAGTTTTCTTTATTGATGACATCTTGGTATATTCCAAATCGGAGGTGGAGCATGAGACTCACTTGAGGGTATTCTTACAAGTGTTGATGGAGAACCAGCTTTATACAAAGTTCTCAAAGTGCGAGTTCTGGCTCATGAAGGTGGCATTTCTAGGCCATGTGATTAGTGGGGATGGGGTGACAATAGATCCAACAAAAGTGGAGGCCATCTGAGATTGGCCGGTTTTGAGAACCGTGGCAGAAGTCCGAAGTTTTTTTGGACTAGTCGGGTACTATAGAAGATTCGTAGAAACCTTTTTGCGGGTAGCTCTACCCCTCACGTCACTAACTCGTAATGATCAGAAGTTTGTGTGGACTCAGGAATGCAGTCAGGCATTTGAGACACTGAAGGAAAGACTGATGACGACTCCAATCCTAAGTCTACCGATGGGGACTGAAGGATTTCAAATCTACAGTGACGCATCAGGATGCGGTTTGGGTTGCGTCTTGGTGCAACATGGCAGTGTAATAGCCTTTGGGTCTAGGCAGCTGAAACCTCACGAGAGGAATTACCCCGTTCATGACCTGGAGTTGGCGGCGGTAATTTTTGCGTTGAAATTGTGGCGGCACTATGTTTATGGTGCGAAGGTGGAGATCTTCACGGATCACAAAAGCCTGAAGTATTTCCTAGATCAGAAGGACCTGAATATGCGGCAGCGCAGGTGGGTTGAGTTCCATGGAGACTACGAGGTGGTGATTCAGCATATGCCAGGCAAAGCCAATGTGGTGGCAGATGCCTTGAGTAGGAAATACTCGATGCAAGGGAATTGGATTGACGCTCATGATGAGCGGTTGGTGCGGGAATGGAAGTCCCTTGGCTTGGAGTGCGTAGCAAGGGGCGAGCCTAGCGTGGCTCGGTTAAACTGGATTGAAATGCAGAACGACTTGTTTGATCGTATTTGGGAAGTGACTCGTTTGGATGTGGAGTTTCAGCCATTCGTGGTGGAAGCTCAAAAAGGCGAGAGCAGTGCCTGGGAGATGATTGACGGGATTCTGAGGAAGGACGGAAGGATTTGTGTACCTCAGTTCGGCAAGCTCCGTGAGGAGTTGATGTTTGAGGCTCACTTGACAAAGTACTCCATTCATCCGGGCAGTAAAAAGATGTACTTGGATATGAAGAGATCCTTTTGGAGGCCTAGACTGAAGAGGGACATAGCCTTGTACGTGAATCGATGTCAAACTTGTGCCTTGGTGAAGGCCGAGTGTCAGAAGCCGGGCGGGTTCCTGAAGCCTCTTCCAATCCCCGAGTGGAAATTCGACGACATCTCCATGGATTTTGTGCATGGGTTACCTAGATCACAGCAGGGTAACGACGCGATTTGGGTGTGTTGGAACACCCTATTACTAATTTGGGTCAGGATCACTATGTCTTTAGGAAACAAATGCTTGACCTTCTGTATAGCTTAATAGGTCAATTAGAATTGAGTCTAAGGGTTAGAAGTCTAGGTTTGGAAGCTGCCCTCAAGACCAGGATTTTCTGTTTGGAGACTAAGTCTTATCGTCGAGCTCAGCACAACGATTCGTCGAACTCCGATCGACGATCGTCTAGCTCAACTTCGACAGATCATCGAACTCCATTCGACGATCGCTGAGCTCAGCTTCATCATATCGTCTAACTCCATTCGACGATCGGTGAGCTCAGTTCGACGATCTTGACTCAACTTTGGATCTCTATCTCTGAGCTCAGTTCGACGATCTTTGAGCTCAGATCAACGATATTTTTGCTGCTGTATAAATCCTTATCGCTGAGCTCAGTTCGATGATAGCAGAGCTCAGTTCGACGTTTTTAGATAACTTCCAGGATGTTTCTAGATTCAAATTCAAATCAGTTAAGGAGTTATTCTGCAATTAATTCTGAAGATTTCCTAGCCATTTTCATTCATTCCTGGGCCAAGTTTCAAGGGATTTTCAAGAAATAATTCTATGAACTTTCCTCCAGAGGAGATTTTGCAATTAAGGATGCCATTAATGCAGACCAACGGCTATTCTTCTCAGAGAATGTTTTTATATTCTGTATCAGAGAATAAGAGTAGATAATTTTGAATCTCTCATACAGAAGACAGAGAGAGATAGATTACAGACAGACACACAGACAGACATCAGTAATCTTCAACAAAATATTCTGTCTCAAAGAATTCTCAAGAACACTCATCCAAGGAGATCAACCTTTTCTAAAATCTTCAGATCTCCCTAGTTTTCAAGTGTTCAAGGCCAACATATTTCAAGACTCCAGACATTCAACATTTCAGCTGTTGCTGGAATCATCTTTTGCTGGAGCTCAAGTTTTGAAGGCCTATCACCCTCAGCAAAGCTTCTTTTCCTGAAGATCTCAAGGATTCAGGGGGAGCTTTGACATCAACAATCCACATAGTCTTCTCAGTTGTTTGAGAAAGAGAAGACTTCCATCACTCTCTCACCCCCTCTCTGTAAAGGGTTTCTCAAACTCCCTTCAAAAGTTTGAGCTTGGTTTTTGAGCACCTTGTCAAAAGCTCATTGGTGGCAAGACACCTGATCAAAAAATCTGATTTGGTTTTTGAGCACCTTATCAAAAGCTCATTGGTGCCCAGAACACCTGATCAACTCATCCTGCAGTGGATTCCTACCTAGGGTGGTAGAAGAGAGGATGTACCCAAGTTTAGGGGAACCACTATATTTCCTTGTGTCTTCTGGATTTGCTTGTCTTTATTTTTGTTTCTGGCCTTGATTATTCTGTGATTAGCTTTTGTATAGCTTAGTTCTGTGATTAGATTTATTACTGCTTCCCTGCTCACTCTTATTACAACAATTGTTGTAAAAAGTTTCAAAGCACTATATACTCTATTCACCCCCCTCTAGAGTATATCAGATCTAGCTGCACTTTCAGGGTGATTGTGGATCGCTTAACCAAAGTGGCTCACTTCATCCCAAAACGGAAGGAGGACAGCATGGAGAAGCTGACGGAGTTGTATGTTCGCAACATTGTGCGACTACATGGGATTCCTAAAAGTGTAGTCAGCGATCGTGACGGACGTTTCACGTCCAAGGACTGGAGGTTGGTTCAGAAGAGTCTGGGCACGAAGCTAAAGTTCAGTACGGCTTTCCATCCTCAAACTGACGGGCAAACCGAAAGGACGAACCGTACTATGGGGGATATGCTGAGGATGTGTGTTCTTGACTTCGGCAAGAAAAGGGAGGATCATCTATTCATGGTGGAGTTCGCGTATAACAATAGTTACCAAGCAAGTACAAAGATGGCGCCATACGAAGCTTTGTATGGGAGGCGTTGTCGAACACCGATGTCGTGGACAGAGGTGGGAGGCACCAAACTATTGGGAAAAGAGGTGGTAGCTGAAGCTTGTGAGTTGGTACGGACCATTCAAAAGCGCATGAAAGTGGCTCAAGATCGGCAAGCAAAATATTTTAATGCTCGCCACCGAAAGTTGGAGTTCGCGGTAGGTGATTGGGTCTATTTAAAGATCAAGCCGTTCAATGGCGTTTCACGGATTCGCCGACTCAAGAAGTTGAGTCCAAGGTTTTTGGGAGCTTTTGAGGTTGTTGAACGGGTGGGAGAAGCAACGTACCGGTTGGCGTTGTCCGCAGAGTTGAGTGGATTGCACGACGTCTTCCATGTCTCTGTTTTGAGGAAAGCCTTGGTAGAGGCTAATGTGGTGATCGAATCGGCACCGGTGCTGATAGAGGAAGACTTGAGGATGCGAGTCCGTCCAATTGCTATAGAGGACTCAGAAATTAGGCAGTTGCGGAATAAAGAGGTCAAACTCGTAAAAGTCTCATGGGACAACTGTGGCCGTGAGGAGCTCTCTTGGGAGCGAGAACAAACCATACAAGAGGAGTATCCAGAGTTTTTCCTTTCAGGTATCCTTTAAGTTTTGTGTACCTCTTTTTGCTTTTTGGTGATTTCGGGACGAAATTCTTTTAAGGGGGAGAGAGTTATAACGCCCTAAAGTTCGAAAGAAGGACGAGCAGCATCGAGGGCCAAGTTTGGGTCTTGGTAAGGGTTACACGGCGTAGGACACGGGAGTGTCCATGGCCCTGTCGTACCGGGTTTGTCGAGAGCCCGGAGGTGTTGACACAGAGGTGTCGACACTGAGGAGGTGTCGACACAGAGGTGTCGACACCAGGGTGTCTCTGTGTCGACATAGAGGAGGTGTCAACACAATGGTGTCGACACAGAGGAGGTGTCGACCCAGGCAGGGAACACGGCCTAGGACACGGGCGTGTCCATGGCCGTGTCGTACCGGGTTCGTTGAGAGCCCAGGAGGTCGACGATTTTTGCTCGACGAAGTGTCGAGACAGTAAACACGGCTTGGGACACGGGCGTGTCCAAGGCTATATCCTTCTCGGGTTGTGAGCCGGTCCGTGTAAGGGGATTGAACACGGCCTGGAGCCCAGGCGTGTTCGTGTTAGACACGGCCGTGTCAAATGTGACACGGGCGTGTCATGTACCCATGTCCTGGTTTGGGTGCGATGGTTTCAGCGTCGATTGGGGAACACGGCCTTGGACACGGGCGTGTCACAAGCCGTGTTCAGCCCAGGTGTTTTGATTTTCAGTTCAGATCATGGCCGTTCATTCCCTTCTTTTGGGATCTGATGGTCCAGGGTTGCCCTTGCTGTGTTAAGTCTGGGAATAGGGTTTAGAAACCCTCATTCTTCTTCAAACACTCTCTTTCTAAGATCTAGAGAGAAGGGAGAGCAAGGAAGGAGGTCTAGGAGAGATCCGGCAGCCGGAGAAGCTCCGATGCTCCAAATCGCGAGCCGAGTCCAGATCAGTGGAGGCAAGACCGTTGCGAAGGTTTTCATCCGGCTAGGTTGCCATGGCATGGAAGAGAGGTCGGAAGGTAACGACACTTCTCCTCTTGGTTTAGGATGCATGTTTAGCATCTTCTACTTTCTAGTTTTTGGGCACCAAACTCTCAATTGAGAGGGGTTTGGGTCGCCAAGGTTCCAGAGGAACCTCTGGGTTTTTTGAGTCCGTCCCCGACATGTTTTTGCATTAGAGATCCGCCCCGTTAGTGGATTAGGCATGGTGGGTGAAGCCGTAGTCACGACCGTTAGTCCGACTCAGTGATGTTGCATATGAGCTTTAAGGATTCGTAGAGATCCGTTGCGGCGAGATGTCGTTTATGATGTTTGTGATGTTTTCCCCCTTTTTCTCGAGTGAGTACATGTAGTTGGAACCGGACAAGGTTAGCTCCTCAATGGCGGTAGATGGTTTCCTTGGTGGACAAGGTTAGCTCCGCATTGGTGGTAGATGGTTTCCTTGGTGCGCGGGGACGCTACAGTACAAATGAGGGATTATGGTGGGAATGGTATTTTGGATTGTATTGTGCTAAGGTGTGGCTTTGTCTCCGTGATCGGCTGGCTATCCCGTGACGTGCAGGTCATGTGTGGAGAGTGTCTCGGCGAGACTAGTCCCCTTCTGTGAGACTGACGAGAATGCCAAGCATGGGCCAAGCCCGGGCAATGAGGCCATGAGCGGGTGGGGTCCAGCAAGGCTTCTTATAATCGGTCAGTGTGTTAGACAGAATCCTAACATGAGAAGTCAGAGCTTGCAGGCAAGCCCGGGTTTAAGACCTTGAGCGGGTGGGGTCTTGGCAACAGTTTCGTGTGTCGTCTTGCATGTCATTGGGGGAATTGCAGTGCCCCCTTTGTTTGTGGCTTAATTCCAATGGGGAAATAATGAGTACCCAGATGATGTGATGATGTGTTAGATGCATACGCAATAGGATGCCTTGGGTGAAGCCCGGGTTTTGCATTCATGCTGCATAGTAGGCCCCTTTTCTTTATATGCTCAACAGTAGAGAACGTGCATGTTGTTTGAGACATCCAAGCCTGTTCAATAGTGCTATACTTGTTTATGTATATTGTATACGAAGTGCTGACTTGCAGGTTGGAGGGGTACCCTGGGGTCCGTTAGGGGCGCCCGGGAGGAGATGTGTTTGTTACACAGTTTGAGGTCAGTCTTTGCTGACCCACGTTACAACCAAATTTTACAGGGCAAGGATCGCAAGCAGGAGCTAGCTCGCCGGCAAGAAAGGCCTAAGCCTCATGAAGTGTTACCATCCATGCGATGGCTTTACTTTTGTGCTTTGTATGTTTGATGTTGTTGACTTCCAGCTTGCATGCCGAGGTATCTTAGGAGTGCTTATGCACTTTGATGTTTATTTACTATTGGATATTTGGACTCTCTTTTGTTGTAAGGCCATAAGACCGTTTCGAGACTCTTGTGGATGTGGATAACTTCTTGTCTTGGTTGATGTTTCCGTTGTGTTTTGCTTATAGGTTTTGAGTTTGGGTTGTTATATCATCTTATAAAACTAAAGCCGTGGTATCTGTATGTTGTGGGGCCCCGACCGGACCTATATTATACGATCATTACCGGAGAGGTGTTACATAGTCGCTCTCCACCAATCCATCGTGTATCCCTCCAAAAGGGTAACCACCAAAGAGACTGCAGTCACAGCTGGGCACATCATTTCCACTAACAGCTCCTCCACCCGCTCCACCCACTACTCTATCTGGATGGTCGTCTTCGTACCTATGAAAGGGGGAGGCCTCAGTCCTCAGAAAGTCGTCAGCAGATCGGTGGGTGCGGTCATCTCTCGCGGTGGCTGTGCCAGTGCAGCTCAGAAAGTCGCTAGAATGGCCATCAGTGTCTTCCCCATATCTGTCGCGGCAAACGGTACGGCCGCGGGAGAGACCGGGTCTGGTGGTGGGGTAGCTAGAACATATCCTCTGGACGAGGATCCCCGTTACTGTACTCCGGTATCTGAAGAAGTAACAGGAAAGAGTGTTCGTATTTTGCGAAAGTAGGGGAAATTTGCAAAAACGACAACCCAAGCGGAAAACAACGGTGTATAGGCGTACTATCGTACAGTCTAGAATCCCTAAGCCTCTATACTAGGGTCCACCAGGATTCCACTGCAAGGTTCGTCCCGAACCCAGAACAAAGCGAGGGACGGAGGGATCCTGAGACTGCTCCACAAGGACAAATCATGATGGCTCTGATCCATTTGTAGTGCCCCCCCCCCCAACCTTTGCCCGGGTCGGGCCAAAGGGGTACTACTGGCCCAAGACGTCCACCCATGTGCTCCTTAAGGGAAATGATCCACCCTATCTAAGCACTAGATGGTCGTCTTGCTTATCTCGAATCATAACATTCACAACCCATCAAAGTATAGAGGAAGCATTAACAGGAAACCATTGTAGTTATATATAACATATCAATAACACAGAATTTTAGGGTCGAAGCCTAAGCGTTTATATGAGCCCGTGGGCTATACATGTACTACATATATCACTCATACTCTCTCTCTCTCTCTCTACGCTGCTTGGCGGTACTCACGTCTATAAACTCTGGGGACGGCCTGAAGAGGAGTCCTAGCTACTGGCGTAATCTCCTGCGGCAGCGGGTCACTATGGTGCTCCACCTCCTGTGAATGGTTATTTAAATAACCGTTAGTCACAGAACTAAGTGGGAACAAATCTCCTCCCTGGATCCATATCCTAGGGACGAGTACACACCCATGCAACAAAAGTAAATAGCCGAAGCAAGAGAGGGTTAGCACAACATTTCATATATGTACAGCTATGAGCAATTATAAAAGAGTGCTGGATAATATAATTGGAAAGAAAAGCATAATCAATATAAACCAGTTATAACAAGGCTCCACTAGCTCATCAGCATATCAGGTTTTCATATCCTGAATTCTATCACAGGCATTCACAGCCGTGCACACACTGCAGGCATTCATAGTCGTACACACACCGCAGGCATTCATAGTCGCACACACACCGCAGGCATTCATAGCCGCGCACACACCGCAGACATTCATAGCTGAAAGTGTTCAGTTTTCTACCTAAATCACCTGGAGGGGTGAATAGGTGAGTTGTGCGTCTTTTTGCATAATAAAAATTTAGAGATCTATGCACACAATTATCAACCAAGCAATCACAGACGACAAAAGATTTATAGTGGTTCCCCAATCTTGGGTACATCCACTTTCCCTCACCGATCTAGCAAAGCACTAGACTCGGCTACTCCACTATCTCGGATTGAAAACCAATCATACGCCTCGAAACAAAGTTCCTACAACCTCGATCCACAACACGGATATACACTCGAAAGATAAAAACTTAATACAACTCGGAGACAAAAAGATCCTACACTCTGAGAGAATTCTCCTACAAGAATGAAATTTAGAGTGTAAGAAAATACAAACAGACTTATTTTACAGATCTGAAAATCTCGGTCAAGGTCTTCCTCTTGATCTTTAAGACTTTCTCAGAAACTATTGAAGAAGATGGCTCGGCAAGAACTAGATCTGGAATTCTTTGACTTCACACGATCAGATAGATGAAGAGGAATGAAAAGCAATCTCGATCTGGAAGTCTTCTTGATCTGAATCTTCTAGATCGAAAACCCTATCCGATTGTGCGCGATGAAGATCGACGATGGCGGCTTTCGTTTTTAGACAGAGAGAATGAGATTCAAAAAATACTTAGAATAAAACTAGACAGCACTTTTTTAGGGTTAGTCGATTTGACAAGACCTTATATAGGATCTCCCTAACAGTCATAATTAGCCTTAATGACGTACACGTGGACCAATCACGTTAAGGTTATTTGAAATTTCCGTCAAATCTGGACATAGCAAATTTCCTGAAAAGAATGACTGAAATACTCGAGAAAGCAATTGTCTACTCGAGTACTATTCTGATTACTCGAGAGAATAGAGGAAGATTACTCGTGTAAATAACTTAGGGAAAATCCAGAAATGATGAGCAACTACTCGAGTACACAAAGACTTACTCGAGTGCTAATATAGTTACTCGAGATGTGGAGTTGAACTACTCGAGTACAAGAAGTACTACTCGAGAGAATATAAATTAACTACTCGAGAGGTAGAAGGAATACTCGAGTCAAGGACTTAAAATAATTTTTGGTAGAAGAAACTGGGTTACTCGAGTAGTGAAACTGGACTACTCGAAAGGACATAAACTACTCGAGTACATGGATATTACTACTCGAGTAATGGACTTAGAAAAAATTTAAGGGATGAAAAACTTATCACTCTAGTATCTAATCAGGACTACTCGGGTAGTAGATGGACTACTCGAGTACATAAACTTGACTACTCGAGTGAAGTAAAATTACACGAAATCCTATCTTCTGTAACTCGAGACAAAAGACTAATCTACTCGAGTACTTATATGACTACTCGAGTAAATGACTTAGAAAATTTTCTGGAGAGAAAATTCTGTTAACTCGAGAATAAGAGATGATCTACTTGAGTAATTGACTTGGCTACTCGAGAGCTATAATTTAACTACTCGAGAGCTAATTCTCTTACTCGAGTACAGATAAACTTACTCGAGTATTGACTAAGTGTTTCACTCGAGTATGTAAGTAACTACTTGAGTAAAATACTTAGCAAAAATTTCTTCAACAGAATTTTCTCTTCTTTAAAGAATTCAGCAACAAGTCTTTCTCCAATCAGTCCTAGTACTTGAAAATGAAGTGTATCTCAATAAAGAGGCTACACATGAGTCAACACCATGGATCACACAATAAGGGATTACATTGTATGATCCTGTGTTTGGTGACCCATTGTAGACTGACATTGGTCTACACTTGGCAATAAAATCCTGCAAACACATAAATCAAACAAAACATCAAATACAACTTATTTCATCTTAGTTCAAGGGTGACTTCACCAAATCTGGATTAATGTGGATACAATACCCAAAAATCTCCCCCTATTTGTAGAAGTCAGAACCCTTTACACTAAGGTGAATTATATAGACATAAAAGAGCTAGATATACAGTAGAGAAAGCAGTGTAAGCAAGCATAAGAATATAATTAAAGGGTATATGATCAAAATTAAGAATTATATAAACATTATTGTCCAAAACATCATTTCTACGCAGATCATTTCCGCACTCTCATAATCCTTTATGCATAGACTTAGTGGTGCTGCTTGTCTTTCTTCTCTTATTGTCTTCATATAATTCTCATTCCTGGGTGCTGTAATGAATATTCATGCTTTCATTGAAGTCTATGACAAGCTTGAGAGTATCCAATATGAGAGACTTTGAAGTTGGAAACCAGATCTCTGCAAACTCTGGAGCTTTTCTCTTTTCTGCATTTGGAACTGGGATTGACCTGCTAGTTGAGGCACCATCACCATACTTTCTCTTCTTCTTTGAAGTGTTGATCTCAGGATGAGCTTGGAAGAATATGTCTGTTGGGTCTGCCTCCCAAACTTGATCATATGAATCTGGAGGAGGACCTTCATAGCCTTCAGGTCTAGTAGAGAAGGTAGGTCGAGGAGCTTGAGCTGGATCAGTAGTAGCTAAGGGATTCAAATGGTGAGGAATGATGTTTGGATCAGTTGGGAATTTTGGAAGAATCATATTGTGCATCCAAACTACTGTGTCATAGGTATGTAACTTCACACTCTGAATCTGTCCTAGCACATCATCATGAATCTCTTTCATCTTAGCTTCCCATTGAGTTTGCTTGAGTGCATCTGATTTCTGAAGATATTTCTTCACTAAACTCTCCCCCTTTTTGACTTCTACAGTCAGTTTATTGATGACATCATCTTTGAATGTCTCAACTTCTTCACAAATCTTCATCTTGGTTGCTCAGCTCTCTTATCTAATTCAATCTGATTATTTGCAAGAGTCACACCTTGCTCCATGACCTGACCAACACTAGTGATAGTGTGATCTAGAGCTTTGACACTAATCTGGAAGAGATGTCTGAGCTGATCTGTATTGTGTTGTATCTCAGCAAATCCTCTGCTCATCTTTTTCTCTAGAGCAGTTACTTTCTCAGTCACATCTTTGACTGAATCATCAAAATATTTTCTTTGTTCTTGAAGTAGATGTACAAACTGACTCATCAAATCATTGGCAGTAGGAGGAGCAGCAGCGGAGGTAGAAGGAACTGGAGGAGGAGTGGCAAACCATGGAACAATTTCTTCAACAGTGACTGAGCTCTAAGATCTGGTGGTATGGATCAGGGCATCCCCTTCATCAGTGACTATGGGGATGGTGAAGTCCAGGTTCCTCAATGGGGCTTCAACTGGGTCAGGAGACTGATCTGGCTTATCAGAAAGCAAAATGGTGTCATCATGCTTTAGGTTAGCAGCATCAGACTAGATGGGAGATGATGGATTATGCGGTGGAGATGGTACAAGAGTGGATTTCTTGGGAACTTCGGCAATTTGTTATTTTTGAAGAGGGGGAAGAGGTTTATCGGCAGTCAATTCTTCAATCATTTCATTGATTGCTGCTTCAGTTGATAGAAGTGTTTCTTGAAGTTGGGCTTCTGATGGAATTTGCTCAAGAGTAGGAGGTGGAGGAGATGTAATAGCTGGAGGGGTAGGAATCCATTCTGGAACAGAAGGAGCAGGCTCCCCCTCAATAGTTACACCAGATGAGCTCGCAACCTGAAATAGAGAGGGAGATGGTGTCCTGTCCACTATAGCTGGAAGGTCTTGAGCTTTGGCAGCTTGAACTGGGTTCAATAGCTTCGAGTCCCATCTTAGAATTGATGAGATGAAGACTTTCTTCATGTGATGGAGAACAGTACCTTTGGAGAAGTTGAACACCTCAGGATTAATCTCATGGAGGAGAAGAGAGATAATTCTGGCATAACTGGGAGACTTAATGCAGTCCTTGATTTTATCCAGAATCATCATCCCAAACTGGAACTTTTTCCTGCAGATAATGGCTTGCATGATGTCAAAGAATTGGAGAGAGATTTCCCTTATGGAACTTGTCTTGCAGAGAAGAATTTTGCCAATGATATCCACTAATAGCTTCCCTTTTGGATTCAATTCAGACCTTTTGATGTATTGTACATCTGGTGAAACTCCACAAAACATACAAGTCCTGTCAGATTCTTCAGGACCTAGGTCATCCTCTTTATCAACAATAGGAAGTCGAAGAACTGCAAAAACATAGGTCTTGTTGAGTTTGATTTTGATTCCTTTAACCTTGGACTTGAGAACTGTCCCATGCCTCTTGACTTTGACGTTCTTGAAAAACTCCTCAACCTCTGGAAAAAGAATCTTACATGGCTGTTGTAGAACAAACGTGAGGTCGGCGGTGTCGAGGAGTATCAGAAGATTTCGAAAGTCATCTGAAATGTCTGCGATTCCGGCGGCAACCAGTTCTGAACCGATTCCAATATTAGAAGAGGGCTCCATGATCCAGATATTAGGGAAAAATTCTGCGGTGTGGAGGAAAATGTATGGGCTCTGCAACTTCCGGTGGAAGGTGAAGCGTCTCGGCTTACTCGAGAGAGAGAGAATTTGATTCGTGTAGAAAATGAATTTCGGACTTTTTGACTTATATAACCCTAATTTTATGTCTAAGTAAGAAATAAATAAAGCAAACATACCTTGGAATTGGCGGCATATGCCTCGGCTTGCGAATAACGAAATTTGAATCAAAGTAGAAAATATGACGTCCTGATACTCGAGAGAGACGGAAGTACTCTAGTGAATGTATAAAAGTACTCGAGTGAGAAAGCTGGAAGTACTCTAGTAATATCTTGGAAGTACTTGAGTAGAAATATTGAAGTACTCGAGTGAAGCGTTAGTACTCGAGTAGGTCTTTATACTACTCGAGTAGGTTACTCGAGTACCTGAAGAAGTACTCGAGTAGGTCAAGCAGGTACTTGAGTAGGTCACTACTTACTCGAGTAGGTCAAGCAAGTACTCGAGTAGTCAAAAAGTTAGGAATTTGAAAAATTCCAACTTTAGACTGATTCTTGATCTCTGAGCATTCTTGTGAGTCCACCTTCTCTAATCTTCTTTGTTGAGCATTCCGAGTTCTATTTTGAAGAACGAGAACTTGGTCTCGTCCAGCGGCTTCGTGAAGATATCTACAATCTTCCTTTCTGTAGAGACATACTGTAGATCTATATCCCCATGCTCCACATGCTCCCGGATGAAGTGATACCACAACTCTATGTGCTTTGTCTGGCTGTGCGAGACTGGATTGTTGGCTATTGTAATTGCACTGGAGGAGTCGCAAAATAATGCAATATTCTGAAACTTCATGTTGTAATCTTCAAATTGATTCTTTATCCAAAGCAGCTGTGCACAGCAACTGCTTGCAGAGATATACTCTGACTCAGCTGTTGAGATTGCAACACAGTTATGCTTCTTACTACTCCGGGAAATAAGCCTTCTTTCAAGGAATTGGCAAGTCCCGAAAGTGCTTTTCCTATCGTCTTTGCTACCTGCAAAATCTGCATCTAAAAAACCAATTATCTCGATATCATTACTTCTTGGGTATCATAAGCCAAGATTTGGTGTACCTTTAAGGTATCTCAAAAATCCGCTTTGCAGCAGTATAATGAGATTCTTTAGAGTTCACCTAAAATCTAGCACATACACATGTTAAGAACATTATGTCAGGTCTACTGGCAGTAAGGTAGAGCAAGGATCTAATTATGCTTCTGTACTTGGTTTCATCAAAAGGTTTCCCTTTCTCATTCTTGTCCAGAGACATAGCTTAACTCATTGGAGTCCTCATCGAGGTTGCGTTCTCCATTCCGAATTTCTTAATTAGCTCTTTAGTAAACTTAGCCTGCGAGATTAAAATTCTATCTTCAGATTGTTTCACCTGAAGCCCTAAGAAATACTTCAGCTCGCCCATACTGCTCATTTCAAACTTTCCTTGCATAAGTTTTGAAAATTTCTTGCAGAGGTTGTCGTCAGTAGAGCCAAAAATAAGGTCGTCGACATAGATTTGCACTAGAAAAATCTTGCCTTTTATTTCCCTAGGAAATAATGTCTTATCTCTTTCCCCTTGTAAACTTGTTCTTAAGAAGAAAGCTAGACAGCGTCACGTACCGAGCTCGAGGAGCTTGTTTCAAACCATATAAAGCTTTATGCAATAAGAAAACATGATCAGGAAAGTTAGAATCAACGAAACCTGGAGGTTGTTCCACATATATCTCTTCCTTTATGTCACCATTAAGGAAGGCAGACTTCACGTTCATTTGATAGACGGTGAAGTCCTTAAGAGTAACATATGCTAGGAATAACCTGATTGCCTTCAGCCTTGCCACTGGAGCATACGTCTGGTCGAAGTCGATTCCTTCTTCTGGACGATATCCTTTGGCGACGAGTCTGGCCTTGTTCTTGATGATCGTTCCATCCTCGACATCTTATTCCTGTAGACCCATTTTGTCCCAATGACATTCTTACCTTTGGGTCTTGGAACAAGTTTCCATACTTGGCAATGCTTGAACTGATTTAGTTCTTCTTCCATCGCCATTATCCAAGATGCGTCTAAGTTTGCTTCCCCAAACTTCTTTGGTTCAACCTGTGAGAGAAAACTCAAGTATAAATTCTCGTTAGTTGTACCTCGACGAGTTCTGACACCATCCCGTGGATCTCCTATGATCTGATCCATGGGGTGATCCTTTAGATGTCTGAGCTCTGGGGTCCTTGCATCTGGAATATCTTCAATCTCCGAAGTGATTTCATCAACTTGGAGAGGAGGGGTAGGGTGGGCCTCCACCTACCCTAGTGGTTGTTTGCTGGTTGGGGGCCCAAAGAAGAGTGAGGGGGCAAGGACCATCCACCAATGGGGAGGAGGTGGGCCCCCCATTTGGAGAAAAGTCCAAAAGAAATGATTTTAAGAGGGGGTTGACCAAGTCAACCCTAGGGTGGGTCCCCCTTGCTGGTCAAAGTTAAAGTGGGTCCAAGTCATCGGGGTCGGGTCAAAGTTCGAGTGTCGTGTCATAATTGATGTGCGCACACTTTCTGGTGCACAACTACGCTTGATTTGACCACGGGTTGACTAATTGTCGTCTAAATTGATTAGGACGACTTCCGTTGAATTCGTATTGACCACACGAGTCCAAAGCCACTGACTAGGGTTGAATCGGAGTCCATTTGGCGAAAGTCCAAAATTTGCGCGTCGCGGCGCGCTAAAATGGTCGAAGTGTGTAAAACTGTCGTTAGATCTCGGATTGTGACGTGACTGGTTCTGATGCACCTCTAGGTTATATGAGGTCACAGGAATCGCCAGAACTCAATTCGGAGTTCTCCAGCTCGATATCCAAAATCTGCTATCGTTACGTTTTACGAGGAATGGTCATATCCACTATATGACCTTGGGGTCTAACTGAACGAGTTCTGATGCACTCGTATCGACTGTACGAGGTCACATGAACTGATAGAACTCAATTCAGAGTTCTCTAGCTCTTTTTCCCTCCTAGGGTTATCTCCCACCGGGTCATGGGTAGTGTTCGGGCCACATTTATTGGGCCCACTAGGACTCTAGTGGCCCAATAAAATTTGGGATGTTACAATGTGGACCGGAGTAGTGTCCGTAAGGGCGTGCGGACAGGAGCAGTATCCGCTGAGTCCGGTAGCTGCCTTGCTGGAGTGGCTATGGACTCAGGATTTGCGGACTGGAGTTCACTGCAGGGTTATGCGGACTGGAGGTGTCTGTAGGGAGATGCGGACTAGAGATGTATGCAGTGTGTGTAGACTAGAGTTGTGTCCGTTGAGTCCGGCAGTTGCCTTGGTGGCAAGGCTGTGGGCTCAGGATAAGCGGACTGGAGCTGTGTCCGCGGATAGGCGGACAATTGCTGTAGAGTCCGGCTTTGGAGGTCTTGGCTTGGCCTTTGGCGACAAGGCGGACTGACGATGTGTCCGTCCTTGGTGAAGCATAGGCGGACAGGCTATTATGCACAGGTCGCGGCGGACTGGAGTATATCCGTGGTTTTACAGAGACTTGTCTTGCTGCGGGATGAGGCAGTGTTCCTATCGGCTAGGGAGGTGACCACACTCCTCATCGTGCCTATAAATAGGACCCATGTCACATCAGGAAGGAAAGAGAGCGAATGAACAGTAAGTGAGCCCGCAATCAGTTGGTGCAGACTGACTTTTGGTATCTGCGCGGGTTGATTGAGTTGACCGATTTGTGCTGTGCAGGATGTGCGGATAGCGCTGGAAAGCCAGGACTTGGCTCTGATTGCGGTCAGGGACAGTGAAGACTCTACAGTTAAACAACATGCGGTAAATAGCAGGTCGCGGTCCTCCCTTTGGCAACTTGTTTCCGGGTTCTATCAGTTGCCTGCTTCAAGCGGCCTGTTCAGTTTGGCATCGCAGCTTGTGCAGTCTGAGAGCTAGGTGACCTCGCGGTTAGGCGGCTTGCATATCGGCGGCTAGAGCTTAGCATTGGAATAAGGGGTAGTCTGCGCGGCGTGGTTGTGGTCTGGAGACCTGGCGAACTGTGCGGACTCCTTAGTGCAGTAGTAGAACCTGCTGCTACTTGTTCAGTCCGCACGGCTTGACTTGTTTTGTGTTTGTAGTTGTCTCTGCTTTTCCTGTGGTGGTTTTGGTGAATCATGTCTCGCCATGTATGTCTCGCCTTTTAAAGAAGATTGTTGTTATCAATAAAGACTCTTGTTGTTGCATGTGTTTCTGGTTGTGACTAACTTTAGTCGAGATAACCCTTGCTCATTCCAACATACGAAAAATTCAACAAGTTTTAGCACTTTAAATTACTAGCTAGCATACATTATTATATCATGCTTGAAAATAAAGGGGACCAAACATTACTAATGATGAGGCCATGTATAATTTATAAATGAACCGGTGCGTATTTAACCGGTAACCCATGACCCCCATTAACTTGGTGGGGATCATGGAAATAGCCACTGCACGCGTGATCGGCATGCCCAATCCTTACGCAATTCACCCAGGTAATCCCACTACATGTACCACTCGGGTAACCGCATGTGGTCGTCTCCACCTCCATCGTCACTAGTGCAGGGTAGCCCTTGCTCGGGTGGCCTTCGTGATGCCGGCGTCGGGCGCTGCCCGAGCGGCCCTCGCCCGGTCAGCCCTCATGAGGACAGTGCTCAGCATCGCCTCGCCGACCTCCGTGAGGTCAGCATCGTGCGTCTCCCGACTGGCTTCCATGAGGCCTGCACCGTGCATCGCCCGACCGGCCTTGTGAAGGTTGGCGTCGGGCGGCCCTCGCCCGACCGGCCTCCGTGAGGCCGGCACCGAGCATCGCCTTGTTGGCCATCACCGTCTGATCATCCTCCGACGATTACCACCGCCCGTTACATGAGTAACCACAAGCATAACCACCATTGTAACCATCCTCATGAGAGGTGTTGATGTAGTAAATGCACCTCTAGGACAGAACGTTCGAGCTAGAGAGAGGGATGAGGGGAGGTGACTGCTGAGTAGTCAGTTACTTTGAGTCGCGAGTGAAGAGGTGAGAGAGAGGAGAAGAGGAGATGATCGCTAGCATGTGGCGAGACCAGACTTTGCCTGTGTGGTGAATGCTTCTCTTGTTATGAGCTTTCTTTTGATTAAAAAGGTGTGGTTACAGCTGAGGTTAAATTCGTTTACATAGAAAAGTAAACTAGAAATATAACAAAAGGATCCTAGAGGATAGAAGTACAGGTCGCCCAAGATGCTCAGGCAGCCAGCCCGCACAGGCTACTGCCCAGTCCGCACAGGTCGTGCCGACTGCTATTCACGTCATCGGTAAGACCGCTACCAGGTCGTAGCCCAGGTCGTCAATGCACCAATTCCGGTCGCGCCACCGGATCATTAGGGTCGTTGAGGTCGTTGCCAAGGTCGCCTTTAGTATGAGCAGCCTGACTATTTCTAACCCCAAGTTTGGCCCTCCTGTCTGCCCATCCTGCGGTGTCCATTTGAAGAAATCTGGGGGCCTATTTATAGGCCCAGGGAGGAAACTTCCAGAACTGGGCTTGATGATGTCACCTCCGGCAGTTTGAGCGGACTGCGAAAGAGGCCTCCCCTGCTTGGGCGGACTGAAGAGGAGGCTGCCCCTTCTTGGGTGGACAGAAGAGGATGTCGCCCCTGCTTGGGCGAACAGAAGAGGAGGCCGCCCCTGCTTGGGCGGACTGAAGAGGAGGTCGCCCCTGCTTGGGCGGACTAAAGAGGAGGCCGCCCGTGCATGGGTGGACTGAAGAGGAGGCCTCCCATGCTTGGGCTGCCTGAAGAGGAGGTCGCCCCTGCTTATGCGGTCTAGAGAGGAGGCCGCCCCCTCTTGGGCGATCTGAGAAAGAGAGACCGCCCTTATGGCGGTCTAAGGAGGCGAGACCCATATAGCGGTTTAACGAGGTGAGGCTGCCCGCATGGCGATCTGTATAAGGAAATTGCCCCTTGCTGGGCAATTTGAGAAAACAGGCCGCCTTTGCTGGGCAGTCTGAGGAGATCGCCTATTTTAAGGCGAGTTGGAGAGGCATGTTGCCCCCTGTGGGCGAACTAGACCTTCTTAGAAACACGACTTGTAGAAGAAAAGTAGAAAAATTTGCCTTGGAGTGGATCGTCGATTTCTGGGTAAATGAATGGGAGGAAATAAATAAAGTAATTAGGCTGGTGTATAGTAAAATTATAAAATAATATGAACCTTAGAACTATATTAAAATTGGTTTGGATATAGTAATGTGGGTGGTTACGGTTTGCGAATAGCCACGTAACTTCCTTAACCACTCATGGGGCCGATAAATATGACCCCAAATCCCCCTAATTTCTAACTTTCTCCTCCCAATTTTCTACTCATATAGGTCGGAGCTCTGCCGAAATCCTCCTACGAGCCACCTCCCTTCGAGAAGTCTGAGAATTCGTCTAAGTCCACAACATTCCAGTGTGAAAGATGATCTGCCGGCTAGTCCAAAGAATCTCCTATGTGCAAGACATTCTGCGAGTCCTCACCAATAAATCTCCTACGCGCGCCACTACAACGCACAGTCTCCGGGCAACGTCCGAAAGCATCCATCGACAACAAAAAAGATAGATTTTGAGCTTTGTGTGAGACGGTTTGTCGCCTACCAAGCGCACCTATGCACTCTCTCATCCCCAAATTGTAACGAGGAGCGGCCTATCGCCCTCAATTTCTCTAACATATCGTAAACCGCCGGTGATAGTGAAGTTTGACCGGCACTGAGCCTGTCACGTTGTTTTTTATCCTATTTACGTGCTTTCCATGTTAAAAACGTCTTGTGTATTTTTTACTTACTTTGTGATTGTTTGCGCGCTCGATCGCTCCACGAGCTAAGACGACTTAATTTAGTTCTATCTACCAGGAGCCTTGAGTTGCCTACAACAACTAGGCTCTTTTATCAAAATGAAGATTATCAAGTACTACAACATCATCATATCTCTTTCTAAACATCATAATTCTAATGTAGGTTCTACAAAATTTAAAGCCTATTGCAAGAAGAATTTTGTAGGAAATTCACAATTTACCATTAATTCAATATCTTTCTCATCATTTCACGTACAAAAGAGAGATCTTATCATTGGCTTTCAATAAAAAAGGTAACACTATTTTACAAATAAGGGCAAATGGAAGTACTTATTTATTTCATAATTTTTTAATCTTCAACCGATTTTATTCATATATTCCATCAAACATGGTATATTGACAGTGTCATTATTAAATAATATGTTAGTGCACATAGATGGTCGCCGCCCCCGCTGTCGTTGTCGGGCCACCAATCTTGGCGGGCAGGCTCTCCTTTGACCCAGGGGTAGGATCGTCATTTTTCAAAATGGATCTTAACCTACAATTATGTTCATTCTTCACTTCTAAAGCACATAATAACAATTATATCATTTTAATTCAAAAGAGAAGAAATTCTAAAACACTTGAAAAATAGGGCAAGTGAAAAACTCACATCCTCAAGCAATAAATTTTGGGAATTGATCTTCCTGTATCAAAATTGGCTATTCTTAACCATTTTTTCATAGGCCGCAAAATTATATTTGTACCCAACTGCGCTATTCGTACCTAAAAGAAAATTTTAATAAATTGATTTTATAGATAAAATTAAGCATAAATATTAAGTGTCCAGCATAAATACTTTAATATAGATTAGTTTATGAGCTAATCCAACGCATCTTTCTCCAAAAATACAATTGTTCCAAAAATATCAAAATACATATTTTTGATCTACAATATCCAAGTAGCAGCTGTTTCCCTAAATTTTTTAAAAAAGCAACAATTAGAAAACATAAAGATAATAATCACAGTAAACATCAGCGTTTTAAGAACCGGACCGGACCGGCCGGTTCGAACGGTCGGACCGCCGACCGGTCACCCGGGCGGTCCGGTCAAGGCTCTAAAACCGGCCCCGCTCACAACCGAGTAAAACCCGGAAAACCGACCGGTTTTCCAAAAACCGGGCGGGCCATGGCGCCCAAAATTTAATACCCAAAATGAGGGGGCGGCAGGTTTTGAACACATACCACTTCGAAATCAAGCAAGGAAACAAACCACTCAACAATTTGGTCATTAATGAATGCTTTTAAAATTTATTATATACATATAGATTAATACATATTTATAAAAAATAATCTATATTATAAAAACACATGCATATTAAACTATAATTGACAGTCAAGCCAGATCTGTGACGGTCATATTTATCAAATATTATCTCATTCTTTATTATTTAATTAGTACATATTTTTTCAAGTAGTTATAAAATTTGTTAAAGATTGCATAAAAATTGATCAAATATGATGAATCCTCTCATTTTTATTTCTTTTTCAATTATATTTTTGCCTATAAAATAAAAATTATGTTATTATATATTTATTTCATGGCCGGCGAGCCTCGCGTGTACATTTTAAAATACGCGTTAAGCGTATTTCTCTTATTCCGATATATATTATCTATATAACGGTTCAACCCCGGTTGAACCGGTTGGACCGGTCAAACCTTGAAACTCTCCCTCCGTCGGTTCGATGTCCGGTCTGATTTTCAAAACCTTGGTAAACATTCAAATTTAGTGGTGTGTATCTCATAATTAAAATCATTGAAATTTTCAAAATTCTTCAACCATTAATCCGATAAACCTCCAAAATATCTCAAAATTGTACTATAAAAGCAAAAATAATTATGTTTCCACATGATTAAAAAATGACAACAAAATAAATAATTTTCATTAAATATTCATACCTTATCATTAAAAAGGACATATGATATATGATGAAGATCATTCTTCTGCTTGTTGTTCATGGTATCTTGTCCAAACAGGATATATCGGCGGCATTGTATAATTTTCGCTCATCCGTAACATGATAAAGTGATTATCATTTATATATCTCATATAAACAGTCTTCCGTATATCAGTAAGAGGAGGATGTAGCGGCAAAAATGTGAATAGTTGTTGCACTGAAAAGTGCACCAACTGAATATTGCAGCAAGACACACTAGTAATCTCATGCCAGTCATTGTCATCCACTTATTAAGTGGGTATGGAACCACCAAACAATCAAGAGCCTTCAACAACTCCAATGTCCTCTCATCTCCAAAAATTTCATTGCATAATAAATTTCTTTGTGCACTTCACTGACTAAATCATGGCGGACTTGCATCCAATTATCACCCATATCTCATGTCATACTAAAAACTCTGAAGCTGCAATGTCCATCTCTCATAACATTCACTGCACCTACGATGTGTGGCCACACATGTAAAGGCATTTGAGCACGTACATTCTCTAAAAATCTACTTATTGTAGGTTTGAATTTTTTGGTTGCCTTAATCATTTGTGTAGCATCAATTATCTTTTTCTTCAATTGTTCTTGCTCTTGTAGAAGTACATACTCAAAATTAGAAAGATCTCTTTTTGTTGATTTATAATCATCACCAAACTTTTTCTTGCTTCCCTTTGGACGTCCTTTATGTTTTGTGGGCATTTTATGCTTCATAGTTTGACTTGTTTATAGTTGACTATATCACACATTTTTCTTTTAATTTCTCTTCTTTGCAAATCGCTTATATTAGTATACTTTTTAAGTATTTCTTCAATATTATTTTCTATATCATTTTTCCCTTCTGACTCTACCTTGACATTGAAGTTGGGTTGTTTGTCAAATTCACTTAATTGCTTCCATTACTTGTGTACCATCCATAATTGCAAAGATTTACCATTTTTAGCATACGGCTCCAACTCATGTGCACACGGTAAGCCCATCGTATATCTACATTTATGTAAGCATTGTCCAGCATCCAAACACCCATTTTTAAGTTTTTCTTCTTCCTTCTTTATTATTTCCAAGGCCAAAATAGAAACACTCCCAATAAGATCTGCATAAAGAGCACCTTTGAAACCTGTGGACACATGAATCTTACTTTGACCAAACATTCTTTTAATTTTTGTATTTTGCAAAAGTTGTCCACACAGTGGTAAGGTTTCCAATAGAAACTTCAAGAAACTTTTTAAGTTGGCTATGTCCTCCCTCTACACGGTTTGTCGATGTGTTTCTAAGGCCGTGTCCTTCTCGGGTTGTCAGCTGGTCCGTGCAAGGGGATTGAACATGGCCTGGAGCCCAGGCATGTTCGTGTTGGACACGGCCGTGTCAAATGTGACATGGGCGTGTCATGTACCCGTGTCCTGGTGTGGGTGCGACGGTTTCGGTGTCAATTGGGGAACAAGGCCTTGGACACGGGCGTGCCACAAGCCGTGTTCGGCCCAGGTGTTTTGATTTTCAGTTCGGATCGTGGACGTTCATTCCCTTCTTTTGGGATCTGTTGGTCCAGGGTTGCCCTTGCTGAGTTAAGTCCGGGAATAGGGTTTAGAAACCCTCATTCTTCTTCAAACACTCTCTTTCTAAGATCTAGAGAGAAGGGAGAGCAAGGAAGGAGGTATAGGAGAGATTCGGCTGTCGGAGAAGCTCAGATGCTCCAAATCGCGAGCCGAGTCCAGATTATTGGAGGAAAGAACGTTGCGAAGTTTTTCATCAGGCTAGGTTGCAGGGGCGGATCCAGGAATCTTGGCTAGGGGGGGCCCAGTCAGGAAGCCAATTTTTTTAAAATAAAATATTTAAATACAAAAGATATATAGACAATTTTTCGACAAAATCACAAAATATATCATATATCTTCAATGAGCAAAAAACTTACAAACAACCACATATATGTTACTTCAATTGTGCACGACGTTTTTTCACTTCATAGAATTCATCTATGATACAATCTTTGTTAATTTTCTCCGCTATTTCTCGCTCAATATATAAAATCATGCAATTAGCAAGAAATTCATCTTCCATCTTATTGCGAAGTCTTGTCTTTACCAGTTTCATAGCAGAGAAAGACCTTTCTGTGGTTGCTGTTGATACCGGAAGAATTAAAATGAGTCTGATAATTTTGTCAATAAGATAGTAGGTCTTCGATTTTTTCGTTTCCACCAATTTTTGATAAAGCTCGGAAATTGTAAGCAAATTCTTGAAGTTCTTGTGAGAAGAAATATCAATCTGATAATGTTGCAACTGAGTATTCAACACAAAAATTTCATGCTCGCTGAAATCTTTAGGATAGAAATTCTTTGCAAGGGCACATATATCATCAATATTGAAAGATTTGTATGCATCACTTGGATCTAAAGCCATACTTAGACGAAGTAGTTCCATAGAATTTTCACTGAATCTTGAGTTGAGCTCCTGCAACACACAATCTATTGTGGAGTTGAAAATGTCCACTCGAAAATGATGTTCCACTGTAATGATATCACGTAGACTTCGAAACCGACGATTACTAAATTGAGCATTCATGTCGGGTACTTCGACTTCATTTTTCTCACAAAATATGTTCACAACCTTTAAGAACTTTTCCCAGCCAGATTCCCGCAATTTCTGAATCAGAGCTTTTGTTGTCGAAACTAAATTTATAGCATTTAATATATCCTGAGATTGATGTTGCAGTGCTTTGCATAAAACGTCACTGATTCCCAAAACTTCTTTCATCAAATGCAAGATAAATACAAATTCGAATACTCCCATTTTTCTAAACGCTGCTTCTGCATCTCCACGCTGAGCAGATGTCCCTCCATTTTCACTAATATCAAGCAACACAGAGCACGTGGCATTGTACATATTTAAAACACTACAAACAGAGTTTAAATGAGATGACCACCTAGTATCACCATGTCGTTGTAGTGAACCAATTTGATTGGCTCCTGTGCCCGTTTCAATTTCACCTAGAGCAATCATGTGATCGAAGTATTCCTTTTGAGCAGATCGCAATTGATCATTACGTTTGGAGGAAGCACCAACAGTATTAACAATATATATTAATTCATTGAAAAAATTATGTACTGTCTTCACTTCTCTTGATGTTGCAACAAGTACTAACTGAAGTTTATGTGCAAAACAGTGAACATAATAAGCTTGTGAACATTCATTAAGGAATAACGTTTTTAGACCTTTCCATTCACCTCGCATGTTACTTGCACCATCATATCCTTGACCACGCATATCCTGAATACTCAAATTATGACGAGAGAGAACTGTTGAAATTTCATTTTTAAGAGTCTGTGCACTTGTCTCAGTAACATGAACAAGATCTAAAAACCTTTCCTGCACAAAGCCATAAATATCCACAAAGCGAATCACGATAGCCATTTGCTCTCTTTTTGACTCATCTCTGGATTCATCAACAATTATGCAATATTTAGAATCACCAATTTCCTTATGAATAATATCTTGCACCATTCTTGACATAACAGAAAGAAGATCCTTTTGAATAAGAGGTGATATATACATAGCATTTCCCGGGGCATTTTCTAATACAACATCATCAACATCCTTGTTATAAGTTCGGAGTAATTTAATCACTTGGACAAAATTACCGCGGTTAATTGATTCTTGACTTTCATCATGACCTCGAAATGCAATACCTTGGAATGCACAATATCGCAAAGCATCAATTGAAGTTCCGACCCGCAATCGATTCATGACAATTTGCTTAGAAGATTGTCTTTCCATTACTGTATCTATATGTTGACATTGAGAAATTAAATCTGCACAACCTTGGACTGCAATGTTGTGTGGAGAACAATGATCCTTCCCAATATGAGTTAAAAAAGCACAATTCTTTCCATTGACTTTCTTCCAGTTTCGAAAACCTTCAGTTGTGAACGAGCTTGTCCCAAATCGACCAGGGATCTGTTTATTGAAAATATAGCACGGCAAACAATATGCGGCATCTTTTGTAGGAGAATACTCTAACCATGGGAATCTCTCGAACCAGGAACTTTGAAATCTTCGATGATGTTCGCCAGAGGATGGATACTCTTGAAGCTTGTGTTGATAAGACCCAGCTTTAAGATATGATCGTCGCATTTCATCTTGTTGATTTAGAGGATACTCCCAAATTTGAGGCCGTAATCCAGGATCACGCTCGAAAGCGAGTGAATGGTGGTCAAGTGGGGAATAATCAACATTAACTAACGGAGAATCAACATTAACTTGCTCTGATGATGTAGGTGTGTCGATTTCACTTGAGGATTTCTTATTGAAAAATGAGTGAATTGTTTTTACCTTTTTCATGAAAACCTAATAACGTAATATTGTAGATTAATCACAAAACCATTCCAAAACATAACACAAAAATTGATAATGTACAGAGTAAATTAGGCTGGTGAGCATTTTCCTCAGCGAGCATTCCAGTTGGAAATAAATAATCTTTTAAATCAAGTGAGCATACTGTTATATAAGACTTTGCTATAAAAAACTATTAAAGACTCAGCTATAAAAGAATCAAGTGATGAGGTGCCACTAAGAACTGAAAAACATGAAAATTCCACTCGTCAAGGAAAAAAAATCTGTTAAGTTACCAGCTTTCGATCAGGAATCAGGAGAAGAGGAGCACCGGCGAGCCTCGATCGGAATCGACTACGACTCGGCGAGACGGGCGGCGACCAGCGAGCCTCAATCGGAATTCCGAAAGGATGGAAAGGGGAGCAGCCAAGCAAGAATCGGGAGAAGAGGAGCAGTCGCCGAGATTTAGGGCCGGCTGGAGGCTGGAGCGGATATAAGTATACATATATATAAACGAATAGACTGCGGTTCTTTCTAAAAACCGCAGTCTATTCTTATATATATTTATATATATATAAATATATATTCATAAAACATAGACTGCGGTTCTTTCTAAGAACCGCAGTCTATACTATATATATATATATATGTGTGTGTATACTGTGCGGGCAAACATTAGATGCGGGCGTACGGGCAAGCCAATTTGGGGGTCAAGATGATTCCAAATCGAAAAGTGACCAACATGAAAGTTGTAGATCTCGGCGAGACGAACAACGTTCATGTTGACCACTTTTTAATATGGAGCCGTCTTGGACCTCGATTTAGGCCCCGAAATCGGGGGCGGCGGAACTGCTACAGTAAACTGTTCCGCCGCCCCCGATTTCGGGGCCCAAATCGAGGACCAAAACGGCTCCATATCAAAAAGTGGTCAACATGAAAGTTGTTCGTCTCGCCGAGATCTACAACTTTCGTGTTGATTACTTTTCGATTTGAGACCATCTTGACCACCAAAATGACTTACCCGTACAGCTCATACGTTATACATGCTCGTATAATATCTATTCAGCCCTATATATATAGGGCTTAATAGACTGCGGTTCTTTCTAAGAACCGCACTCTATTCAGCCATATAATATATATATATATATATATATATATATATATATATATATATATATATATATATATATATATATATATATATATATATATATATATATATATATATATATATATATATATATATATATATATATATATATATATATATATATATATATATATATATATATGCATAGACTGCGGTTCTTTCTAAGAACCGCAGTCTATGCTTTATATATATATTTATATATATATATATATATATATATATATATATATATATATATGTTTTTCGGGGAGAAAAGTTGATGGAGACTTCCGTGTCAGCATTAAGCAGTATGGGCAGGTTGATTTTTTTTTATTTTTTGTCAGAAAAACAAGCTGGCGGGTACCAAAAAGAACCAGAAAACATGATTACACAGCAGAAGTTCTGATTTTTTTTATTTCTTGGGGGGGCCCGGGCCCCCCCGGGCCCCCCTTGTATCCGCCCCTGCTAGGTTGCCATGGCAAGGAAGAGAGGTCGGAAGGTAACGACACTTCTCCTCTTGGTTTTAGGATGCATGTTTAGCATCTTTTACTTTCTAGTTTTTGGGCACCAAACTCTCAAATGAGAGGGGTTTGGGTCGCCAAGGTTCAAGAGGAACCTCCGGGTCGATTGAGTCTGTCCCCGGCATATTTTTGCATTAGAGATCCGCTCCGTTAGTGGATTAGGCATGGTGGGTGAAGCCGTAGTCACGACCGTTAGTCCGACTCGGTGATGTTGCATAGAGCTTTAAGGATTCGTAGAGATCCGTTGCGGCAAGATGTCATTTGTGATGTTTGTGATGTTTTCCCCCTTTTTCTCGAGTAAGTACGTGTAGTCGGAACCGGACAAGGTTAGCTCCTCAATGACGATAGATGGATTCCTTGGTGGACAAGGTTAGCTCCGCATTGGTGGTAGATGGTTTCCTTGGTGCAGAGGGACGCTGCAGTACAAATGAGGGATTAGGGTGGGAATGGTATTTTGGATTGTATTGTGCTAAGGCGTGGTTTTGTCTCCGTGGTCGGCTGGCTATCCCGTGACGTGCAGGTCATGTGTGGAGAGTGTCCCAGTGAGACTAGTCCCCTTCTGTGAGACTGACGAGAATGCCAAGCATAGGGCAAGCCCGGGCAATGAGGCCATGAGCGGGTGGGGTCCAGCAAGGCTTCTTAGAATCGGTCAGTGTGTTAGACGGAATCCTGACATGAGAAGTCAGAGCTTGCAGGCAAGCCCGGGTTTAAGACCTTGAGCGGGTGGGGCCTTGACAAGAGTTCTGTGTGTCGGCTTGCATGTCGTTGGGGGAATTGCAGTGCCACCTTTGTTTGCGGCTTAATGCCAATGGGGAAATGATGAGTACCCAGATGATGTGATGATGTGATAGATGCATACGCAATAGGGTGCCTTGGGTGAAGCTCGGGTTTTGCATTCATGCTGCATAGTAGGCCCCTTTTCTTTATATGCTCAACAGTTGAGAACGTGCATGTTGTTTGAGACATCCAAGCCTGTTCAATAGTGCTATACTTGTTTATATATATTATATACGAAGTGTTGACTTGCAGGTTGGAGGGGTACCCCGGGGTCCGTTAAGGGAGGCCAGGAGGAGATGTGTTTGTTACACAGTTTGAGGTCAGCCTTTGTTGACCCACGTTACAACCAAATTTTACAGGGCAAGGATCGCAAGTAGGAGCTAGCTCGCCGGCCAGAAAGGCCTAAGCCTCATGAAGTGTTACCATCCATGCGATGGCTTTACTTTTGTGCTTTCTATGTTTGATGTTGTTGACTTCCGGCTTGCATGCCGAGGTAGATTAGAAGTGCTTATGCACTTTGATGTTTATGTACTGTTGGAGATTTGGACTGTCTTTTGTTGTAAGGCCATAAGGCCGTTTCGAGACTCTTGTGGATGTGGATAACTTCTAGTCTTGGTTGATGTTTCCGTTGTGTTTTGCTTATGAGTTTTGAGTTTGGGTTGTTATGTCATCTTATAATACTAAAGCTGTGGCGTCTGTATGTTGTGGGGCCCCGGCCGGACCCATATTATACGGACATTACAAGGGAGGTGTTACATAGCTGCTCTCCACCAATCCCTCGTGTATCCCTCCAAAAGGGTCACCACCGAAGAGACTGCAGCCACAGCTGGGCACATCATTCCCACTAACAGCTCCTCCACCCGCTCCATCCACTACTCTATCTGGATGGCCGTCTTCGTACCTCTGAAAGGGGGAGGCCTCAGTCCACGGAAAGTCGTCAGCAGATCGGTGGGTGCGGTCATCTCTCGCGGTGGCTGTGCCAGGGCAGCCCAGAAAGTCGCTAGAATGGCCGTCGGTGTCTGCCCCATATCTGTCTCGGCAAATAGTACGGTCGCGGGAGCGACCGGGTCAGGTGGTGGGGTAGCTAGAACATATCCTCTGGACGAGGATCCCCCGTTACTGTACTCTGGTATCTGGAGTAGTAATAGGAAAGAGTCTCAGTATTTTGCAAAAGTAGGGGAAATTTGCAAAAACGACAACCCAAGTGGAAAATAACGGTGTATGGGCGTACTATTGTACAGTCTAGAATCCCTAAGCCTCTATACTAGGGTCCACCAGGCTTCCACTGCAAGGTTCGTACCGAACCCAGAACAAAGCGAGGGACGGAGGGATCCTGAGACTGCTCCACAAGGACGAATCGTGATGGCTCTGATCCATTTGTAGTGCCCCCCCCAACCTTTGCCCGGGTCGGGCCAAAGGGATACTACTGGCCCAAGACGTCCACCCAGTGCTCCTTAAGGGAAATGATCCACCCTATCTAAGCACTAGATGGCCGCCTTGCTCATCTCGAATCATAACATTCACAACCCATCAAAGTATAGCGGAAGCATTAACAGGAAACTATTGTAGTTATATATAACATATGCATAACACAGAATTCAAGGGCCGAAGCCTAAGCGTTTATATAAGCCCGTGGGCTATACATGTACTACACATATCACTCATACTCTCTCTCTCTCTATGCTGCTCGGCGGTACTCACGTCTCTAAACTCTGTGGACGGCGGGGGTGCATCTGCTCGAGTAGTCCTAGCTGCTGGCGTAATCTCCTGCGACAGCGTGTCACTATGGTGCTCCACCTTCTGTGAATGGTTATTTAAATAACCATTAGTTACAGAACTAAGTGGAAACAAATCTCCTCCCCGGATCTATATCCTGGGTACGAGCACACACCCACGCAACAAAAGTAAATAGTCGAAGCAAGAGAGGGTTAGCACAACATTTTATATATGTACAGCTATGAGTAATTATAAAAGAGTGCAGGATAATATAACTGAAAAGAAAAGAATCAGCAATATAAACCAGTTATAACAAGGCTCCACTAGCTCATCAGCATATCAGGTTTTCATATCCTGAATTCTATCACAGGCATTCACAGCCACGCGCACACTGCAGACATTCATAGTCGTGCACACACCGCATGCATTCATAGCCGCACACACACCGCAGGAATTCCTAACCGCGCACACACCGCAGACATTCATAGCTGAAAGTGTTCAGTTGTCTACCTAAATCACCTGGAGGGGGTGAATAGGTGAGTTGTGCGTCTTTTTGCATAATAAAAATTTAGAGATCTATGCACACAATTATCAACCAAGCAATCACAGACGACAAAAGATTTATAGTGGTTCCCCAATCTTGGGTACATCCACTTTACCTCACCGATCTAGCAAAGCACTAGACTCGGCTACTCCACTATCTCGGATTGAAAACCAATCATATGTCTCGGAACAAAGTTCCGACAACCTCTATCCACAACACGGATATACACTCGAAAGATAAAAACTTCCTACAACTCAGAGACAAAAAGCTCCTACACTCGGAGAGAATTCTCGTACAAGAATGAAATTTAGAGTGTAAGAAAATACAAACAGACTTATTTCACAGATCTGAAAATCTCGGCCAAGGTCATCCTCTTGATCTTTAAGACTTTCTCAAAAACTATTGAAGAAGATGGCTCGGCAAGAATTGGATCTGGAATTCTTTGACTTCACACGATCAGATAGATGATCAGGAATGAAAAACAATCTCGATCTGGAAGTCTTCTTAATCTGAATCATCTGGATAGAAAACCCTATCTGATTGTGCGCGATGAAGATCGATGATGGCGACTTCCATTTTTAGACAGAGAGAATGAGATTTAGAAAATACTTAGAATAAAACTTGACAACACTTTCTTAGGGTTAGTCGGTTTGACAAGACCTTATATAAGATCTCCCTAACGATCATAATTAGCCTTAATGACGTACACGTGGACCAATCACGTTAAGGTTATTTGAAATTTCCATCAAATCTGGACTTAGCAAATTTTCTGAAAAGAATGACTGAAATACTCGAGAGAGCAATTGTCTACTCGAGTACTATTCTGATTACTCAAGAGAATAGAGAAAGATTACTCGAGTAAATAACTTAGGGAAAATCCAGAAATGATGATCAACTACTCGAGTACACAAAGACTTACTCGAGTGCTAATATAGTTACTCGAGATGTGGAGTTGAACTACTCGAGTACAAGAAGTACTACTCGAGAGAATAAAAATTAACTACTCGAGAGGTAGAAGGAATACTCGAGTCAAGGACTTAAAATAATTTCTGGGAGAAGAAACTGGGTTACTCGAGTAGTGAAACTGGACTACTCGAGAGGACATAAACTACTCGAGTACATGAATATTACGACTCGAGTAATGGACTTAGAAAAATTTTGAGGGATGAAAAACTTATCACTCGAGTATCTAATCTGGACTACTCGAGTAGTAGATGGACTACTCGAGTACATAAACTTGACTACACGAGTGAAGTAAAATTACACGAAATCCTATCTTTTGTAACTCGAGACAAATGACTAATCTACTCGAGTACTTATATGACTATTCGCGTAAATGACTTAGAAAATTTTCTGGAGAAAAAATTCTGTTAACTCGAGAATAAGAGATGATCTACTTGACTAATTGACTTGGCTACTCGAGAGCTATAATTTGACTACTCGAGAGCTAATTCTCTTACTCGAATACAGATAGACTTACTCGAGTTTTGACTAAGTGTTTCACTCGAGTATGTAAGTAACTACTCGAGTAAAATACTTAGTAAAAATTTCTTCAACAGAATTTTCTCTTCTTTAAAGAATTCAGCAACAAGTCTTTCTCCAATCAGTCCTAGTGCTTGAAAATGAAGTGTATCTCAATAAAGAGGCAACACATGAGTCAACACCATGGATCACACAATAAGGGATTACATTGTATGGTCATGTGTTTGGTGACCCATTGTAGACTGACATTCGTCTACACTTGGCAATAAAATCCTGCAAACACATAACTCAAACAAAACATCAAATACAACTTAATTCATCTTAGTTAAAGGGTGACTTCACCAAATCTGGATTAATGTGGATACAATACCCAACAATCTCCCCCTATTTGTAGAAGTCAGAACCCTTTACACTAAGGTGAATTATATAGACATAAAAGAGCTAGATATGCAGTAGAGAAGCAGTGTAAGCAAGCATAAGAATATAATCAAAGGGTATATGATCAAAATTAAGAATTATATAAACATGATTGTCCAAAACATCATTTCTTCACAGATCATTTCCACACTCTCATAATTCTTTATGCTTAGACTTAGTGGTGCTGCTTGTCTTTCTTCTCTTGTTGTCTTCTTTGGTAGCTGTAGGGTCTAGGATAGTATTTTTGAGGCTTTGGAGGAGCAGCAGGGTTGTTCCTTCCAAATTCTCTGTCATAAAGCCTTCTCTTTGTCATTGATTTTTCATATAATTCTCACTCCTGTGTGCTGTAATGAATATTCATGCTTTCATTGAAGTCACTGACAAGCTTGAGAGTATCCAATATGATAAACTTTGAAGTTGGAGACCAGATCTCTGCAAACTCTGGAGCTTTTCTCTTTTTTGCATTTGGAACTGGGATTGACCTGCTAGCTGAGGCACCATAACCATACTTTATCTTCTTCTTTGAAGTGTTGATCTCAGGAGGAGCTTGGAAGAATATGTATGTTGGGTCTACCTCCCAAACTTGATCATATGAATCTGGAGGAGGACCTTCATAGCCATCAGGTCTAGTAGAGAAGGTAGGTCGAGGAGCTTGATCTGGATCAGTAGTAGCTAAGGGATTCAAATGGTGAGGAATGATGTTTGGATCAGTTGGGAATTTTGGAAGAATCTGATTGTTCATCCAAACAGCTGTGTCATAGGTATGTAACATCACACTCTGAATCTGTCCTAGCACATCATCATGAATCTCTTTCATCTTAGCTTCCCATTGAGTTTGGTTGAGTGCATCTGATTTCTCATGGTATTCCTTCACTAAACTCTCCCCTTTTCTGACTTCTACAGTCAGTTTATTGATGGCATCATCTTTGAATGTCTCAACTTCTTCACAAATCTTCATCTTGGTTGCTCAGCTCTCTTATCTAATTCAATCTGATTATTTGCAAGAGTCACACCTTGCTCCATGACCTGACCAACACTAGTGGTAGTGTGATCTAGAGCTTTGCCACCAATCTGGAAGAGATGTCTGAGCTTATCTATATTGTGTTAGATCTCAGCAAATCCTCTGCTCATCTCTTTCTCTAGAGCAGTTATTTTCTCATTCACAGCTTTGACTGAATCATCAAAATATTTTCTTTGTTCTTGAAGTAGATGCACAAACTGACTCATCAAATCATTGGCAGTAGGAGGAGCAGCAGCTGATGTAGAAGGAACTGGAGGAGGAGTGGCAAACCATGGAACAATTTCTTCAACAGTGACTGAGCTCTGAGCTCCGGTGGTATGGATCAGGGCATCCCCTTCATCAATGGCTATGGGGATGGTGAAGTCCAGGTTCCTCAATGGGGCTTCAGCTGGGTCAGTAGACTGATCTGGCTCATCAAAAAGCAAAATGGTGTCATCTTGCTTTAGGTTAGCAGCATGAGACTGGATGGGAGATGATGAAGTATGTGGTCGAGATGGTACAGGAGTGGATTGCTTGGGAACTTCGGCAATTTGTTATTTTTGAAGAGGGGGAAGTGGTTTATCGGCAGTCAATTCTTCAATCATTTCATTGATTGCTGCTTCAGTTAATAGAAGTGTTTCTTGAAGTTAGGCTTCTGATGGAATTTGCTCAGGAGTAGGAGGTGGAGGAGATGTAACAGCTGGAGGGGTAGGAATCCATTATGGAACAGAAGGAGTAGGCTACCCCTCAATAGTTACACCAGATGAGCTGGCAACCTGAAATGGAGAGGGAGATGGTGTCCTGTCCACTATAGCTGGAAGGTCTTGAGCTTTGGTAGCTTGAACTGCATTCAATAGCTTCAAGTCCCATCTTAGAATTGATGAGATGAAGACTTTCTTCATGTGATGGAGAACAGTACCTTTGGAGAAGTTGAACACCTCAGGATTAATCTCATGGAGGAGAAGAGAGATAATTCTGGCATAACTGGGAGCCTTAATGCAGTCCTTGATTTTATCCAGAATCATCATCCCAAACTGGAACTTTTTCCTACAGACAATGGCTTGCATGATGTCAAAGAATTGGAGAGAGATTTCCCTTATGGAACTTGTCTTGCAGAGAAGAATTTTGCCAATGATATCCACTAACAGCTTCCCTTCTGGATTCAATTCAGACCTTTTGATGTATTGTACATCTGGTGAAACTCCACAAAACATACAAGTCCTGTCAGATTCTTCAGGACCTACGTCATCCTCTTCATCAACAATAGGAAGTCGAAGAAGTGTAAAAATAGAGGTCTTGTTGAGTTTGATTTTGATTCCTTTAACCTTGGACTTGAGAACTGTCCCATGCCTCTTGACTTTGACGTTCTTGAAAAACTCCTCAACCTCTGTATAAAGAATCTTACATGGCTGCTGTAGAACAAACGTGAGGCCGGCGGTGTCGAGGAGTATCAGAAGATTTCGAAAGTCATCTGAAATGTCGGTGATTACGGCGGCAACCAGTTCTGAACTGATTCCAATCTTAGAAGAGGGCGCCATGATCCAGAGATTAGGGAAAAATTCTGCGGCGAGGAGGAAAATGCGTGGGCTCTGCAACTTCCGGCGGAAGGTGAAGCGTCTCGACTTACTCGAGAGAGAGAGAGAATTTGATTCGTGTAGAAAATGAATTTCGGACTTTTCGACTTATATAACCCTAATTTTATGTCTAAGTAAGAAATAAATAAAGTAAACATACCTTGGAATTGGCGGCATATGCCTCGGGTTGCGAATAACGAAATTTGAATCAAAGTAGAAAATATGACTTCATAATACTCGAGAGAGATGGCAGTACTCTAGTGAATGTATAAAAGTACTCGAGTGAGAAAGCTGGAAGTACTCGAGTAATATCTTGGAAGTACGCGAGTGAAGCGTTAGTACTCGAGTAGGTCTTTCTACTACTCGAGTAGGTTACTCGAGTACCTGACGAAGTACTCGAGTAGGTCAAGCAGGTACTTGAGTAGGTCACTACTTACTCGAGTAGGTCAAGCAAGTACTCGAGTAGTCAAAAAGTTAGAAATTTGAAAAATTCCAACTTTAGACTGATTCTTGATCTCTGAGCCTTCTTGTGAGTCCACCTTCTCTAATCTTCTTTGTTGAGCATTCTGAGTTCTGTTTTGAAGAATGAGAACTTGGTCTCATCCAGCGGCTTCGTGAAGATATCTACAATCTTCCTGTCTGTAGACACATATTGTATATCTATATCCCCATGCTCCACATGCTCCCGGATGAAGTGATACCTCAGCTATATGTGCTTTGTCCGGCTGTGCGAGACTGGATTGTTAGCTATTGCAATTGCGCTGGAGGAGTCGCAAAACAATGGAATATTCTGAAACTTCATGTTGTGATCTTCAAATTGATTCTTTATCCAAAGCAGCTGTACACAGCAACTGCTTGCAGAGATATACTCTGACTCAGCTGTTGAGATTGCAACACAGTTATGCTTCTTACTACTCCAGGAAATAAGACTTCTTTCAAGGAATTGGCAAGTCCCGAAAGTGCTTTCCTGTTGTCTTTGCTACCTGCAAAATCTGTATTTAAAAAACCAATTAGCTCGCTAACATTACATCTTGGGTAACATAAGCCAAGATTTGGTGTACTTTTAAGGTATCTCAAAAATCCGCTTTGCAACAGTATAGTGAGATTCTTTAGAGTTCACCTGAAATCTATCACATATACATGTTAAAAACATTATGTCAGGTCTACTGGCAGTAAGGTAGAGCAAGGATCCAATTATGCTTCTGTACTTGGTTTCATCAAAAGGTTTCCCTTTCTCATCCTTGTCTAGAGGCATAGCTGAACTCATTGGAGTCCTCATCGAGGTTGCGTTCTCCATTCCGAATTTTTTAATTAGCACTTTGGTGAACTTAGCCTTCAGGATGAAAATTCCATTTTCAGATTATTTCACCTGAAACCCTAAGAAATACTTCAGCTCGCCCATACTGCTTATTTCAAACTTCCCTTGCATAAGTTTTGAAAACTTCTTGCAGAGGTTGTCGTCAATAGAGCTTAAAATAATGGCGTCGACATAGATTTGCACTAGCAAAATCTTGCCTTTTATTTCCCAAAGAAATAATGTCTTATCTCTTTCCCCTTGTGAACTTGTTCTCAAGAAGAAAGCTAGACCGCGTCTCATACCAAGCTCGAGGAGCTTGTTTCAAACCATATAAAGTTTTATGCAATAAGAAAACATGATCAGGAAAGTTAGAATCAACGAAACCTGGAGGTTGTTCCACATATACCTCTTCCTTTATGTCACCATTATGGAAGGCAGACTTCACGTTCATTTGATAGACGGTGAAGCCCTTAAGAGCAGCATATTCTAGGAATAACATGATTGCCTCCAGCCTTGCCACTGGAGCATACGTCTGGTCGAAGTCGATTCCTTATTATGGACGATATCCTTTGGCGACGAGTCTGGCCTTGTTCTTGATGATCGTTCCATCCTCGTCCATCTTATTCCTGTAGACCCATTTTGTCCCAATGACATTCTTACCTTTGGGTCTTGGAACAAGTTTCCATACTTGGCAACGCTTGAAATGATTTAGTTCTTCTTCCATCGTCATTATCCAAGATGCATCTGAGTTTGCTTCCCCAAACTTCTTTGGTTCAACCTATGAGAGAAAACTCAAGTATAAATTCTCGTTAGTTGTAACTCGACGAGTTCTAACACCATCCTAGGGATCTCCTATGATCTGTTCCATGGGGTGATCCTTCAGATGTCTGAGCTCTGGGGTCCTTGCATCTGGAATATCTTCAATCTCCGAAGTGATTTCATCAACTTGGACGATTTCTTCATCTTGATCATCAACCTCTCTAATAGGGGTTGGAGTGGTGATCTTGATGAACTTTTCACCTTTATCTTCAGACGGTTCATCCAAGCTAAGTTATTTCAACTTTGTACCTGCATCTTCAATGAGCATACTAGAAGAGTTGTCTTGTAGCAAGCTCGTCTCATCAAATACAATATGTATTGATTCTTCTATGACCAGAGTTTTTTTATTAAATATCATGTATGTTTTACTATGGCTACTATATCCTACAAAAATACCTTCAAAACTCTTTTTGCTAAACTTGGTAGTATGATGCTTGCCATTGTTAAGCACGAAGTACTTACAACCAAAAATTCTAAAATATGAGACAGTTGGTTTCCTGCCCTTTAGAAGTTCGTAAGGTGTCTTATCATGGTTCTTATTTATGAGTGCTCGATCTTGCACGTGGCATGCAGTGTTGATGGCTTCAGCCCAGAAGTATTCCGGAAGTGAGGCATCACTCGACATGGTCCTGTAGGCCTCTATGAGTGTTCTATTCCTTCTCTCAGCCACTCCGTTCTGTTGTGGAGTACGAATAGAGGAAAACTCATGAAAGATACCCAAGCTTTCACAGAATTCTATCATGGCCCCATACTTGAACTCTGTTCCATTGTCACTTCTGATTTTGACTACGGACAGTTGTATTCATTTTGGATTTGGCTGAGAAAATTAGTAAAGATGTCGAAGGTATCTGACTTGTGTTTCAGAAAGAACACCCATGCAACGCGCGAGTAATCATCAACAATTACCAACATATAATCCTTAGCTCCCAAACTTCTAATTTGCAGTGGACCAAACAAGTCCACATGAAGCAGATGTAAACATCTGTTATAATCTTTGTCAATAATGTTTTTAAAGGTAGCCCTTGTTTGCTTGCATTTTACACATGCATGACAAGGTCTATCTTTGACGTACTTGACATTTGGAGCATCACGTACTAAATTCAGTGAAAACAATTTATTAATAGTTTTGAAATTAATATGTGCTAATCTCTTATGTCATTGGTCACCAAGAGACGCACTATCTTTAGCCATAAAACACATTGGTGTAGAAGAGTTTATACAAATGAAATTTAAAAAAATATATTTCTGCTTCGAGTGTCAGATAGAATCGTTCTCATATTGTCAACGGATTTTATCAAGCACTTATCAACATGAAATTCAACTATGTATCCTTTATTGTAAAGTTGACTTATGCTAATGAGATTGTGTTCCAATCCTTCAACATAAGCCACATCTGAGAAGGATACTTTACCGTTCGAGATCATACTATAGCCTTTTGTAATTCCTCGGTCTGAACCTCCAAAGATGACCTTTGGCCCATTCACGACTGGAGAATAGTTTTGAAGTAGGCTTCTTGTCTCGGTCATGTGTCGAGAACATCCACTGTCCAAATACCGGATAGGTTTTTGGTGGCCTTTGGACATACCTGCAATTATAAATCAATTTGCCTTAGGAACCCAAACACATTTGGGTCCTTGGTCACGTGTTAGAACACTCCCCCTACGAGTATTAGCATTATGAGCGATCTTTCTCATATTGCTAACATGTGGAGTTGCAAAATTCCTGGGATTAAACCATCAGTCAATGAAAAAATGACCAGTCTTGCCACAACACTAACAGTCGAACATGTTGTATCTTTGCCTTAGATTCTCCTGCTTGGCCTTTTAAGATGGTGGTCTAGCAGGGGCAGCATTCTTGGAGGAAGAAGCTTCATGGTGATGGCAATCACATGATTTCTTCTCCTTCGATGGCTTTTCCACAATGGGCTTTACCTTTGGTGCTTTCTTGAAGTTATGACCATGATTGAAAGGGTCATAGCTCTGAAGAATGAATTCTTAATAAGGTGCCTTAAAGACACTCTCTTCAATATTTCTGGGGCAAGTCCATCCTTGGTATCGGGACTTGGTCTCTACATAGGTAAGCCTAGTCAAGTGACCATAGGACAAGTCAAGATCAAACTCGTTTGTAGGAAATATGACTTTCTTGAACGAAGTCTGATCTTGAGGGGCTTTCCCCTTCTCTTTGGCCAAGGCCTTCTTAGCGGCCTTATTCTTTCTTTGAGCTTTATTCCTCCTACAAGATTTACTAGGAGCTTCTACATGGCCTAGTCCAGCACCCTTGGCCTTAGCTGAGAATTCAACAACGAATTGAATAACAGTCTTAGGCTTCGAGAAACTTTAAACAAGTTTCTTTTCAGCAGTTAGTCGTGCTTCCAACTCTTTAATGATTTTCTCCTTTAATTCAATGTGCTCGAGAGCCTTATTGTATTCTTTAATAGCAGTATTGAAGTTTTCTTCAAGTGAGTCAGTTTTAGAGACTTCCTCTCTCAAGATGCTCTCTTCAGCTTTTAGAGACTTTATCTCTTTAGCTTGAGTTTTAACGACTTGTCGACATTTGTCGTAAGCCTTGATTAACTCCTTGTACTGGGCCATGAGTTCAGACTCATCGTCAGAAGAGCTGTCCTCATTATCATGCTCAGAAGCTTCAGATTCTAAAAGAGGAGTATGAGAGTTTACCTTTCCAGTGAACTGGGGCTCTTGTTTGTCATCAGTCTGAGCCATAAGCCCGAAGTAGGCTTCTTCTTCTTCACTCGACTCAGATGAGTTGGAGTCACTAAGAGTTTTGTCCTTCTTGGCTATCAGGCTCTTCTCTGTCCGTTTCTTATTATATGAGGACTTCTTTTCTTCTCTTTCCACCCTCCTTCTTATTGTGGGGGCAGTCAGCAATGACATGACCTGGCTTATTACAACAGTAACAAACGATGTCAGCAGAAATATATTTGTTCGGTTTAGAAGCATACCTATCATAGTTACTTGAGCCTTTTCTGTGTCGATCACTATCATGCCGTGATCTTCTGTAGGAGGCATCCTTGCCTTTCCATTGCTTCTTTTTGTTCAAGAATTTCTTGAACTGTCGTGAGAGTAGAGAGAACTCTCCTTCAGATAGCTCAGATCCTGAGGTGCTTGGCTCTGAGGTTTCTTCTTCACTAACTTCTTGTGCTGGGGCAGAAGAGGCAGCCTTTGACTTCCTTGAGGTGTATGCCTTTAGAGCAACAGACTTCTCCTTGGATGCAGACCTGTTCTTCTCTTATTTAGCCTTTCTGATGTTGAGTTGAAGATCATATGACATAAGCTTCCCGAAGAGATTTTGTGGGTCTGTCTCAGCTAGCTTTCCAAATTCCCTGATGGCACAAACCTTGTTATCTCATTCCTTGGTTAGAGATCTCAAGAACTTATCATTTAGCTCTACGTTTGTGAAGACTCATCCATATACCCTTAGGCCATTGACTATCTTGAAGAAGTTCTCAAAAGTGTCAGCAATGGTGTCCATGTGTCCTTGTCAGAAGGCTTCATACTTCTGGTTCAGAAGGGATCTTCTATCATTCCTAACTTCTTCTGTACCTTCCATCAAAGTGACTCGGGACTGTCACATCTCCTTGGCAGACTGGCAGTGGATAAAGTTCTTCAATATGGAGTCATCGACTGCACTTGCTATTATTTTCTTGGTCTTCTTATCTAACGACATAAGTGTAATCTCGTCTTTGTCTAGATCCATCAATTTATTTGGAACTTTTTTTAGGATCTATTGTGGAGATGGTCATGGGAATGTAAGGACTTTCTTCAACGATCATGAAGATCCTAGGATCCACAGATGCCATGAAAAATCTGATTCTTTCCACTTGGGAAAGTTATTCTTAGTGCACAATGGAAGCTTGGCAAAATCTTTAGCCTTGGCCATGCTTGGAAAATTCTCGAAAGACAACTAGTCAGATTTGATCAAGGTGTTAACCTTTTAATGATCAACATGGCTTTGATGCCAATTGAAAGTGTCCAGTTGTCTACCTAAATCACCTAGAGGGGTGAATAGGTGAGTTGTGCGTCTTTTTGTGGAATAAAAATTTAGAGATCTATGCACACAATTATCAACCAAGCAATCACAGACGACAGAAGATTTATAGTGGTTCCCCAATCTTGAGTACATCCACTTTCCCTCACCGATCTAGCAAAACACTACACTCGGCTACTCCACTATCTCGGATTGAAAACCAATCCTACGCCTCGAAACAAAGCTCCTAGAACCTCGATCCACAACACGGATCTACACTCGGAAGAAAAAAAATTTCCTGCAACTTGGAGACAAAAAGCTCCTACACTCGGAGAGAATTCTCCTACAAGAATGAAATTTAGAGTGTAAGAAAATACAAACAAACTTATTTCACAGATCTGAAAATCTCGGCCAAGATCTTCCACTTGATCTTTAAGGCTTTCTCAAAAACTATTGAAGAAGATGGCTCGGCAAGAACTGGATCTGGAAATCTTTGACTTCACACGATAGAATAGATGATGAGGAATGAAAAGCAATCTTGATCTGGAAGTCTTCTTGATCTGAATCTTCTGGATCAAAAACCCTAACCGATTGTGCACGATGAAGATCGGCGACGACGACTTCCATTTTTAGACAGAGAGAATAAGATTCAGAAAATACTTAGAATAAAACTTAATAACACTTTCTTAGGGTTAGTCGGTTTGACAAGACCTTATATAAGATCTCTCTAACAGTCATAATTAGCCTTAATGACGTACACGTGGACCAATCATGTCTAGGCTATTTGAAATTTCCGTCAAATCTGGACTTAGCAAATTTCCTGAAAATAATGATTGAAATACTCGAGAGAGAAATTATCTACTCGAGTACTATTCTGATTACTTGAGAGAATAGAGGAAGATTACTCGAGTAAATAACTTAGAGAAAATCCAGAAATGATGAGCAACTACTCGAGTACACAAAGACTTACTCGAGTGCTAATATAGTTACTCGAGATGTGGAGTTGAACTACTCGAGTACAAGAAGTACTATTCGAGAGAATAAAAATTAACTACTCGAGCGGTAAAAGGAATACTCAAGTCAAGGACTTAGAATAATTTCTTGGAAAAGAAACTGGGTTACGCGAGTAGTGAAACTGGACTACTCGAGAGGACATAAACTACTCGAGTACATGGATATTACTACTCGAGTAAGGGACTTAGAAAAATTTTGAGGGATGAAGAACTTATCACTCGAGTATCTAATCTAGACTACTCGAGTAGTAGATGACTACTCGAGTACATAAACTTGACTACTCGAGTGAAGTAAAATTACGCGAAATCTTGTCTTCTGTAACTCGAGACAAAAGACTAATCTACTCGAGTACTTATATGACTACTCGAGTAAATGACTTAGAAAATTTTCTTGAGAGGAAATTCTGTTAACTCGAGAATAAGAGATGATATACTCGATTAATTGACTTTTCTGCTCGAGAGCTATAATTTGACTACTCGAGAGCTAATTCTCTTACTCGAGTACAGATAGACTTACTCAAGTATTGACTAAGTGTTTCACTCGAGTATATAAGTAACTACTCGAGTAAAATACTTAGCAAAAATTTATTCAACAGAATTTTCTCTTCTTTAAAGAATTCAGCAACAAGTCTTTCTCCAATCAGTCCTAGTGCTTGAAAATGAAGTGTATCCCGATAGAGAGGCTACACATGAGTCAACATCATGGATCACAGAATGAGGTATTACATTGTATGGTCCTGTGTTTGGTGACCCATTGTAGACTGACATTGGTCTACACTTGACAATAAAATCGTGCAAACACATAACTCAAACAAAACATCAAATACAACTTAATTAATTTTAGTTCAAGGGTGACTTCACCAAATCTGGGTTGATGTGGATACAACACCCAACAATAGCCGCATACACAAACCCTATGTTGATATAGTTGCTTCTGTTCCAGCAGGATAGCGAGCCCCGCGGGCCTCTCCGATGTGGTCGTCGGTGACAGTGGCCAGTCCTGCCATTTCTAGGGGTGATCGTACCGCACAAACCCAAGCCATAACGTACAACCTTGTGTACTCTTGGATGTGAGCAACATCCGGCGAATCGTTTTGGCCGACCAGCGGAGGAAAAACCCGACGGGGAATAATATAATGGTTGGTCACCCGTGGTACTCATCTCCCTATCGTCATGAGTCGTCGACCTTCCCGCACAAGTACAAACATTCTGCGGGATGGACTGACCTGCCACTATTTCACCACAAGCAATTTATAAATAATCAATCAAAAGGCAAACAATATATATGTCGGGTCTACGTCGGCCTGCCCTACCAGGCTTTAGACTTTGGGTGTCGGCGCTTAGCTCTACTTTCAACAAGGAGCGAGGGAGCGCATTTTTTGGGGCTAGACTTGGAGGACTACTTCAACTCCAGTTATCCCCAGCTAAGGCTCAACTTTAGCAACGATTGCTCATCAGAGCAGGACACGGGATTGAATAGTAAATTGCAATGAGGACAACTGTGGTGATTATGCTTCTTATTTAAAGTGCTGGGATGAAATGTGACCAGTACAAGACTGGAGTAGTACTGAATAGAAAGTTCTGAGAAGAGTTTGACCAGTACGAGACTGGAGTAATACTGAATAGAAAGTACTGAAATAAGCTTTACCAGTACGAGACTGTAGTAGTACTAAATAGCAGGTACTGAAATAAGCTTGACCAGTACGAGACTGGAGTAGTACTAAATAGAAGGTACTGAAATAAGCTTGACCAGTACGAGACTAGAGTAATACTAAATAGAAGGTACTGAAATAAGCTTGACTAGTACGAGACTGGAGAAAATACAAAGAAAATGGTTAGTAGTCCAATCACTCATATTCAGGAGGCTTCAATTCCATCTAGATTTAAAGGTGATTTTATTGGGTTACATCAATTATTAAGATCCAATTAATTTGGTTGCGCCATAATTATTACGGCTTAATTAGATTAAGGGTTGGCTAGGAGTTACATTCTTAGTAGTTGTTAGGGACAACCCCAAGTCATCACTCGTACTCTCACCTTCCGAGCGTGCCCTATTCACCCGAGAGTCAAGGCGCTCGACGGTTTTACGAAATCTCAGAAATCCCGGAGCTTAGTCACTTGCCTCAGCCTCTCTTATCGATAAAATAGTTTAAAGTACTTATTTGATTATAAAGGGGTGGTCGCGCACTCCAATTTCCACCTTTTAGGGAAAATGGGCGAAATAAAGATCCGTACGCGACTCTAGGCTTCCAACATTTTAGGAAAAACATCAAAACTTATCCTCATGACCCCAAATGTTGATGCAACCCTTAGGAGGGCCTAAAATGAGCCTAGAAATTTTTTTATAATTTTCCGAGGTGTGGAGGGAATTAAGATGATCAGGGCCGTCCGATCTCATCATGAGATCGAACGGCCACTGCTGCTTCCTGGCGGTGTGGAGGGTGGAGACCTCCACCACCGCCGGCCAGCCTCCGCCAGCAGCCATCGCCGGCCCCAATCAACTCACTGAGGGCCGGCGACCCTCTAGGCGGTGGTCCGGCTTCCTGGCGCCGCAGGGCGCCACCAGAAATTTCAACCCGAGAGCCTGGGGTGGCGGTGGACCTATTCCCGACGACACCACACCACCCACAATCCTTGGGTGGTTAGCCTCCTACCAGTACACCCCTAGTTGACGTGCCGGGGGTCAGGATTCTTGCCGGCAGTGGTCCGGCGGCCATGCGTCGCTGGCCGCCGTCTCCAGCCCTAACAGAGCTATGCTATATTTTTGCGGGTGCCGCCGGAACCGTGTTTTCCGGCGGCACCGTCGCTCTCCGCCGCTGGGGGTTGTCGCCCCCAGTATTATATTACTCCCCCAGCGCCACCACCGATGCTGGGGGAGGAGCCTTCCTCCTTGGGCACCACCCGACCTAGAACAAAGCTCGGGTGGTGCCGGCGGTGCTCCGGACGCCGGGTGACACATGTAACATGTCTAGATTATGGGAGGGGGAGTGAGAGAGACTCTGCCTGGGTCTGGTGGGCTCGGGAGGGGCCGGCCTGGTCGGTCATGCCAAGTTGGCGGTGGTGAAAGGGGAGGGAGGCCTCGGCTTGCCTTTTTTCGGCCACCTAAGCTCCGGCAAGGGGGCAGGGGGAGGGGTGAGCTGCTCTGAGAGTTGAGGGGATGGAGAGGGGGAGGGGGCCTTTTATAGGCTTGGGGAGGAGGGGCTCTCCTCCCCTAGACAAGGTGGGATTAATCCCTCCTTAGGGAGGGGATAATCCCCACCCTCCAGATGTACAAGGACAGCTGGAGGCCCCATCCTTTCCCCCATGTGGGGAAAAGAAGGTGAAGCCCTTATGGGTTTGGGCCTTTTGAGTAAGGGAGGTAGAAAGAGAGGAGAGGAGGGGTAGGGTGGGCCTCCACCTACCCTAGTGGTTGTTTGCTGGTTGGGGCCCAAAGAAGAGTGAGGGGGCAAGGACCATCCACCCATGGGGAGGAGGTGGGCCCCCATTGGAGAAAAGTCCAAAAGAAAGGTTTTTAAGAGGGGGTTGACCAAGTAAACCCTAGGGTGGGTCCCCCTTCCTAGTCAAAGTCAAAGTGGGTCCAAGTTATCGGGGTCGGGTCAAAGTTCGGGTGTCGTGTCATAATTGGTGTGCGCACACGTTTTGGTGCACAACTACGCTTGATTTTACCACGGGTTGACAAATTGTCGTCTAAATTGATTGGGACGACTTCCGTTGACTTCGTATTGACCACACAAGTCCAACTCCACTGACTGGGGTTGAATCGGTGTCCATTTGGTGAAAGTCCGAAATTTGCGCTCCGCGGCGCGCTAAAATGGTCGAAGTATGTAAAACTGTCGTTAGATCTCGGATTATGACATGACTGGTTCTGATGCACCTCTAGGTTATATGAGGTCACAGGAATCGCCAGAAGTCAATTCGGAGTTCTCCAGCTCGATATCCAAAATCTGCTCTCGTTGTGTTTTACGAGGAATGGTCACATCCACTATATGACCTCAGGGTCTAACTGAACGAGTTCTGATGCACTCGTATCGACTGTACGAGGTCACAGGAACTGATAGAACTCAATTCAGAGTTCTCTAGCTCTTTTTCTCACCTAGGGTTATCTCCCACCGTGTCATGGGTAGGGTTCGGGCCACTTTTATTGGGCCCACTAGGACTCTGGTGGCCAAATAAAAGTCGGGATGTTACAATGTGGACTGGAGTAGTGTCTGTAAGGGCATGCGGACTGGAGCAGTATCCGCTGAGTCTGGTAGCTGCCTTGCTGGCGTGGCTGTGGACTCAGGATTTTTCGGACTGGAGTTGACTGCAGGGTTATGCGTACTTGAGGTATCTGTAGGGAGATGCAGACTAGAGATGTCTGGAGTGTGTGTAGACTAGAGCTGTGTCCGTTGAGTCCAGCTGTTGCCTTGGTGGTGAGGCTGTGGGATCAGGATAAGCGGACTGGAGCTGTGTCCGCGGATAGGCGGACAATTGCTGTAGAGTCCGGCTTTGGCGGTCTTGGCTTGGCCTTTGGCGACAAGGCGGACTGACGATGTGTCCGTCCTTGGTGAAGCATAGGCGGACTGGCTATCCTGCACAGGTCGCGGCGGACTGGAGTGTATCCGCAGTTTTGCAGAGACTTGTCTTGTTGCGGGATGAGTCAGTGTTCCTATCGGCTAGGGCGGTGACCACACTACTCATCGTGCCTATAAATAGGACCCATGTCACATCAGGAAGGAAAGAGAGCGAATGAACAGTAAGTGAGCGCGCAATCAGTTGGTGCGGACTGACTTTTGGTATCTGCGCGGGTTGATTGAGTTGACCGGTTTGTGCTATGCAGGTTGTGCGGATAGCGCTGAAAAGCCAGGACTTGGCTCTGATTGCGGCCAGGGACAGTGAGGACTCTACAGTTAAACAACAGGCAGTAAATAGCAGGTCGCGGTCAGCGACCAGACGGTCTTCCCTTTGGCAACTTGTTTCCGGGTTCTATCAATCGCCTGCTTCAAGCGGCCTGTTCAGTTTGGCATCGCAGCTTGTACGGTCTGAGAGCTAGGTGACCTCGCGGTTAGGCGGCTTGCATATCGGCGGCTAGAGCTTAGCATTGGAATAAGGGGTAGTCTGCGCGGCGTGGTTGCGGTCTGGCGACCTGGCGGACTGTGCGGACTCCTTAGTAAGGTAGTAGAACCGGCTGCTACTTGTTCAGTCCGCGCGGCTTGACTTGTTTTGTGTTTGTAGTTGTCTCTGCTTTCCCTATGGTGGTTTTGGTGAATCATGTCTCGCCATATATGTCTCGCCTTGTAAAGAAGATTGTTGTTATCAATAAAGACTCTTGTTGTTGCATGTGTTTCTGGTTGTGACTAACTTTAGTCGAGATAACCCCTGCTCATTCCAACATACAAAAAATTCAACAATTTTTAGCACTTTAAATTACTAGCTAGCATACATTATTATATCATGCTTTAAAATAAAGGGGACCAAACATTACTAGTGATGAGGCCATGTATAATTTATAAATGAACTGGTGCGTATTTAACCGGTAACCCATGACCCCCATTAACTTGGTGGTGATCATGGAAATAGCCACTGCACGCGTGATCGGCGTGCCCGATCCTTACGCAATTCACCCAGGTAATCCCACTACATGTACCACTCGGGTAACCGCATGTGGTCGTCTCCACCGCCGTCGTCACTAGTGCAGGGTAGCCCTTGCTCGGGCGGCCTTCGTGATGCCGGCGCTGGGCGCCGCCTGGGCGGCCCTCGGCCGGTCAGCCCTCATGAGGACAGCGCCCAGCATCGCCTAGTCGGCCTCCGTGAGGTCTGCACCGTGCGTCGCCCGACTGGCCTCCATGAGGCCAGCACCGTGCAACGCCCGACCAGCCTTGCAAAGGTTGGCGTCGGGCGGTCCTCGCCCGACTGGCCTCCGTGAGGCCGGTACCGAGCGTCGCCTTGTTGGCCATCAGCGTCTGATCATCCTCCGACGATCACCACCGCCCGTTACATGAGTAACCACAAGCATAATAACCAGTGTAACCATCCTCATGAGTGGTGTTGATGTAGTAAATGCACCTCTAGGACAGAACGTTCGAGTTAGAGAGAGGGATGTGGGGAGGTGACTGCTGAGTAGTCAGTTACTTTGAGTCGCGAGTGAAGAGGTGATAGAGAGGAGAAGAGGAGATGATCACTAGCATGTGGCGAGACCAGACTTTGCCTGTGTGGTGAACATTCTTGTCATGGCGTCGCCTAGGCGTCGCCTAGGGGTCACGGCGCCCAATTGTAAACAAGGCGTTTGGCTCCTTTTTTTACAAAAAATATGGGAATAGACTGCGGTTTATATATAAACCGCAGTCTATTCTATGAATCCGAGAATATACTGCGATTATTTTAAAACCGCAGTTTATTCCATGAACCAGAGAATCGACTGCGGTTCATATATAAACCACAGTCTATTGTAGGGTCAGTGTAGCATAGACTGCGGTTCATATATCAACCGCAGTCCATGCTCCCATCGACTGCGGTTTATGAAAACACCGCAGTCTATGCCATGAACCCGAGAATATACTGCGGGTATTTTAAAACCGCAGTTTATTCCTTCCAGAGAATAGACTGTGGTTTATACAATAACCGCAGTTTATGTTAGGGTTCACTGTATAATAGACTGCGGGTCATATAATAACCGCATTCTATTCTACCTGAACCATAAAAACGACTGCGGTTTATGCATAAACCGCACTCTTTACTATCTATTTTTAACGTAAGCCGTAAAAATCTAGTGTTTCCCCGAGTTTTTGGTTCTTCTTTTTACAGTCCCTACGCTTTGTGAGAAACCCTAAAGGCGATTTTGTTCAAGTTTCTGCTCTCCTTTGCTTCGAACGATTCTTCTTCGATAAAAACTAATATTCTCACTTAGGTATACTATTTCTTAATACCTTTTCTCGGTTTTTGAACTTTTGATCTCTATGCTCTTTGCTAAACTGCTAATGTTTTTATTATTATTAGTTTATTACTTTATTAGTAGACTAGTAGTACTGTAGTAGTAGTGAATTAGTAATGTAAACATGTATATATTTATACATGTCTCTATGCTCTATGCTCTATGCTCTATGCTCTTTGCTAAACTGCTAATGTATACATTTATACATGTCTAAACCTCCTGAGTAACATACTAACATAGTAACATACTAACAAATATATATTTATATGTGTGAACTGTGATTGTGTGGTAGTAACTAGTAACTAGTAGCTCAATATCATTGCTGTTTTGTATGAATTTTGTTTAGGTTTTTTGTATGGTTTAGGTTTTTTTAGGGTTTTACATGGAAATGTCGGATGAGGGATCTTCATCGAGGTCAACAAGAGGTTTCACGAAAATGAATGAACTGAATAAGCTTAAGCTAGAGGGGAGGAAGCTTATTATTTCTTTCCGTGATGATGGCTGCATTATTCCCGGGCCTGAAACAAATAAATTGATGAGTTATATGGGATCTCTTGTGAAGTGTTATATGTCAATTACATATGTTGCATGGAGGTATGTTGATAAACAAATTAAAGGTCAAATATGGGCAGAATTAAATGTACGTAACCTTGTTATGAGTGATTACATATCTTTGGTGTTTTAGTTATTTTTTAATTGATATTGTCTATTATTTTCATATTTATTTTGATAATATTTATGGTCATTACAAGGCATTAATGAAAAGCATGGGTGAAAGTTGGAGGACTTGGAAATCCAAATTTTTTATCAATTATGTAAAAAATGTTGATTTGGAGCATCGATACAATATTCCTGTCAAATATAGTTTTATTACTGCCGAAGACTGGAGAGTTTTTGTCGACCATAGCACTACTACAGAATATATGGGTGTGTTCTTAACTTCTTATTAAATTCAATGTTTTATATCATTCTTTAACTTTATAACTTATAAGCAAATTAAGTATTAACACATATTTATTTTTGTAGGAGAAAAGTAAGGTTAATACTGAGAGAGCAAAAAGCACGAAATACCTTTACACTACTTCTAGAATGGGTTATTCGGATTAGAAAAAGAATTGGTCTGTTTGTGAAAGAT